>CM048823.1:2940055-3291871 GCA_026586065.1 Dioscorea zingiberensis | reverse complement strand
GTCTTCATCATTGAGTTTCCTTCGAAGACCTCACGGTACGCATGATCTAGAAATATAACCCCCGATTAGCCTTGCTTTGGCAAGCTAAGCATCATTGTCTCAGGCAGTAGACTTTCACAAGTGCAACCTCAATGGATGTACTGAGAGAGTCATTTTTCGAGGTTGCATCCTTCTCGAACCGACCCCTAGGCTGATACGAGGAAAGTGCAGGAGGTCCAAACCTCACCTCCTAGGGAGTAGGGGCATTAGAGGTCCGCGCCACTAGGGCGAAGATAGTAGAGGTGTATTATGGACTAGAGAAGCGGTGGAGGTGAGCTGGACCCATATAACCTCTTCAAAAGAATGTGCGACCACATCGGAGGCAGACGTGACCTTCTAGGGAGCCTGTTGGATTTATTCGGGACTTTCCGCTAGAAGCACTAGGTCTCAGGAGTCTGTTTGGAACTCATACGACCCCTGGATAAGAGCTAGTGAGGGGTTTGCTCCCTAAGATGAGAACTCATCAGAAGCTCAACTCTCTAACTGGGTCTTCGACTTTTTACCTGATCGAGGTCGGTCCTCAGTAGACCGCCTACTCTTCTTGGTGTTTGAGCCTCCTAAAGATGGGGTCTTCAGCTTCTTTTTCATCGTCCACAACATGCGACCTTTACTAGGAGGCATCTATATGTATGAGAAAACTATTCGCATAAGTAACCTTTCGACCATACATGAATAATAAGAAAAGAAAGTCCTACCATCTACTGAAAGAGAGCCTTGCCTCTCACGAGAACAGAAATTTCAGCCAAGGGTTTAGAAATATCAAACAACTCGATTTCCCAAGAATAGCCAACCGAGCCTCTCCTTCAGGTCTGGACAGGTGGTTTTATAGACAAAATCCATGCGAGGGACACCTAAGAGGTCGGGATATCCCAATCATTATCGAAAAAAAAAAGAAAAAAAATAAGACTTCCATTTTATCTATTCAGGTTGGCAGGGGTTTAGGAAAACTCTATCATGCAGAGAAGAGAAGTAAAACCATTCTTGAGAACCGGTAATCTTTTTCAAAGAGAAAAGTAATCGAAACCACCGAAGAGTAGGGATTAAGCGAAGATTATGGAAGACAATGAAAAAACCACACATTATTTTCCAATTGTTTGGAGAAAGTTGGGCGGGACAAACTTTCTAAAAGTTAAGAATATCTTCGATAAGAGGATAAACCGGGAGCCGAAAACCCGCTTTAAAGGCATCAAGGTGCACGACAATCTCTCTCCATGGTTGGAGTCATTGGCTCGTTTAGAGGAGGAAAGAAGTCTAGGATGGAACAAGGGAAGGATGCCAAAGACCATTGGAATTTTAGGGTAATAGGAAACTTTAATATTGCAAGAAAAGAATTCTACGTGAATACTACCTTTCCTAGAGGCTAAAGGTTGAACTTCCATTACCTTGATAGTGAAATCAAAGAAAAAGCCTGTGTGGGAAAGAATGGGAGCCCTCCGGTGGTATCAGGAATGAAGAAGATGAGCATGCAAAGAAGTTTGAAAGGTTGCTTAAAGGAGAAAGCATTAGGCACACTCTTCCCATCTCTCCAAATCGTAGTGGTTAAGATCTAACGATCCTCAACGTATAACAAAAAGTTACCCCCCACCTATGAGAGACACGTGGGCCACGATCTCTCCAACGCTTTGGAGTTATCGTATAGAGAATGACACTCATCAAGGCTTCTGTCGACTTCCTTTTAAGGGACAACATATCTCTGAACAGTCACGGGTTTGAAAAGCGAGAATGATACTAGATACTCATGTCATCAACCCTAGTTAGTTTTGAGGAACAAGTAATAAGGCAACTTGGGATTAGACTCCTACATTGACCTATTTGGCCTAACAGAGGACACAACTTGTTTCGATAGCTCGAACCTATCTCAGAAGCAAGTCATCTTTGGAGACCAACTGCATCAACGCCGCAACTCAGACCTGATCTAAATAGGTCATACTTAAAGTAGGGAAGATACACTCCCAGAATGGATCGTACTGATTGTTTGACTTACTAGGTCGACCTAAGATGTGATCTCGTCGACCTAACAAGTCAGGGGCAAGCGTTACAGAGGAAATTCGACTATACACGTGGCATGATCCAAGGGCTTGTAAATAACGGGGCATAACTAACAAGCTTGTAGAAGGCGCTCTGTGTGATGGGAAGACGGCATTGGGCTAGTGCTAGCTGGGCCACCTAGGCGCATGAATAATCACTGAGTGAGCGATTGCTTGCAAGTCAATCTGGTAGCCTAACTGCCTGGTCTGAAGGTATAAAAGGGGCAGGGGAGAGAGAAATGGGATCAAATCCTCTAAACAGACACTCACACCCTAAGATTCTCTCCCTCTCGCTTTCTTACTCCCCCATTCTCTCAATCTCTATGAGAATCCTCTCTCTTTTCCTTCTCCTTCTCCCTCGATTATCTCACTAACTTATTGTTGGAGGTAGAATTTATGGAGCCCCAAGACTTCATAGAGTGACCGCATTTCGTGAGTTCAAAGCCTCTCTAAATGATGTCTGGCTATCGCCCTACGATCTAAAGCTCGTTTCCCTCAATCAAACAACCTGAAGTTCACCGTTTCTCCCCAAGTTTCGTTCTTATAATAATAATAATAATAATAATAATTATTATTATTATTATAATTATTATAAATTTAAGCTGAATTAAGGATTAAAAAAAATACAATTCTTTGATTATTGAAAATTAAATTTAGTTATTTGTAGGGTTCTCTTTCCGAAGAAATCAAAGAACAAGCAATCATCATATGATGCATAGAATCATCTCCACCTTCACCTCATCGAACCCCATCCGAAATGCTTTCTTCTCATCAATTCGTAATCCCTCGCCCTCGTTCTTGTGTGGTTCTTCATGGCTAGGAGCTCGGATCAAAGGATCGAGGAGTTTCAGCGGTGAATCAAGCGGCCGGGAGTCTCTGGAGTACGATGTCGTCATCGTCGGTGCTGGACCGGCGGGGTTGTCGGCGGCGATAAGGTTGAAGCAGTTGTGCCAGGAAAGGAGTGTCGATCTTTCGGTCTGCGTCCTGGAGAAAGGCTCGGAAGTGGGTATGCTTCTTTTGATCTGGTGATACTTCACTGTGACTGTGAAAGAGTGAAACCAAGTGTTTGAATTTGTTTTTGATTCTTGAGTTTGATAGTGCACTAGTTTACTGATGCTTTTTGTAATCATGTTTGTTCAGAACCTTGAAAAAAAAAATCAAGAAAGCTGTTTCTTTTGATACTTTTTCTTCACAAGAACTTTTAGAGTTTTGATTGGCGATGCAAACGATGTTTTTGTAGTATTAGATATCCAATCTACTAGGATTGGGGACTTGGTTTTTTGTAATAGTAGCTTAATTGTAGTTTGTTGGTAGTATTTGAATTATTTGAATTGATATATAGGAAATAAAAATCTACCTAAATTTTGGAATGTATTTGATTGGAGTTAATTATATGACTAATGCAATTCTTCTTCTTTAACTTTAAATGTGATGTTGGTAAAAGGTCGATGCTTGATTTTTATACCATGTGTTGTGACAAATGAACCATTGGGTTGTCGATCTTGTAGAGTTCAAGCATACATTGGATCAAGTTTGATCAACTCTTAGATGAGACTTTTCCATGGTGGCAATTAAGTGTTAAAGAAAGGGAGTACCCTGAAGTCAATTGGCAGTAGTTTCCTTGGTAGACCCTTTTCCACAAATCTAAATTGTTGATGCCCTCTATGGATGATTTCAATTTGACCACTGGATTATTGATGATCATGCTGTACTTTGGCTGAACAATGTCATATTGTACTTGGAGTAGGTTGCACAAAAGATTTCAATATTCTAAATATCTGAAAATCTGTAGGGATTATATAATTGTAGTGTAAAAATGGTCTGGGTATTGTACCTTGCTGCATGGCAGGTTTATTTTTCATCCTTCTGCATGCCGAGTATGGGCATATATATTTCCACCATGATTAGCGCTTAGCAATAATTGTCCGACTTTGATGCTACACAAGGCCCTCTTACTCAATGGAGGGAGTAAGTTCCATAGTAAAAGAAAAACTTTCATGGGGCCACATATTTCGTGCATGAAATGAATTTTGTGCTTGAGCTTCTTTAGGCTCCAAAATGTTCCTTACATTTCACAATATTGCCTGAACTCCTCCATACTTTATATGCAATGGTATGTCTGCAGGCGCACATATCATTTCGGGAAATGTTTTTGAGCCCCGTGCATTGGATGAACTTATCCCAAATTGGAAAAGTGAAGGGGTATGCTCTTCTTAACTTATTATGAATTTTTAGTTCTTGAGGAACCATTTACAATTATTAGTTTGTTCTGCTTGAATGATTAGATGTGTGTGAAACATGCAACTCTGTGAATTTCAAACTAAGGATTCATCAAGTTGTTTTTAAAGATAGCTAGCTTTGCAGAATAGGATCATTGTGTTTATCTCATTTAAGAAATAGACAACAAATTAGTGGAAACCAGCTCATAGTAGTTTGTGAAACTTGAGGAGAAAGTGTTGGATTTATATTATTATTATATTGTAGTGTGTGTGTGTGTGTGTGTTCTCTTTCGGGAAAGAGAATAAACTAATAAAATGCACTTGAGAAATTCAAGCATTTATTTGATTTCTGTGCTACAGATGAGTTCCTCCAAATTTGAGAATTGAATAATTTGAAATGGTGCAACAAAATTGATGTATCTTTCCTGTTATTATTATGACAATGCTTCATAACTCCAGTTCTCTCTATATGTGCTGTAGGCCCCTATTGAAGTCCCTGTCTCGTCTGACAAATTTTTGCTGCTCACAAAGGGTCAGGCATTGCCACTTCCATCTCCATTTAATAATAAGGGAAATTATGTTATCAGGTATGCAGCCATTTGATATGTTGATTACACCCTCTTATGAATAATTGGACCCTAAATGGTTATTTTCCTTGATTTATGTTAACTTTCCTGTTTCATGTGGCCTTTATTCAGATAAACCTGTTCAAATAACTAATCTTCATGCTTCATCTCTAATTTATCACTTTATTAGTAACTGTTGTAGAATTTGATGATTGTTGAAGGCAGAGAATGTGGGCAGCATTTTACTTATTAATTCAATTTTTTTAATTGAGTTTTAGCCCATGGTTGTCTGATGACTCTACCAGTAGTTTCATTTGAGTGATAGTTGATGATATATTGTTAATTTCCTGTTTCAAAGTAATCCAGCTATGCAGAGCCAACCCCCATAGGTGAGGCCTGTATAGGGCATCCTGTCAGGTTTGAATGAATAATCTCCTGTAATATGACATACTTATATATAGTACCTTACTTTACATAATTATATTGAATCATTTCTTCCAAATTATTTTTAAATCTACCCGCCTGTTTCATTTTTATCAGAATTTTCTGTGAATATTCCTTCAAAAATCAAAACCCCTTTCTGTCCTTACTTTCTTCCTTCCAAATCTAACAATGTTGAGGATTTTCTAAACGACAAGGCCCTTTTTGGCTCAACTACATAAGTTATCTATGGATTAGGTGGTCACAACAATAAGGAAACGAATGATTTTGAGAAGGAAAGTGGAAGAGTTTTAGATTTAATCAAATGAGGGTATAATAGGATCTATAATCCAAACACATTTTCTTGTGATTATGTATTTTTGTGTATATTTCCTTGTGTTAGAAATTGCACCATTTTTGGATAAGGTTTGTCTTCTATCACGCCATTTTTTTTAGGGTATTTGTAAGATCCCTTATGTATACAAATATTAACAATATAACAACTACAACAACTAAGTCTTAATCCCATACTAGATGGGTCGGTTATATGAATTCTTTATTTTCATGTTGCTCTATAAAGGCAAAATCTGGCTCAATATCTAATATACGTAGGCCCTGTAGACACTATCTTTCTCCACGTAATCCTAGGCCTACCTCAACCCCTCTTCTTACCTTTTATTACTAAACTATCACATTTCACCAAGACACCGGAGTGTCTATGGCGCATGTTGCCTAAAACCATCTTATTTATCTTTAATTGGTACAATACGCACCTTCACTTGGATGTGTTCATTTCTAATCTTAGTTAATCTTGTATGACCACTCATCCACCTTAAAGCATCCTCAAATCAAGCATTCATCTCATTTAATACGTCAATTTTACTTGCTCAACACCTACCCCGTGATAGCATTTGGTTGGTCTAATTATTGCTCTATAGAACTTTTCCTTTATTTTGTTAGGTATCTTCTTATCATATAACACACCCGCGATTAACTTCTCCATTTCATGTACCATCATGTTTTTGATTCTATAGTTACATCTTCATCTATCATCCCATCATCTTGAAAAAATGGAACCTAAATACTTAAAATTGCCATACACTCGTGCACTATCACTTCACCTAGTTTCACTTCCCATTCATCTCTTCTATTTAGACTAAAATTACAGGCATATACCGCCTTTACTTCTACTTAAACTCCAAAGTTTCTACTGAAAAGCTGTTTCTCCACAATTCTAACTTCTGATTAACTCCATCTCTAATCTCATCAACTAAGGCAATATCATCTGCGAAATACTAATACTTGCAATGTTAGAAAAATTATGAAATTGTGTGGATAATTCTAATGTTCTAGCCCTTTTAGCATTCTGGTTTGTGGTTTTGTTCGAATCTTCAAATATCTCTTGTATATCATGCACAAATGGTTTTAAGGGCAGTCCGGTGCTACAAAACTCCCGCTATATGTAGGGTCCGGGGACGGGTCAGACCACAAATGGTTTTGAATATAATTTTAAATTTCTAATCTATGTTAAATTTTGTAATCTGTAAATTGCTTCAGCAAGCAGCTAAGTTTTCTGTTTAGTCACTTCAAATATTTGATAGGTATAATTTATTTAGTTAAAATTTTCCTTTACTGATGATCATCAAGTCTGCAGTTTGAGTCAGGTAGTTCGTTGGCTGGCATGCAAAGCTGAAGAAATTGGTGTGGAAATTTATCCAGGTTTTGCTGCTAGTGAGGTACTGCATTTATTGTCTACATTTGTATAAAATTGGACAACAGTTTTTTTAATTTTCTAATTTTGACTGTCTGGCAGATTATATATGATAACAATCAAAAGGTTGTTGGTGTTGGGACTAATGATATGGGTGTTGCCAAAGATGGTTCAAAGAGAGAAACTTTTCAACCTGGTGTGGAACTGAAAGGTAGGAATTCTTAGTTGTTTTTTTCTACTCTTTTGGACCAATATTGCTTATGATCATATATATAGTGGAGCGGTGCTGTAGGTTGTATTTTAGGTTATGCCCTAATAATTTTAGCTGTTGGATTCCATTGACATCCATGCCCCAGACCATCTCTCTCTCTCTCTCTCTCTCACTCTCTTACTCTCTCTGTGGTAAAATTTTACATGTGTGTTGATTTTATTATCTCTCAAGTTGAGGAGATAAATTGGGTTATCAATAATGCAGGGCGTGTTACTTTACTTGCTGAAGGATGTAGAGGTTCCTTATCAGAGGTTTGATATTAAGATATACTTTCTTTTTTGATGCTGTGGCAATTTTTGTGTTGGGTTTGTCTTCTTACTGTTGCAGGTTGATTTCACATGCTGAATTCACCTAAACATCTTTGTTTCTTGTGCATAGAAAATCATAAGAGATCACAAACTGCGGGATAAAGGGCAAGGTCAACATCAAACTTATGCTTTAGGTATTAAAGAGGTACTTATCTGACTATTGTTTTGTATCCTTAGTATCAATCTTTCCTACTAAGATATAGCCATTTCTGTTATGTCTTTTTACCTCACATCTTATACCTATGCTAGTCTTCCACACATCAAGAGCATTCATTAAAACATAACTTGTCTAGGAGGCGGAGAGTGTATAGCATTTTGTCGGTATGAGGTCCCACTCATAGAATGCCATTATTTGGGTCTGATTTTGACAAATTTTGCTGATCTATGTGTGTTTTGATCTGCTATCGGGAAGAATGGGCTAGGGAACTGCTGTTGCATTGAGATAGGGAAATGTGAAAGGTTTTAGATGAAGCATCCATATTATTGTGTAGTTTTCTAGTGGATCTATACCTCTACTTCTAATATCATGCCCCGAATCTTGATAATTTAAGTAGTTGAGCTACTTTCACTTTGTTATTGTGTTTCTTCAGGTATGGGAAATTGAGGAAGTAAAACATAAGCCAGGTTCTGTGCTTCATACAGTAGGATGGCCATTGGATAGCAAGACTTATGGAGGATCATTTTTGTATCACATGAAAGATAGGCAGGTAATCTGACTTTCTGTATTTCTTTTGTATATTTAAGAAAATAACAAGCTTTCAACAGATGTGTGAATTACTATTTTTCACTTCTTGTTTACTTGAAATTTTCTCATGGTGCTATTGACATAATACTTGTTGAATTTGTGGTAATGCAGTTTTGTACAATTTCTGAGTTTTTCTAATATTCGGCTTAGCATAATTTGCTTAATAGGTTATTACTGTGTAGCATCGTTTTTTCAGCAGTGTGTTTGGGCTATGGCTCCATTCTGAGATGATTTTTCTTAGGAGATATCTCAATCCCAAGATAATGTTTCTAAGTGATGAAACCATCTTGAGATGTCTTCCTCAGGTGTTGCTTTGAAGATTGGGTGCATGTTTACCGTCCAAATATGATGTCCCATGTCTTTTTCCTTGCTGATGGAAAAAAAAAATGATGTATAATCAATGATGTTCTCCGTGTATTGCATAACGCTAGATGATTGTTTGCAACATATAACATAAACTTTATATTTGATAAATTAGTATTTTCTTTAGCCTCTTTTGTTTGGAGATGGCTGACTTCCCCTTTGGGCTGTTGTGTCCATTATCCATTATTATCATTTCTAGAGGAATGACAAGTGGTCTAGTGGCATAGCATCAAAGATATATTTTGACTTGTATACTTGGTTGTTGTTGTTGTTGTTGTAGAAATTTCAGAAAGAGCTTAGTGAGATCAATTTTAATTGAATAATGGAATGAGAATGATTTAGTTAGCATGTAATGGCTAATTTACATGCTCTATGTTCTTTGGATTTATGAGATGTTGGCTTGGTCTAGTTTAATACTGAACAATTATGGGTCTTGACAATGAGGTATCAAAACTTTGAATCAGATTGATATTATCTCTGTAAAGAGTTCAGGTGCAGCACAAGTTAGTTGCCTTGTTCTGTATCCTTAATGATACTGTTGGCATATATTTTCTTTTCTTTTATTTTTTCTGTTGTGCTTAATCTACCAACATCATTTGTCTATTTACAGAGAAATCTAAGTAAATCTGTCTACAAAAACAACATTCTGATTAAAAAACCCCATAGAGTGGTTAATTTAAACTTCTGTCGCCATTCAAACAGTTTCACTTTTTTCTTTGCTTCCTATTTAACTGTAAGTGGCTGTGTTTGTTTTGCAGATAGCACTTGGTTTGGTCGTTGCTTTGGATTATCATAATCCTTATTTGAGCCCTTTTGATGAATTCCAGGTATCTAACTTTGTGAAAGGAAATTTTGATTTCTGTAGCTACACTCCACACACTTTAAGTAAGTTTTGTATTTCATGTTCTTCATAATGAAAATTTCTTATAGGTCTACTGCTATTGCAAACAAAACTGCAACATAAACATTTTATGTTAGGTTTTTTGTTCTTTGGTGGTTTTGCTATACCTTAGATGCGTGTGTGTGTGTGTGTGTAATGACTAAGTAACAAGGACAGTCTTCCATGAAGTCTTTCTTGTCCTCAGGATTCCTTTTTTGTGTTACTCTAAAAATTGCTGAAATTTAGTCACATTTGTTTTTTAACCACCACCTGATGCCTTGCAGCAGGAATTTTATTGAAGTATGATCTAGACTTTTCCAACTGTCCAATTAATGCTTCAGCAGGGAGAAAATATTTGTAGCCCCATTTGGTCGAACAGTTAGATCCCAAATAAAAGTGTGCATCTATGATGGAAAGTGGATGACCTATGGTATTATCTTGGTCAACACTTGCTAATTAGACCTAACATTGGTTTAGCTTATACTTGGTGAAGATTATTCATTAACCCTTATCCAAACTTCTTTATTCACGATACATTTGAGTGAAGCCTCTATCTTTTGTCAGAATATAAAAAAACAAATCATTGATAGATTTATCAGAGGACTTCTGTATATGAATTACTTGAACTTTTCTATTGATTCTCTAAACAGGGCCTTTATTTTTACCAATCCCTCAGAATTTCATCTTTGTGGGATAGAGGATATATAATGGCATGGGCAGAATTTTTGGTTCACAGAAATGGTGTAATCTACTCTAATCCACTCCTAAGCATGAATGACTGGTGCAGGCATTCTGACCAAATTTTTATCCCTTTGATGAGTTCAGGAGTTATGAACTATCAATTCAGATATGGGGACAAGTAGTTTTATTTTCTCTAACCCGAACATTTTTTCCGTATCTAAAACAAGCAGGTTATGTTTTGATGAAGATTTTGTTCTGCATGTTCTATTTGATACTAGTAGAATTTTAATGTATAAGTTTCCGGGTGGTTTTTTCTTAAGCACATTGATATTGATGTGATGTAAATTAAGTGATAACAACCATCATGGTAAGTCGAAAATAGTAATTATGCAAACAAAGGAGCAATTCTTCCAAAAATTTGTCGAAAAACATTATAGTTTTTGTATTAAAACCCAAATATTGAACTTGATCTATTATGAGGGAAGCTTCAGGAACATTTTCTGTTAAAATGTAGGTTCCTTGTAGACTATATGTAATTGTTGATATTTGGTTTCCTATCTTGATTGTAGTCCTATTTGAATCCAGTCTCTTCTAGCTCTGAGTTTTAGATACATGAATTTTTATCTATTAAAGATCAGCTATACATGATCACTTTAAAGTATTAATTAAGTCATTTATTTGGGCAATGCTTCTGTAGAGACACTAAGGAAATAATGGTTTATAATGATCACTATCTGCATGTGCGCCCATTTATATATATCCTTTTCTGGTTTACAATTCAGTACACTCTCTCATCTTAATTTTAATATTTCCATATTTTAGAAACTCAAGGACCATCCGTCTATCAAGCCACTTTTTGGAAGGTGGGACTGTTCTTGAATATGGTGCCCGCGACTCTGAATGAAGGTGGCTTCCAGGTAATTTTAAATCTGATCTTGAGCATGACCTTTGAAACTTGTTTACTTTCTTATTCAAGGTCTTCTCCACAATAAACTAGTGATCACCAGGTAACAGGCCTTCATGAGCCACATAATTGCACATCTTTATGTAAGCATTTCAAGCACCTTTATCATTGGATAACCCCTTGGATAATATGCACCATTCTTTTGGTCTGCAAGATCAAAGCAATTGACTGGATAATTTAAGAATGGGAAATAGGCTATTCTAATTTTATGAACTAATCCCTTTGACCAATGAATATGCAGACCAGGCTTCTCTCAGCCTGGTTACCTTACTGAGAGTGGAGACTATAATTTAAAGATAGTAAATACTCTCTTTCCTATATCAAGTTGCATTTACTCATGCAAATGCCATGCCTATACAGTCAATCCCATTTCCTGTTTTTCCTGGAGGTGCGATCATTGGATGCTCTGCTGGTTACGTCAACGTGCCAAAAATAAAGGGTACACATACTGCCATGAAATCAGGTTCTGCTCTGAATTTAATTCGTCCTGTTTAAATGCATGTTCAAAGTTTCAGTTGGTAGTTAACAGTTTCTAGAATTTGACTCTATTCTCTTGTTTGCATCAGACTTTTTCCATAAAATGGATATTTTTGTCCAATGAGAGCTTATGATCCTACAGGTATGTTGGCAGCAGAAGCCACATTCAGGGTGTTGGCTGAAGGAGACCCCATGGAAACATATTGGGATAGTCTGAAGAAGTCCTGGGTTTGGGAGGAACTTCATAAGGCTCGTAATTATAGACCGGTTAGTGAAGCACTCCATTTACCATCTTTTGTATAGTTTCCCTTGTCATGGATTTGTGGAACTAAAAATTGTAGAAAAGGCCTGCTTATTCTATGTATGGAGTTTTTTTTTCCTGCATATTGTACCTTATTCTTATCCCTTTCTAGTAGGCATTTAAATTTGGTCTTCTTCCTGGATTGGCCTTCTCTGCGTTGGAACGGTGAGCTTGATTTTCATTAGAGTACATTGATCCCTCAGTAGTTCCTTTATTCCTACCTGCAGTTTATGCTGGTTTTGTTTGTGCCAGCTATATTTTTAGAGGAAGAGTGCCACTAACATTGAAGCATGGAAAGCCTGATCATGAAGCTACAGAGGTGGGGCCAAACAAAGACACGACTAGCATGTTTCCTATTCTTTTGATGCACAATTTTTAATTTGTTTATTCCTGCTGGATTATGATGAGGAAAGTTTCTGCAATTATAGGTTGCTAGTCTTCACGAGCCAATTCAGTATCCAAAGCCTGATGGAATAGTGTCCTTTGATGTGCCAACCTCACTATATAGGTTTGTTTTAAAACCATGAGCTCTATAATCATATCTTTTTGTCCATGATTGCATGTATATGCTTGTGGCAAATTTTCTTGGCCATGCAAGAGCTGAAATGCATACTTTGAGGAATTCTTTTCCTAGTGCGCCTTTTGGTGCAATAATCTATGGTGCATCTGCCTTAATATTTACTGCACCCTTCATATTATCACAGATTAAGATGGGATTCATTTGCATTTTCCTGCTTACTGTTGACTAATACCGGTTATTAGGTGACCATATTATCACAAATGGACCTTTCAATGTTTTCTATAAAATCTGAAAATAAAGTAGTCATTAAGTGACTTTGAACAGAATTCTCATCTTGAAGAAGGGGGCCAAATAAGAAAATCCATGTTTATTGTGCAGGTAATGAGTGATTTTTCGTCCAAGCTTTTCCAATAGCTGGAGTTACCAAACTGCCTTTTCCTTAAGATAATGATTGACATTACATTAAATTTAGCTGGAAGTCCATGTGATATTAATGTACTTTTGGCCATTAGCTTACATCTAAGGTTTGTTTAGAATTTAGTCATGCCTGTCTTCTGTGCCTTTATTATCTTCCCTTGAGTTTTGTATTCTTATATGCAGGAGCAATACGAATCATGAACATGATCAGCCTGTTCACCTCCGTTTAAAGGATCCTGCAATACCTGAACTGGTTAACCTTCCACTATATGCTGGACCAGAGTCACGATATTGCCCTGCTCGAGTATATGAGTGAGTGGCATTATCTGGATGTACCATTTTAGTCCTATTCATTTTATTTATTTGGCTTTTGCAATCATCACCCATGCAAATTAATGACAGAAAAAAGAATTATTTAACGACAACCAGATTAGCTTAAATACCATCATCTACTTCAATTCAGGTATGTGGCTAATGAACATAATGCTCCCAAGCTCCAGATAAATGCCCAAAATTGCCTTCACTGCAAGGTACTGGATCCGTCTTATTATGCCTCATTACTGTAACTTTTTTTTTTACTGTTGAAAATTTAAAGCATGTTGTCATGTATTGCCACTTTCTCTAAAGATTTCCAGATTTTTCTAGGGTTCTCCAGGATTTTACTAATGAACTTGGAATAAGCTAGGAGTGTATAGAAGGGTCTAGCTGGAATTGTATAGAAAGTTCTAATAGGCTAGTAAGGTTTAGGAGGTTCTAGAACCTCTCCTTGGGGGACCCCTCCATTTAAGAACAAGGAGTTAAGGTGAGAGTTCTTAGATACTTTGTAAAATCTCTTCATCAATAAAGCTTTCTTCTTTCCTTCAAGTTGCCTAGTTGACTCAGTTCTCTCACCGGGTTGAGAGTGTACTAAGTGCCGCACAAGAGTTGTAAGAAAAGAACCGCCTTGTGACAATTTGCTTCAATTCATTTGAGATTTAAGCTATTCATATTACTTGTTAATAAACACCTGTTGATTGAATCATATCTTTGACTTACTTGAAAATCTACAAGACCACTCCATATAGGCATGTTCAATTGCCGCACAGTTTCTGTTAATTTGATTTGTTAACAATGTAATCCTACCTGCTTTATAGTGAGAAATTAAGCCTTCTATCACATTATGCTGCACAGTCAATTCACTGAACCTTTCTAATGACCACACCTGTGTTCAGAATGAAGGACCATTTACTGAACTCTTTCCTCGTTCTCACTCTTTATTTTATTTTATTCTTTTTACTGTTGCTGTTGTAGGCTTGTGACATTAAGGATCCAAGACAAAACATAGAGTGGACTGTACCAGAAGGTGGTGGTGGTCCAGGTTATACAGCCATGTAATTCTCATGTTTTATAATGACAATATGAAACTGGTGCACTGAAAAAAAAAAAAGCTGGTGCACTGAAGGATAATGCAGTGCACTGAGGATGACCCCAAGGGTGGTTCTGAAACATCCAGATACTTTCCTCAATGGACAATGAGGATGTCCATTGTTTTCAAGATAAGATTTTATGCCTTATGTTGACTTCATATATCAAATCAAACACAATTTCAAGTTGGGTATATACAAAAGTGCATAATTTTGTTTGTATATGCTTATAAAAAATCTTGTTTGTCCCCATAAATCATGAATATTTATGCATACATCCTAATGGTCAAAAGTTGATTTAATTTTTTTATGAATACAGTTTTGCTATCACTTTTTCTCTTTTAATGTGTCACCATCATATGTTGAAGTTAAATATAATTTTTATGGTGTTTAAATGCAATAATGAACCTTTCTAGGATATCCTGGCATTTCTTTTGTGTGTATAAAGAGCAATTCTTATTATGTATGCATGCAAATTTCTCATTTGAGTTGTCTTCAATCTGAATTTATGCTGCATAGACATTAATTTCATTTTGTATAATAAATAGCAATTTTGTTCTGACAATTTTTTTTTTTTTTTATAAAGCGGATAAACTATATTCATTGATTATCAAAATAGGTTTCTAGATGAGCCTTTGGTACAAACAGTTACTGAATCATAATGATCCATGGAAACTTACCGACTACCGATACATATGTGACGGAGTGGAGGGATTAACCTCCCCTTGACCGGTATTTTTCCCTAATGCTAGCGCAAAGAAATATGACTTCCATCAGGATCTTGTATCGTATATAGATAGATGCATGCATGGTGGGATAAGATTAGAAATATGGACCTGCTATGACTAATCTTTCAAACCTTTCAATTAGTGGTGTACTCAATCATTAGAGCAAGTTATTGTTCCCATTTTTTTTTTTTACAATCCTTTCGGCTTTTTTTCCCCTCTTTCTAACAGTTTTTATAAAACTTTTCTTGTCTTTCTTTTCCTAATATGGCCAAATTCAGTGAACCCCTTCCCTGCCTTCGTCACCACATCCATTCCTTTATGAATTAAAAAACCTGTGCTAGTTGTCTTGTCTTCAACTAAAAATTCATAAATAAATACAATAATAGTATATCTTGGAATATCAAATTTGATTTGTCTAACCATGAATTTTAAACTTCCCACTTAATGACATTAATTTAGACAAATACATCAACATCTTAGCCCATGCCCACGAAAGTGAACTTCTGTCTAAGTATAGACATTCATTTCACCGAAAGTGCTCGGTGAAAGTTACACTTCTAATACTATTTTCTATTACAATTAAAGGGCACTGTAGATGAAAGTGAGTTTTATATGTTAAAATCTATTTCATCCATTTTAGTGATAAAAAAAATTTAAAATAAATCTAAGTCAAAATAGGAGAAGTGTTGAAGTGGTACTTCTTTCATATTTTATAACAATTGAATAATTGAAATAGGAGGAATTTAATCCATTCAGGTGTGACTTCCAGGGATTGATTATCATAAATTTATTTATTTTTAATCCTAACAAATAATTAAAATAGAGTAAATAAATCATCTCAAATATTCTGCACGTTTATATAATTTTGATAAATTACTTTATGAACCTCCCCTAATTTGAGTTGTGTTAGAGTGAGACCGGCCGCATTTGCGGCTGGCCCACTCTAACACCCAAAACCAACTTCCAAAAAATAAAAAATAAAAAGCCCAAAATCCCAAAAATTCAACCGGCTGAGTGATATATATATATATATATATATATGTTAGGGTAAAAATCGGTTTTGATCCCGACTTCGCTCTAACCGTTGAATTTGTATTTAATTGAGGGACTAGATCGCAAAATAGGAAGAGAGAGCAAGCATCCAAGCAAGGTGAAAGGACACGCGATGTACGTGGAAAACCCCGTAAATCCGGGGAAAACCACGCGGTGCCTGGCGAGAGGCAATCCACTACATAGGGAGTGATTTACAAGAATAAATTGTACAACAATCAATGATCTCCACTCAATAAAGGTGAGCGTGAAGGATGAGGCTTTGAACATCTTGGTGATGGTGACCTTGGTGATGGTGACCGGAGATAGATGCACGGCCGCGGAAGGGGAGGGTGGATGAGAGCTTTGGGCTCGTCAGAGATGGCATAGAGCTTGCCGGGGAGCAAAGGGATTGGAGGTGGAGAGGTGGCCTGTCCTTTTTCTTGGGTTGGAGGAGTCTCTTTGTTCTTCATGCCTGGATCCCCTCCTTCCCCCAAGACCTCTCCTTTTTATAAGAGATTTCAAGTTGTTGGGAAGATCACACTTTTTTCTCCCGGATCCACAAAATTAACCCCGAATCTTGCTCAGGAATGACTTTCCAAAAAGTAGTCTGTAGCTCCTTGGCCATGCTCCTCGGCCATGAGAGAAGAGTGGACTGCAGCTCCTCAAAGTGGAAAGATACCCCAGATTCGAGTAAAGAATGATTTATGACCCTTCCGTATAGTTGTTTGGATGATCGCCACACATCTTCCCACTTTTATCTCTCTCTCTCTCTCTCTCTCTCTCTCTCTCTCTCTCTCTCTCTCTATATATATATATATATATATATATATCGTGGGAGTTTATCTTATCGTCAGGTTTTGTGGTGTTTTTAAACTATTTACTTGCGATGTTTTTGAAATCCGGCCAGTATGAATGAAAAAACATCGAAAAATAAGCTAGCATATTAATTTTCATACAATTTGAGAACTTGTAGGATCTTCATCTTAAAGGGTGAAATTTTGAACTGATAAGATTTTTATAAATTTTCGTCGGTTAAGATGAAGATCCTACAAGTTCTCAAATTATATGAAAATTAACATACTAGCTTATTTTTCGATGTTCTTTCCATCCATATGGTTGAAAATTCTTAAAACACTGTGCAAGTGGTTAGTTAAATAAGGAGGTATGACTTTATTCTGTGATAATCCAATCGAACTTTATTTTATCACTCCTGATATATATATATATATATATATATATATATATATATATATAATATTGGAAATAATTTATATAAATAGTTTAAAAACATGGCATGGTTGAAAGTGGATGAATAATTTAAAAGCAGTGTGGACCCAACCATGAAACGGGCTCCGGATCTCTTGTTTCTTTTGACCCAAATTCCAGCCAAGCCTTTCCTTCCTTGCTTAGCAGCCTCAGACCAACCAACGTTTTCTTTTTAAACACCATCATCATCATCATCATCGTCATCATCATCATCTCATTCCCACCCATTTCCATTTCCTCTCCGTTCTCTCTCCATCCAAAGAGCGCGAGCGCGAGCTGTTGATCGATCGATCGATCGATCATGGGATTCGAGAACGAGGCGAGCTCCTCCGCCCATGGCCTCCCATCCATCCCCACCGATGAATCCCCCACCGGCCCTCTCCTCTGCCCTCACCCCTCCTCTCAGCTCCACCTCTCCTCCCAGCCCAAGACCTTCGCCAACGTCTTCATCGCCATCGTCGGCGCCGGCGTCCTCGGCCTTCCTTACACCTTCATGCGCACCGGCTGGCTCGCCGGCGCTCTCATGTTGGCCGTGATCGGCGCATTGACCTACCACACTGCATGATGCTCATCGTCCACACCCGCCGCCGTCTTGATCTTGATCGCGGGTTCTCTAAGATCTCGTCGTTCGGCGACCTCGGCCTCGCCGTCTCCGGCCCCATCGGCCGGCTTGCCGTTGACGTCATGATCGTGTTCAGCCAGGCCGGGTTCTGCGTCGGCTATCTCATCTTCATCGCCAGCACCCTCGCCCACCTCTACCCCTTCTCCCCGATCCTCGGCTTCCTCAAACCCAAGGCCGTCTCCGTCTTGTCGATGCTCCCGTTCCAGCTCGGCCTCAACTCCATCAAATCCCTCACCCTCCTCGCCCCTCTGAGCATCTTCGCCGACGTCGTCGACATCGGCGCCATGGGCGTCGTCGTCGTCGAGGACCTCCTCATTTACCTCCGCGAGCGCCCCGATCTCGCCGCCTTCGGCGGCGGCATCTCCGTCGTCCTCTACGGCCTCGGCGTCGCCGTCTACGCCTTCGAAGGGATCGGAATGGTCCTCCCTCTCGAATCCGAGGCCGCCGACAAACCCAAGTTCGGCCGCACCCTCGCCTTCTCCATGGGTTTCATCTCCATCATGTACGCCCTCTTCGGCGCCCTCGGCTACTTTGCCTTCGGCGACGAGACGAAAGACATCATCACCACCAACCTCGGCCGTGGCCTCGTCTCCGAGATCGTCCAGCTCTGCCTTTGCATCAATCTCTTCTTCACCTTCCCGATCATGATGAATCCCGTCTACGAGGTCATGGAGAGGAGGGCATTCGGCAAGAACTACTGCTTGTGGGCGCGCTGGGCTGTTGTTCTGGTGGTTTGCCTGGTGGCTCTGTTCGTCCCCAACTTTGCCGACTTCCTTTCCCTCGTCGGCAGCAGTGTGTGCTGTGTGCTAGGATTCATTCTCCCAGCCGCATTCCATCTGAAAGTGTTTGGTGAGGAAATGGGATGGCTTGGCATCACATCAGATATCACCATTGTAGTTATCGGCATTGTGTTTGCAATCTCCGGAACATGGTCAGCTCTTTTCGAAATCTTCTCTCAAGATAAGACTGGTCTGCTCTGAATCTGAAGCTGAATTCCTTGATCATCGATTTGGCTGGTCGGAGTGTTGTGGTTGCAGGCTGGTTCTTCTCATTCTCATTCTTTGTATCAGAATCAAGCTGTTTGAATGAGAGCAATGGAGTGAGGCTTTTAACTCCCAATTGAGGTAAATCTCTATATCATCGTCCTCATCCTCTTTGTTTGCGAATGGATGGCAGGTGGAGAAGTTTCCGAATTGCTTATTTGAACTTGCTTCTCTATTCCTCGCAAAGAAGCTGCTGCTGTTATATATATATAAATCTATATGCATGTTGAATTTAGACAAATAAGCAGAGTAAATAAATAAAATGTGTTTATCCATCTTTATTGAAAAAAAGAAGGAGAAAAGAAAAAACACGAATAAGAAGAGTGATTTGGTAACTCTTGAGCCAAGATTGGTTTGGCTTTTAAGGGACACTTGTATGGTGGTCATATGAAACTGTGTAGTGTTTGTTTTGTTTTTCTAGTTTTGTTTTGTTGCACGTTGTTGTATTTGTAGAATGTTTTAAAGGTTCATGTTGTTATGATTATTTTTAACTTCAGCTTGAAATATACTCCAGTGTGTTTGTTGCTTCATTTGTTTTCCTTGTTTTTGTTGCTATCGTGACATATGATAAAAATAATATTTTGTTTATGTGGTTATTGGATTAAGTGTAGCAAAAAAAAATTGAAGAGATTTGAATTCATTGTGATGGATTGTCAATTGGGTATTTCTCACACAAATGAGTTGCATGTGTCTGTGTTGATTCTGAAGATTTGCTGACCAGGTATTATGTATAAAAAATGGAAATGTTTGAAACATTTGGACACTTATGGCTTGCCATTTCTGTCCAATTGATTACTGAAGGTTTCATCTTTTCTGGGAAATAGTACTTCGCAACCTGCATTTATTAGTATGGTGCCATGGGTTGAAAACAAGATACCCAAGTTATTCCATTGATGCTCAATATTTTGATCTTACTCAAATATAATTTTCGAAAGATTTGTTACAATGAGTAAATCAATTATGGTTGAGATGAATTTTCTGATTATTTTGTGTCATTGTATCGTCGTGTTGCAGGAGGATTGGAGTAAGTAAACTATATTAAATTGAATTTGATTAAAATACTAATAAGAGCAGATTATGATCATATAAGTCAAAGCATTGAGCATATTGGCATTTAATTATGATGATTTAGCTATCTTTTTCCTAATCCAGAAGCTATTTTATTCTGCTGGAACAAGAGAAATATAGGCTGGGGTTTTGAAGTACCTGCCCATTATTTATTCTTAGATACATAAGCCATTTACATTGAAGCTATTGTGGAAATGGTTTAGTATTCCCTATTGTCTAAACTATATTAATAACTAGGATTGCAAGTTGGGTGATTAACAAGGATCAAGTTTGTTTTAATTGTTTTAGTTTAAAGATAAACTAAAATAATTATTATTATTTATTATTATTATTATTTATATATTTATTATATTTTATTTTATTTCATTTTTTAGTATTTGAGGAAATGACGTGGAGCGGAGGAGTCAGTATAGTAGGCAGCCATCTAGTATGGGATTAAGGCTTAGTTGTTGCTGTTGTTTAGAGCTTCAAAAGGTTATGTATTCTTGTTGTTGATAGCCATTTACATGGGAACCCAATCTTACTATTCCCATACTGAGAAGCTTGCTTGCTTTTTTTTTCTCTCTTTCTTTTTTTTTTTCTTTTTGTTTAGTTTTTTTTTTTTTTCTAAAAGTTGGGCAAAGAATAACAGGATATTTCAAGTAGAAAAAGGTTCATTTGAATTATTGATTTATAGCAATTCAAATAATCATACATTAATCATATAGTGAATTTGATCAATTTCTTTTGAGTCGTGGAAAGAGTCTCTTATAAAAAAAACAGGCATAACAGGAGCTTTGTAGTATCATGTTTTTTTTTCCTATATAGATAACAATATTTTTGGTTGGTTTATGTTTGTTAGTTTTTAAAATTCTAAATAATCCGCTTTTATATAAATTAGAGAAAATCTATAGTACTCACAAGTAATAGTCACAAGTTATCTCCTATTCAGGAATATATTAGAGAAAAAAAAGATATATCACATTTCTAATTCTCATTAGTAGCTCACATGCCTTTGGATGGTAATCAGACAACATGATTGTTTATGTATATAGTTCTTTCTCGCTGCATTTTACACCAAAAAATGAAAACTAGTAAAGATCAAGTTTATGTAATCAAGTAGTGTTGATGGTTAATATTCAAGTTTAGAGTTGCCATCCTACTCACAATTAAACATAAATCTTAGGACCCGAATAAAAAATATTAGCACAAATACATCTTGCATTAGAAAACTGGCTCAGTAAAGTTGCACAAAATTTAGATAGAAGTCAATGATTTAATCCACACAAAGTTGTAATGGAAATCAATCACATATAATTGTGACTGTTTTCCTTACAAAAGTTGATAGCTCACCTAGAGCAAAGGATCCACCTTTACATTACCTAGCATGAAAATACAGCTCCATAATTGGGAGTCAATGACAATTTCTGGGTACAATAATTTTACATTGATCCGTAAAATCGGAACCGTGAGTCTCAAACGAATATGTAATAATTGAAAAAGAAATCTCTCAGAACAATAAAAGAAAAAATTTAGAAGAAAATTCTGCACACAAGACAGTAATCACAAATGTATAACTATAGCAAGTTCGCAGCACACTTGCGGGCACAGAATATAGCACACCAAGGTCGATCGATCTTTCTGGAACTCTGATAAGGCAGGCACTTGTTCTGGGAATTAAATTCATCAGCAACAAAACATCATCCGGTAACCAATACCTACTAGAAAGCATTCCAATTGCCAGAATCTCGCTTTGGGCTATGAGTTTCTGAAGATTTAAATGGTCCAGATTCGAACGGGTCTGCATCGTCAAATGATGATGGGAAACCTCGGCTATGATCGGAATCTCTGGTGCTGCGAATAGAGTCAAACCTTGTGAGGGTCTCTCTCTGAGAGAAAAATCCACTATCATTCATATTGAAAGAATCAAAGCGGCTAAAACTGTCGAAAGAGTGGTCATCTCGTCTTTCATTGAACCCAGGTGGTGAGCTGGAGTTGAATAGCGGAGTACTTGGAACAGAATCAGCAAAGATTGAGTTCTTCTTTCCAGCCACACTGCTTGCACTCGGGGAAGATACATTTATCGGATTTAGACCAAAGTCATTAGATCCAAAGAAGGAGCTCTGTCCGGTTCCCTCATGGTCAATATCCTGCGTATAGTTAAAGGTGTGAATCTAGCAAACAAGAGATGATGATAGAGGCAAGCCATGACACTACATCAGCACAAAAAAATAACAAATAAAATAGAAATATCACATTTTAGATATTGACAAGAGTTAAACCATAAAAGATCAGTGAACCTTTGTGTTTGTAGAATTAAAGCCCCAGACTGAGTCCACATCATCATTAGAATCAAAAGTTGCCCCCCAGGAGGGTTCGTCAAAAAACTTGTCCCCAGAAACAGTGGATTCAGCACCAAGATGTTCACTGCAAGATAACGTTTAAGAGGAAATTATCTATAATAAGCATCAGCTAGAACTAATTGTATTATGCGAGTTAACTATGTTGTGGTGAAAAACAAACAATAACCAAGTGAACCATTCCAAAAAGAAATACATAATAAAACAGTTTGTTGACATATTTATCATTAATGTTGCAAATAAATAAGTCAAGCTATTACTAGAAATTGAAACCTCATGTCTAAATAAAGTATGGAAGAGTCAATATAAATGATTAAAAATTCTCTGAGTTGCAGTAAAATGCAAATCAATTCAACCATAAAAAAGAATCAGCCTGCAATTAAATATTTTAGAAGCCAGATGTTCTCCATGGAAACAAAGATTGGTCATTACTCCGAAGCAAACTCTTGAATTATGAGAAGAGTATTATTCATTTTGTAGATTGAAATTCAACTATTTACATATGTCAGTCCTGCTATTAGTGGTCAAACACAATTTAGATCTTGTGAACCATTCATAAGATCATATTTGCTAACAAGCGATAACTACATAGAAATTAGATTTCGTATAATATGTAGGAGTCAAATTCATAGACAAACTTTCAGGACAAACCAGCATAAGATCCTGATCTATTCATTAAATAGAAAATACATACAATATTAAGGTTTGCATCGGGCACCATCACAAACTAGAAGCGGAGGCTTGGCTAATAACAGACCAGATCCAGTAGTTGATTTGATCTTTGACACATGTCCTGTAACTCAAAAACCCTACAACTACCTAACTGGTTGACATGACCTTTCTTCAAAAGTTTGTTAACATTTTCTTTGTTCTTTCTTATATTTATTTATTTATTATTATTATTTTGTGGAAGTGTGTGTACATTGATTATACAACCGATTATCTCATCCTCAGAAATTAAATATCAGTAAATAGTATAAGTAGCACCCAATAATTGAAGTTGGGTGCTAATCGAAGTTTTCCTGACAAACTATTCTTTCCTATATGGTAATAAGAAAGGTGAAAAAGCAACATGTTTAACATAGTGAAGGATATAGACCCACATCTAAACCACAGAAGAGCTCAGTGAAACCAATTTTTTGATGGATTACGACCAAATCAAAGAAACATTGCAAGAAAACTAACAAACAGATGTACACATACCTACTGCTTTCTTTAGTTCGTGGGGAAAATGTAGAGTGGGACTCTCGAGATGGACTTCCTAATGCACTTCTTCCAGGACTTCCATGAGGGCTCCATGCCGATTCACTCTGAGCATAAGCTGACTCATCCTCAACTGTTGGCTCACCAGCTCTAGAAGGTTTCTCGATCTTGCCATTAGTATATAGTGATGATGAAACAGAGGAAACCTCATCTGCAGTGGCATCCCATGATGTGGGAGACTTGGGCTTTGCATTTGCCATAACATTTTCCATTTCACTATAAACCTCATTTGCAAGAGTAAATCCTAGAAGCAGAACACAAGATTATTTAATTTAGTACTTCATGTGGCAGTGAAAAAGACAGTCTAATATTTATTATGACATCTCAAAACATGAAAAAATTGTTAAATGCTAGTCAATGAGCACTATTTCATTCAATTCAAAACCATTTTAATTTCTAATCTAAAGGTGCAGTATAATCAACAGGAAACATGTAATGGAAAAGCCTGAGGAATTCTCTACTTGCTGTTGTAGGCAAAATCTGAGTTAGTATTAGATGAGATACTAATAACAGTAAGTATTTTTATGTTTGAGCTAATATCAAAATAGATTGCAAGTATAAATAGCTATAAAGTTTTTTAAAGAGTCACAATAAGAAACTGCATAGACAATTTCCAAATATCATAAATTAGGGATGAAGAAAAGAAGAACAGTTAAGAAAAAAAAGAACTACAAACAAGCAGATCCTGCCTTAGCTTATGTATTTGTGAAAGTATTAATTTATACTGCCAACCAAGACAAGAAATAAGCATGCACTTTCGTGTTTAATTTTTATCTTTCAATTAATTGCAAATTACTAAGCCTCAGTGATGACAAGGTTGGGTCAAATTTATAAACTACGATTTCATCAAATATGTTCCAAAAATGAATGTCTACTAAAGCATGCCAAATAGATTTACCTTCATCTTCAAATTTATCCCAATCCTCATCCCAGATGCATGGCCCCTCTTGTACACCAGGTTGCCAACCTAGAAATAGGGAAAGTAAAGGTACTGTGTAAATGTATACAACATAAATAATCAAAACTTTAGAGAAAATAAGGTTAAGCTTTACAGAAGTGTGAGTTAAAGCTACAATTGACTGTTATACATTGTTTATATTGCATTTGTTAAATCATTGTCAAAGTTGGATGATAAGTATCCGGAAAACAAAATCTTCATCACCTCCAGAGCTTTGCAGACTTACGATGGCTTAAAATCACCAGTTAATTAGCTTAGTTAGAAAATTATTACGCTTGATGGACATTACATAGACAATTAGATTCCTTGTTCCCATATAGCTTTGAAGGAATAACAAACTCCCATACTTGTGAAGACAATAATCATGGATTCATGATGATATATATATATATATATATATATATATATATATCTGGCACTGATCTTATGCGGCGCTATCCTTTGTGCAAGTCGCGGTGCCTCCAATTGACCCACTTATGCAGGTGTTTTGAAATCCAACCGTATGGATGGAAAGAAACGTGAAAAATAAGCTCACGTGTCGATTTTCATACAATTTGGGAACTTGTAGGGTCTTCATCTTACTTGGGTGAAATTACGAACATATAGGATTTACATAAATTTTCAACTACGTTAAATGTAAGACCCTACAAGTTCCCAAATATGTATGAAAATTGACATGCTAGCTTTATTTTTTCGATGTTCTTTCCATCCACACCTGATGAAATCCTAAAATATGCTCCAAGGGCCAAAATGAGATATTTACTCCACCGGAAATGTTAGGCGGCTTACTGATCAGATATACCCATATATATATATACATATATATATATATAGAGAGGCCTGATAAAGTCAGGCCGGCCGCAAGTGCAGCCGGCCTATTCTAGGTGTGCGGCATTGGGCCGGGCTCCACGTCTCACAGAACGGGCCGGTCGCACTTGCGGCCGGCCTGACCTTATCAGGTCTCTCTCTCTCTCTATATATATATATATATATATATATATATATATATATATATATATATATATATATATATATATATAGGGAAGTGATAGAGTCGGCCGGCTGCTTTATCACTTCCTATAGGGCCAGCCTCTATGGCCACGAGGCACCCTATCACAGTGCGATAAAGCGGGCCATTGCGCTTGCGGCAGGACTCTATCGATCCGGTATATATATATAAGGCTAATACAATAGCTTCGACAATGCAAGGTAACTCATAATTCTCAACCCTTTAAACTATGGAATTCACTTGACTGTCAAATACACTCCCTTGTTTCTTACACAGCAAGGCATTCCTCCTCTTGTGGAAATTGTCCAAATGGGTCACCTTTTAAGAGTGATTAGAGCACACAAATGGTCAATGATCACATTTTCACCACAAAATTTCTTATACTCACTCTATTAAAGAACTAGTGGACTTTAAGCCGTATACTCTCACTTCTCACTTCAGAACAGGGAAACTCTAGCTCTTCAACGCAAGTAATTGAGCATTTATCATATACAACAAGGTACTAATGGAGAATTCATTATATTGTCAACTCAAAAATTCATATATAAAGTCAATTCTAATAAGCATTGAAGGATAAAAGTATAATCAATCACCTTCATTCTTGAATTCAGACAATATCGTTATTCATGTAAAAGTCTAATAGAATTAACTAAGCAAAAAGACCAACTATTTATTGGCAAAACTCATAATCACATCTCAGAAGAACACAAAGCTAAACATTTTAAAAGTATGGAACACAAGCCCAAATTTCTAACATTGAAATTGAACTAGCAAAAAAGAACATAATATGGAATAACAAGCTAACAGTACCAAAAGGAAGTTTAATGCATTAAGTAGTAGGCTTAACATCAAAGCCATGTTGCTTGCAACGTTCATTCAAACCTTTCTCTAGCTCCTCTAGATCAGATTGTATGCGATCCGCACGAACCTGTGATGCAGATGAGCTTAGACTTTAGATATTAATTAAATTGGTGATAATATTGCTCACAAATGTACAATACAAGCAATACCTGAAGCAATCCATCAACACTTCCACCTTGTTCCACCTTAACTATTGCATTGCGCAACTCCATTTTTCTCTCCTACAAAAGAATTAGGAAGATTTAGCACCACCTGAGAAATACAAAGCATTAATGTGCATTATTAAGTTATGAAATAAGATGACCTTTCCTCTTATCTCATAGCAAACATATGAAAAACAGTTATCATGAAAAAAATATATATATAAGGAGGTAGAACCTATTTCAAAGATGCCCTGGGAATACCTGAATGTCACGATATCTGGCCTCTTCCACAGTCATTTTTGAAGCAACATCCCCAACTTGCTTGTACTTCTCCTCGTATTTTTTCCCCAAAGACTCAACCTGAAATGCATGTCATACAATATTGTCATACAAGATTGACCAGAATAAGAGACTGAGGTCTCACCACAAATGTGTTTGCCAGATACTTTGATAGGTATAATACATCACGGACGAAAAGGACAGGAAATAGAACTTTTAAGAATGCAAGTTGGACAAAAAGATTTATCTAGTAATTAGAATTTGAAACACCATGGAGCATTCTCACTTGATTAGTCAAAATTTATGCCTTTATTACGATATATGATGCTGAGATGAAGAAACAAACAAGGCAAGTTATGTAGCAGACAAGTTTCTTTCCTGAAGTAGCTGCATTGAGTGATGCAATGGGGAGAACCAACTCAGATGGTTGCATTAATGACTGCTGCATTGTGAGAGCCCAACCACATGGTCCAATGTGGACAAGAATACAGAAGAAAAGTTGCCTAGATGGCTGCTTATATGATATAGAAAGGAAGAAAGAAATCTAAAAAGATACCTGCTTTTGCACATTTTTACCCCTAAAATAATAATTTATACCACTCAACAAGAAATAAACTATCAACTATAGGCTGAGGCCTCCCCATGGGCACTGGAGAATGTTGGCACCTCTTAGAGCATGATAGAAGTAGAAATACTGGGGCATTATGAAGTATGCAAATTGTACTGCAAGTTTTTAGGTGTATTTAAGGAATAACACAGTACCAAGTTTCATAATTTATTCTGGCCTGAAATAAGTCTTCTAGTGCAACCATAGTACCATGGCAATATTATTGAAAGACAATGGTTAAAGCATTAGAATCATAGCAATTTAACTATTATCATAAACTTGGAGACTTTCAGGAAAGGTTTTCTGCCACTGAACAGTTAGCAGTGGACAATGCATAAAAATATTACCTGAAAAGCAACTTAGTAGGAATGAAATATGTAGAAATATGGAATAAAATATAATTCCATCAACTGATAGGGAGAAATAATTTAGTAGGATGTGCATCACACTTTAGACAAATGTATTGCATGTGTTAATGCAATGTTAGATCAGGAAAGTATGGTACCTCACGTTTATCAGCAGAAGCCCTCTCCGTGATCTCATTAAGCCTGTTATCACACCTACTTTTGTAAAGAACCTGACAGGACAATTTTAGTTAAAACCAGATAAAAAAGATAACATCATAAGGCATTGGCACTTTGTAAAAGATATGATGGAATTATGGTAAAATGTTCACAAAGAAAGAAGATAGAAGCATGCTCCGAAAAACTATAAAAGGAAAAGTAGGCAGTTAAAATTCTCAACCTCATCTACATTAGGTATCACACATAGTTCATTTGTAGATTGCAGAAGATAAAATGTAAAAGCGTAAGCCGATATATCCAAGTTTATCAATCAAAAATATGTAACAAAAAACAGTACAAACTCACAAGTTCTTGCATCTTGTTGCGGTAAAATTCAATCTTCTCTTTCGAATCTAGGATCTCCTTCTCCAATTCTGGAACCTTTAAGAGAAAGACAACGAATTTTATTGCATAATGAAAGACAATATACCCTTGATGATATAGGAGTGAGTAAAAAAAAAATGATACAAAAGGGAAACTGAGAATAAACATTATGTTCAATATTAGATAATGTGACTCAAAATGAAACCTTTTCAAGAATTACTCTCTGTTTTAGTTGTCTGTCATTGAATCTGCAAGCAAGTAAAAAAAAGAGCACTAATCTTCAAAGGAGCGAAATGAAACAATAAAATGACAATGGCGATTCCAATTCCTAATATAAAGTTTTCATCTTGGCTATCATATGTCAGGTCAACCGCGTGAGAGTCTACTAGTTATATAGGTTAATAATTACATACAATGTAGAAATGCCATATCAATGTAAGCAGTCAAAAGTCAATTAAATAGTGGAATCCTAAACAATATAAGTATGTCTACCTACAGAAGCAATGAAAGGCTTGCCAAAGCCAAAAATTTAAAGTCAAATAAGACTTGAAGATGTGATCAGGGAACAAATACCTTTCTGTCTACATTGGTTGACTCCTGGGAGTTTGCATCCAATGCACCCTGCTCTTTGAAGTGCTGGTTTGCAGCCATCCTACTTGAGTTTTGGGGAGGCAGGTGCATTGATCCATCAATCTGAGAAGAAACAGAATTTTGTGTAGGCGGCCTCAACCCAGTAGCGGGCACAATGGGATGTGATCCAGGCATCCCTTGCTGAGATAGACCTAATCCAGATTAAAGAATAAGCATTTAAGGGTTTAACACCAGCATGATAAGATGACAGGACTAGGAGCAGACAATATACATACAATTTTAATATTACATAAAATACAACATACAAGATTCCGCATGTTAAAGCTAAAATAATCATCATAAGCTAATAGTGTAAAACATACCAGGGGTTGGCTGAAAAGCTGGACCACCATATGATAATGAAGGTTGGCCTGTGCCACGTAAAAGAGTCTCATCATACTTGACACTGTTTGGAAGCATAGGTGGAAGGGTGCGTCCCTTCCGCGGTAACGTTCCATCAAGTAGAGGGCAGTACAAAACTCTCTCAAGGAAAGCATGCTGTCATTATCCTGATCAGATAAGTCCCACACCTGCTTCAAAATTTCTGGAAGCCAGAGACAAATACCAGCATTAGGCAATTACAAATAGATTACAACATTCAATACACTAAACTAATTAGCTCCCAAAATACCATGGCTGGAAAGCAACTCTTCCAAATAAGTAATGCAGAGGGAAGAAGAATTTGTGACATAAATTGCTCATGAGTTTGTGAAGTGCATGACAAATATAAACACACAAATGCAGAAAAGAAAAGAGCAATTAAAGAACATTTGATATCCTTCCCAGCAGCATTGAGATTACCAAACAGGCTGATATGATCTAGAGAAGAAGAGATCGATACATGACACATCACATTCTTGGAGAACAAAACCGCAAGTAACATTTAGCATCAAATATCATATACCTCTAGGAAGCCTCCAACTCAGGAACAAATTGCGTGCCTGTTCACCAGTAATTTTTCCATCTCTATCCTTATCTACCTCCACAAACACCCGAGTGTACTTCTGCATATCAGATGGAGTAATCTTTGGCCATGGCTGCTGGGATTCATTCGAAGCAGGACTTAGAGGTCCAACTGAAACATTTGATGTACTTAATGCTGGAGAACTCTGCATGATATTAAACTGATTTGGCTTAACCATTGATTGAGTTTGTTGTAGCTGACTGCCACCAGATGGTACTGCTAAAGCATTCTGCAATGGATTAAGTTGTCCTGCTTTAAAGGAATTCTGAGGTCCAGAAGCCATGGAGGTGATACCTGATGAATTGGGCATACTGATTGAAGAAAAGGCAGCATTAGATGCATTCTTATTTGCTTGAGGCAGTCTTGGAGGAAACCATCAGCACCAAAAAGTGAGTCAGAAGAAAAACCATTTCCAGAAGAAACCAAAGCCTTTGAATCCTTAGAAGTTGGATGGAATGTTGACTGGAGTAAATCCTGAGGTTTTGGTGGAACTGAAGTTGTTTGAGCAGGCTGTGTTGGTTTAGGGGCCATTCCAGGGGTTGTGACAGATAGTTCTAGTCCAAAAGCATCTTGATTTACTGAGGGAGTATCACCTCTGATCTGAAGTTGCGAAGGCCCCCCAACTGAACTTTCACCAGCCCTACCACCAAGCCAATTAGTTGATAAGTTTGGTGTATTTGAGCCTGGAAGGCGTGGACCAGCCACCGTGCTCCCCACTTGACTAAGCCCTTGACCCTGGATTGAAGCCACAGAAACTGCAGGTGGAGGTTGCCTCATCTGATTGTTGCCGGTAGAAAAAAACTGTGGGTTTGCACCCATACTAGGAAATGCCTGGGGCCTTTGCAAACCAAGAGTTTGAGATGATGCCGGTGCTGCTGCACCAATCTGACCCATTTGTGAGGAAGGAGGAACGATAGTCTTGGGCTGTTGTGCATGAACAGCTACAGGATTCATCTGAACTCCGGGTGCCCCAACAGGATTTATCTGTGGTGCAGGAATTTTAGCTGCAGCAGGACCAAATAATGCTGCCTTGACAATATCTGGTGTTAGTTCTCGGCCACTTTGTGCTACAGTCACAAGCCTTAATGCATTGTAAAACTCAGTGCGCCCAAGGAAACCAGTACGATTCTGATCCGCATGCATCCATATCTGTAGAAGACGAGATAATATGGGGCTAAGCACAGATAGCGAAATCTAAATTAAAATGCAAATATTGTTGGCCGGTGTAAGATACCACAGTTTAGTTTAGGGCACAGTTTATACTCAAAAACTCTCAAAACTGAAAAATAAGCTAAATTCATTGATTATTAATAAGTAGGAAGGTCCCAAAAGGAAGTTATGGAGACAAATCTAATGATTTAAGTTGAGAGGAATGCTTATTGTATACAGTGGAAAGTATACATCAATATCAAGTTATGAGAAAATTGTTAGCAAATTACAAATTATGAGAAAATGACACTACTCAGTGAAAATAGTACAGGAAAATTTGAGAATATGTAAGATTTTGCTTTTTGAATAATTGTAAGATATATTATGGTAGTCTTGTGCATCACATGGATAATAACTTTCGAAACAAATAGGAGAATATATGTCAATTATCATGGATAGAGATCACGAAGCGTAAGAGTTTTGGAACAGGTAGCATCCTACAGTTTCTCTGTTTCATTATAGATGAAGTAAACTCTAAATCAGGCATCCAAACGCAATGAAGGTAAAAGACTAAGTTTAAGATGATTTGAGTATAATTTTTATGAGTTCCAAGAATGTGCTGAATGCCCATATAAGGTGCTATACTTTCCTAATCCAATATATATATATATATATATATATATATATATATATATATATATATATATATATATATATATATATATATACTGTTCCTACATGGATAGGATACCAAACCCACATTAGAGGACTGGATTCCTAATTTAATTAACACCTGTCCAAAGTCCCAAATTAGCAGTTTGTAGTTCCAAGAAACGAAAAAATGACTATAAGTTATGATCTAAGTCTACATACAAATCTCTTTAAAAACTAACAGCTGTTGATCCCTAAGATTGTAAAAGGCCCATTTAAGGGTTGGAATTCAACACCTTTGAAAAGACTGCTGCACAAGTCTTCGTGAGAAATGTCGTCTGTGTGCTTCCACAAACTTGATACACTTGTAGCCACAACCACTAAACACAAGTTTAATCGCAAACCTTTTTTGTTCAATTTATCTGGACTTTAATGAACCTCGTGAAACAAGATGCTCATTTAAATGAGGGGCATTACTTGATCTCAATGGCCAACATCCACAATAACACCTTTTTGCCTATATTCACACAAAATGCAGACTAATCTAACTTTTCCCTTATGATAATTCTTCAGCTTCAATTCAATTGATGGATAACCTGTGAAATTATAGCTCTCCCGATTGCCTAGGTTCATCACAACATTCTAGATCACCCCATTGCCGAACTAAACCTTCAGGATCTATCTCAATGAGCCTTTCCATGATCGAGATCTAAAACATTCTATAGCTTCTATATCAATCGTCAAACCTAAGAACTCCGACAACGACAACAACAACAACAACAACAACAAATCCAAAAAAAAGAGAATCACCACTACTTTAGGGGTTCAAGAAAGGATTTAATTAAAAGAGAGAAAAGAGAAACCTGGGCTAAAATCGGTTTGGGTAAATTGGCTCCCTGGAAAAAGGCGACTGCTTCCTGTCCGCTGATTCTCCCATCTCGATCCAAGTCCGCTCTCACAAAGTAAGCATCGAACTTCTCCATGTTCGGAGCTGCAGCCATTACCGCTGAGAGAATTCCCCAAATTGGCCAAGAATCAGCTCCGGACTGTGAATCCTAAGCAGCCAAAAGCATCGTGAAGAAGCTTTCGAGGATCGGGGAAACAGAGATGACGCTCTATCTCCTCTCTCTCTCTCGCAGATCGAGAGAGATTCAAGGGCAACGATGAGCGTGGAGATCCAGATTGCGAATGCTCTCTCGGGAATCGCGCATCGGAGTGATCGCGATCGATCGAAGATTGGAGAAGGAACGAAAGACGGGTTTTTTACATGGTCGGCCATCGAACGACGGCTTTGCGAAATGTCAAAAATGCCCTTCGAGTTTACTATAACTCATTTACCGATAAATGTTTTTTTTTTTGTGTGTTCAATATTTCATGTTTCTCCTTTTATGCGAAGATAATACCTTTTTGTGGATAATGAGAAAAAAGAGGATAAATAAAAAACATGTTTTCTATTTTTTTAACTTTAAAAAGTGGTGAAAAATATATAATTATTGTTTTGGTTTGCTCCTAATTTGACAAAAAACAATCAATATATATATATATTATTTTTAAATTTCAATAAATGTATGATATTTCAGAAAAAAAATATTATCATTTTTCCTATAACTAAATATGTTTTTTTTAAATAAAGAACCCTGCACAAATAATAACCTCAGCGTCAAATCACTCTACACATCATATCCCTCCAAAGTGAAGTACTTTTGTCTAATTGGTGTGAGATGACAAAATCCTCACCTTGCACAACCTAGCAAAAAGTGGAAGGGGGAATGATAAGATGTTATCTATGCAATGCAGGGGAAGAAATCACCAATCATCTCATGCTGCAATGATCATATACAACAAATATCTAGACCCATTTCTGTGAGTTGTCCTGGACTACAATAGTACCCACACAAATTCAAGACCTATGGGGACCTGCCACAATATCCAAACAATCGGAGTAGCAAGACCATATAGGTTAGAATCTAGTAGTAATGGCGATCATTTGGAGTGTATGGTTGAAAAAAAATAGGAGATGTTTTCACAAAAATATTGACTTTCTCATATTCTCCTAATTGGAAGCAACACACCAATCGAAGCCCCAAAGTTATTGGCAGTAGAAACTATCGCCAAAAGAAGCCCCAGCTCACTAGGGAGACAGAACATCAGCGCCCACCATACAATGATTTTGACGAAGAGGAGGAGCCACATTCCCCCACCGCGACCCCTCTGAGTCAACCAAGACGGTAGACGGGCCACATTGAGACTTCACTCCCCCTTGTTTGTCTTATCAGTGGTGCATATGGAAACATGTAATTTACATTGTATGAGGTTTTTTCTACAAACCCCTATCTTAATTAATCAATGTCCACTAACTTATTCCTCCATAAAGAGAGGATGACAGGTTTAAATCATGTCTACCATGTCGTTTTAACGGCTTATCCACATTTATCAAAAATTAATTAATGTCCACTTTGCTAAAAGAATAAATAAATGAATAAATATGCTTCAATAATGCAACTATTGCAAAGAATCCAAGAAAAAATGTTGGATTTGGATCCAATATCGGACCCGAAGAAATGTCAGAAACCCGAATCCGGCAGTTATAAATGGATTCGGGTCAACGAGTCTTAATATCGGGTTTAGGATCTAATTTAGAAGGATCCGACCCGTTTACTCTCTCCCCTCCTCCTAGAAACCTCTCTGACTGTGCTCTGTCTTGTCCTCTACCCCCGCGCTTCTCCCAACGCCCTCGTGCTTGCTCGCTCTCTTGAAGAGGAGGTGGGATTAGGGTTAGGGTTTGAGAGGTGCTTCTCTTGATTGATTTTCCTCCGTGATGTCTTCTTCGTTGCTGCCGCAGAGCGCTGTGAGTCCTCGAGGAGATCTTTCTCCACAGTGGCGTTTGCTATCCCCTCAAAGGAGCCAGCTGATAAGGCCCATCTCGATTATGTGCGCCCAGACTACTGAGAGCTCCCAGAAATCCGTGGCAATTGCATCTTCAAGCGTCTCATTTCCAATCTTGGTGTGTTTTTTGTTTTGGTTCTGTTCGACGTTGAAATCATCGGCTCTCATATTCCTGTTTTTTTTTTTTTTTACTTAAATTTGAGTTTTTATTTTATTATCACGATGTTCAAATGTTATTTTTATCAAGATAGAGGCTTCATTGTTATCCGGCAATCATAAATTTCCAATCTTTGTCACCATTTTGGTTTTAGATGATCATTTTTTTTTAATCCCTAACGTTTATTTCATATATTTGATATGTATCTGACACGGAGACTCATGTAGAATCGATTATTCCTGGGGAGCATAATTGTAACATTTGTCATCCTTTGCACCAATGAATGTCTTCATCTGAAGGTTGAGGACCAAACAAGGTTTCCGGCCTAAGCTGCTATATGAATTGTCTATGCTAGGTGTTGTTGCTTTGCTAGGAAGTACACCTTTCTTTTTGTATTTTTGTGTATATATATATATATATATATATATATATATATATATATATATATATATAAGCGTCATTAGATTGATGGTTCCTTTGGGATTGAGTTGTTATTCAAGGATTTTACACTCAAATTTACTCTTTTAGGTTCTTACAATAATACATTTTCTTTTAAAGAGGACAGTTGAAATCAATGGGTGGGCATTGCGACATATGATTATAAATTTGCTTTTTTATGCTGTGGTGCAAATCAGAGATATATGACATTACCGAATTTTATTTATTTTAATCAGTTAAGAAAGTTTCAGAGTTATTATTCAAGTATTTTTATTTGCAGAAAAGATTGAATCTATGTTATTTGTCAAGTAAAGCTACACTGAATTATCTGTATAAAACTTACCTGATTTTTCACTTACAAGAGATCTAAATATGCTTTAACAGGACTTTTAAAAATATAATTTTTTATGTTTGGTGTTTGATCTTTATAGGTGAATGGGTGCACTGGTAAAATGGGTAAGGCAGTGGCAGAAGCTGCAGTTTCTGCTGGACTTCAGTTAGTTCCTGTATCATTCAGCAGTCAGTCAAGACCTGGTAGAACTGTTCAGGTTGGGAGTAAAGAGATACAAATACATGGTCCGACTGAAAGGGATTATGTTTTTGCTTCTATCATAGATGAATTTCCAGATCTTGTAGTCGTGGACTATACTGTGCCTGATGCAGTAAACGGTAAAAAAAATGTTAATTTCTCTTTTTCTTGTTATATCCTTTTTAGAGTAATAATCAAAGATCGATCAATATAGTATTATTATAACATTTTATGCATCTTGTTTGTTCTTTTAATTTTCATCCTTTTGTGTCTTCTACTAATAAGGGTAACACAATCTGAGGCAGACTGATCAAATGTTAATGAGTGGAATACAATTAAACAACATAAAGTAAAATAATCCTCATTTTGGGGATGTATCATTGTTCTCTTAAATTGTCAATTTTAGTGTGCCTGCAATTCTCTACAGATAATGCAGAACTTTACTGCAAATTTGGTGTGCCCTTTGTAATGGGCACGACTGGAGGAGACAGGCAGTTGTTGTATAAGACGGTGCAAGATGCAAATGTTTATGCAGTCATTTCTCCACAGATGGGAAAACAGGTGCATTGTGTTATCAATTTATTTCAAAATTCTATTTTATTGATGTTGAAGGGGAGCCTTGGCGCAACGGTAAAGTTGTTACCTTGTGACTTGGAGGTCACGGGCTCGAGTCGTGGAAACAACCTCTTGCTTTAAAAGCAGGGTAAGGCTATGTACAATTGACCAACTGGTCCGACCCTTCCCCGGACCCTGTACAATGCGGGAGCTTTGTAGCACCGGGCTGTCCTTTTTATTATTTTTATTAATGTCTTCTCCATTGGTGAAGTAAACAAAAGGTATATTTTGCCTTACTTTTTGTAGGTTGTTGCATTTCTTGCTGCCATGGAAATTATGGCTGAGCAGTTTCCTGGTGCATTTTCAGGCTATTCTCTACAGGTATCATTTGTTGTTCCTGAAGTTTGATAACCTAAAGTCTCACCATATTTGTATCTTTCTATGAAATTTGAAGTTCACAAGTTCCTTGGATGTAATCCATATCCAAGAAATCATATGCCTGAGTTTTTGTTCCAATTCATTTTCAAGAGAATAGTTCTTAGAAGAAGAGATTAGGCCAAGTCGCTTAAAAGTCTCTGATACCTTCTACTATTTCACCATTCAAAATTTTGTTTATATTGAGAGGATGCAAGATGATTCATGGTTATAAAATGGGGTGAACCTGGTTCTTTTTTATCTGCCATTGTTTTTTATAAACAGGACATTTTTTTACCAGTGGATCTCTTAAAGAAGGGCAGTATGCCAGTATCTTTCCAAGTACAGCTAAAACTGTCTTTGTGAGACTGGCTCTAAATAAGTTTTTTTAACAAGCAGTTTATAAGTAAAACTAGTTTTCTCAATATCTGTTGATGAATATTGTTATTTAGAAATACATTTCTTAGGTTTTTCTTTACTCTCTGTAAATCTACTTCTCTGAATTTAGGATATTTTCTTGAGAAATATAATCGAATCAACAATAGTTCCTTATATGTCAATCTGTTAGTTTCATCTGGTTTGTGTAGAAAGTCAGAGATTAAACATCATGTTCATGTTTTTTTTTTTTAATAATTAATACTTCAGTCAATAGTTGCTTAATGTAATTTGTCAACAGGTGATGGAGTCGCATCAGGCAAACAAACTAGACACATCTGGTACTGCAAAGGCTGTTATTTCATGCTTCCAGAAGCTGGGTGTTTCATTTGATTTGGATCAGGTGCATTAGCCTCATCATACTATTTTCTTTGCAGGTGAATGTGTTTTTTTGATAAAAGTGGATAAACCATATTTCATTGATTGTAGGTTAATGTCTTGCAATATAATTTTTTCATATTGACTCGAGGAATGTAGTTTGTTTCCTAGTGTGCATATAGCTCCAAGTCTAGATTGTCCTTTGCCGTCTTGTCCACTTGATTGAAAGTTTTTAATTCCATTCATTCTGCAATCAGTTAAGCAATGACAATTACTTGCAATAGATTTCTCTTCTAATCCAGTTTTCTATCCAATAGAGGATAGCAATATTTGGTCAGCACTCGACTTCATTTATCTTTGTGCCAATAGAATCTCAAAAGGACAGTTGTTGTTTTTGTTTTTCACTTTGGAAAACTTAACAGAGCCTGTTAAAATAAATGCTTACATAATCTTCGTGAAAATGGATAGTTTGAGTTCTTATTTCTTTGCCATACAGTTTCATTACTTCTCTAACTTTTTATCAATAAGATTTGTCTTGATTGATGATTTGATATGCTTCCTGCAAACAGATCCAACAAATCAGAGATCCAAAGAATCAACTTGAGATGGTCGGTGTCCCTGAGGAGCATTTGTCTGGTCATGCATTTCACTTGTATCATCTCACATCACCCGATCAAACGTAATTATCCATTTTAACATCATCTAGCTTCATTTGGCCAATTCACCAAATATCCTATTTCTGTTTAAAACAACAATAACATTCACACTATGACGACACCTCAGTAAATGCCTAAAATAATAAAAACCAAATATTTTTATTCCTTGGGATTTACAAGTTTCAAATCCCTTCATGTCACCTGCTTATACATGTATTACTTTCTTCAGAGTTTCATTTGAATTCCAACATAATGTATGTGGTCGGTCAATATATGCGGAGGGTTCAATCGACGCTGCCATATTTCTGTTCAAGAAGGTCCTTACATACTCATTTCGCCTTCCCTTTCATTTATTGTTTCACATTACTGCTCACTACCATTTTTGCGGTCACACAGGTTCAGTCCAAGGCTGACCAGAGAATATACAACATGATTGATGTCCTGAGAGAAGGTAACATGCGATGATACTTACAAATTTTGCAGCAAGCTAGGTCTATATTTCCAGTTCTTTTGTTGTGGCATTTTCTAGATGATCTAGAGCCATTCTTGACTGTTAATCAATCAATTCCCAGTAATTCCGATCTGAACTATTGATCATACAAGTTTTGATTATTTTTCTGGTGACATTTTGTTTCTTTGATTGAATGTATTCTGTACTCCCTAACCTTAACATAAATTCAGGTTAATAGATGAAAAAAAAATTCTCCAAATTTGTTTTCTTACTGCCATCTCTCTTCAAAGTCTTGTTATATTACTAGAAAAGGCGTATAAGTGACAAAATGGACTCTTTGTTTTCATGTATTACATCTCTAATTCCTTATGTATGAATTAAAATTTCCTCCTTTTGTTCATTTTCTTCAAGTTAACTTCAGAAGTATGTTTTACAAGCACACATATTGATATTAGAAACTTCACATTAGACCTTAAATCATGGTTTGAGATATTTACAAGCTCTTTATATGGAATCAATCAAATGGTGGAAATGGTGGTATGAACTCTGAAGAACCAATGGAGAAAAAAGAAAGAAGATGCATTTATAATGCAGATGGGTAGGGTGAACAGCCCCATATGTTTTCCCCTGCTCTCTCATTAATGCAACATAAAACAGAAGAAGAAATAGCCGTTGGGAAGTTCAAAATGAAATGAAGCTTTTGCTCTATTGTCCACCATGTCGTTGTGGGCTTTCTGTCCCTTGGTTTGAATTCTTTCACTGTGTTGTCAAACCTTTAAATGAGCCAGGATCCCATTTTCATTTTGTTCCCTCTTTTCTCCCTTCTTTCCCTGTTGCATTGATTGCTAAGAAATGCAAAGATTCATGGTTGAATTATGCAAGTAATTTGTGATCACTAGTGTAATTTATTAAAATTTTTAAGGACTCAAAACCTTTTCTCCTTCTTAAGCATAATTGAAGGATATATCATTGTTGAATAGTCTCACTAACTTTCTAATTATTTTATTTTTAAACATCATGTTGGTGTATTACACAAATTAGTATAAATGTGACAAGTTATAAATAACTATATTGATAATTATCCAATGATCTTTTATTTTTATTGGTATGGAATTATAACTTGTATAGGGTTTTAGATGGTTTGGGATGAGCTGAGGTGGCCTCCACGATCACAAGGTGAGAGTGTGCGTGCAGGGAGGTGCGTTGCCTGCCCTTGACTTAGGGGTGGGGGTGTTTGTCGCCTTTATTAAAAAAAAATAAACTTTGTATCGATAATATATATATATTTTTTTGACTTGATACCATCAATATCTTTACAATTTTTTATAAAGAAATAACCCTTAAAAAAAATTATATGATCAAATATAAAAGTTTTTAGTCTTCATCACAAAGTATAAATCATAAATCCCAGCAATATCTACAAATATTCACTATGTAATAATACAACCAATTCAATTCATGTGCATCACCTAACCACTACCCATTACCCCCATCATCACTCTCAAATCTCTCCTCTCCCAAACTTTCAAATTGTTTTCAAATGAATGACTCTCAAATTTCAGTCCAAAGTCAGAAAAACCAGTGAACCATTGACAAACAAACAACTAAAAGATCCCCATAGAACATCACCTCCCCATATTAAAAAGGGACAGTTGAGAGAGCATGAACCCTATTTACTACTGCTACCTTCCCTCCTATTTAAACCCTCTTAACCTTTTCATCATTCTTTCATCCTTCTCTTCATCAACAACAACAATGTCTAAATTCATCCTCTTCTTCCTCCTCACCATTCCGGCCATCTCCGTCTCCGTCCTCGCCAACACAATGGTTAGCGGGACCGTCTTTTGCGACCAATGTCTCGATGGCAGTCTCTCCCTCTTCGACTACCCGCTCTCAGGTATCAAATTCTAAAATTTTCTCAAATTAAATATTTAAACATATAAATCTGCATCCCTCACTTTTTTCTGCTAGGAGCAAAAATTGCTGTAACATGCAATGGAGCGGAAATTATTAGCGGAGGCAAAAGTAACTGGGTGGGAAGTTGGATGGTGAGAATCGAAGGGAGCCGGGACTTGAGTGGATGTGAGGCGAGGGTGGTGGCGGCGCCGGCGGGTTGTGCGGCGGCGGTGGGGGGCTCAAAAGGGCTGAGCTTAATGTTTAAGATGTTCGGCATGGAGCTCTACACAGTCGCGCCATTGCTGGCGCAGCCGAGCAAGCCAATGCGGCTTTGCCATAACGCAAAGCCGGCTCCGTCTCTTCTCCCTCCGCCAGCGGCGGAAGTGCAGCCACCGCCGCCGCCGCAGCTGTTGCCGTTGTTGCCTCCGCCTTTGAAGCCTTTCTTTGAAGCTTCGGCCTGCCCTTATTAGTATGCATTCTTAGAACTCTCTTTTTTGCTTTTGAGTAATAAAAGAGGAAAATAAAAAGTTTTTAATTTTGATGAAGCAAATGGATGATGCCGGAGTACAAGTGTTACTGGAGAGTGATGAAGCCGGAGACGAAGGTGGCGGCGGCGTTCGGCTTGGTGGCGGGAAGCAAGTATGGGAGCAACATGACGTTGTGGCAAGGACTGCATGGGAAGAGAGAGCTCTATCAGACGCTACTACGAGAGGCCATCACGGCGCTGCTCAACTCCTGCCACAGCGCAGGCTTCTCCTACCCCACCCTTAGAGTCATTGGGGACTTGAACTTGGCTTTGCTCGGCTCTCAACGGCAAGCGCTGCTCATCGCGCTTAGATTCCGCCGAGCCAACGCCGGCGCCGGTTCTGGGCCGGCGTTCCTCACTTGCAATTTATCTCCTTGTTCTTAATAAACTATATGTGTTTTCTTTTATGGTTTATATGTAGAACTACTGCTATTAAGAGAGGGCTTGCTTTGCCTCCGGAGTTTATGCAATAAAAGATTAGTGTATTTTTATAGAACTACTATTACTGGTACTATATATGTTTATTTGGTGAAACTTTTGGATATAATTGGAAGGCTTAATAAGAGAGAGAGAGAGTTTATAAGATTAGTGTATTGATGTATTTGGATTTGCAAATTATATGAAAAATGAGTTGAAATGAAGTTCCTTTTGATCGAGTTCGGGGGGCTGCTGCGCCTTAGCAGTGCCTTCATTTGGGGACATATATAAGTATTTTAATAAATCCCGTCGTACGGATGAGAGAAGATCATTTGGAAAAATGAATTAGCGATGTCGATTTTAAATACAATTTGGTTACTGGTTTGAGTGCATTAATAAAACGCGGTTCTTATTTTATAGAAATCTGAACGATACAGATCTTCCCATTTTCAACCGTTTAGTGGGACGGCCAAATGATAACCAAATTGTATGAAAATTGACATGCTAATTCATTTTTCCATGATCTTCCCATCTGTACGGTTGAATTTTGTTAAAACATGGTATACATCCCCAAATTGAAGGCACTGCAGTGGCTGCTGTGCTTAACCCCAGACTCCTTTTGATCTATCTAAAATATCTATAATAGTTGAATTTCACTTCATAAATTTAAATTAAATACCAAATCATAAAATAACCATGGAATGTGAAAATGATATATATATATATATATATATATATATATATATATATATATATGTTGATGCAGAGATTTGCTCCTCCTTAAGAGTAGAACAGATCAACGGAGGAGGGAGATCAGTGGAGATTGAGAAACTTCAAAGGTTTGGAGGGAAAGATCTCCAGTGAACTCCTTATTTGTAGAATCGTCTTTTACTTTCAGAATCGAACCTCTAGGGATCACACTTTGTCGGAAAGGGATTTGTAGAGAGAGGAGGACTGGATGTTTGTGCCCTGGGTAGCCTTCGACGCTCAAGTGCTCCAAAGAATAGGAGAGCTAGGAGGAGATTGGGAGAGAGTGGAGAGAATTTCAAGTGAGAGAGAAGCACAATCAATCTAGCAGAATCAGAGTAGCGCACCTCATACTCAAGATCATTAATTGTGAGTTGAGGTCCTCCTAATATATTTAGACGATTAAGATCTAGTTGGACACCGGGATGACACAGATCGTTCCAAAGAAAGTGCCGACTCGAACAACTAGACGCCTTGGTGGAGGCGATTATATCACGAACTTTTGGGTGCCACGGAGAGTCGATCCCATTGTCGGATGACCAGACACTTAGATAACACCTGCAATCATACCATGTGTACTTTAATATTTTTACCCATTAACTATATATAATATATATAGACTAATTTTAACTCTTTAGAAAATAAATCCAACATGTATATCTATAATTAATCAAAATAATACAATACCTGAATTTTTCATCATCCACAAAATCCAAAATAAAATAATAAAATCATTATAATTTTGATCAAGTCATTGATACGAAATACACTGTAATTAATAATAATTTACGATAAACTCTACCCAAAAACCACCCTCAATTAAGAAGATTAATAATTAGTCACCTCCTAATCCTCTATCCCCTTTCTACTATACCCTTCCTAAACCTCAAACCCCATTATATATATATATCCTCTCCTAATCCACCTCCAACCTACTCCACTTGAAACACACCCTACAAAACCCTAATGCACTCCCATGCATTCTCACAACACAAAGCCAAACATGAACTCCTTCACATCTCTCATCATCTTCTTCCTCTCCTCCTCCCTCCTCCTCCTCCCCACAATCTCCACCACCCCTTCAGGCACCATCCAAAGAACCACCAAACAACTAATCCTAGCCACCATCCCTCCCAACTCCGACCAACTCTCCTCCCCCTTCCTCTCCTCCCCTTCCGGCAAGTACACCGCCTACCTTATCCGCCACGACACCGCTCCCGGTGCCGGTGGCTTCGGCAATGACTTCTGCTACATCCAAGTGCAAGACACCAGCTCCGGCGAGAGTGTTTGGGAATCAGAGTGTGCGCCGGCGAGCAATGAGAACACTTGTACTCTTGTGTTTGATGACAAGGGCCTTGAAGTGTTTGATGGCAGTAACCCAATTTGGGACACTGGTGCAGAGTCTGCTGATGATAATCCATTGGAGATGTTGGAAATGGTGGATGAGGGTGATATGAGGATAAGGGATCAACTTGGGGAGCTTGCATGGAAGGCAAGTGAAGATCCTAGAGCTAACCAGGGTTGCGGGTTGCCGGGATCTGCAGGTTTGGCTCCGGCGAGGCCACCTTTCGCGGAGCCGATAGGTGGTGGCCGGAACCTCCCCTTTGGGCAGCAGCCACAGCAGCAGAGCTCTGGAGGAGTGTTCAATGGTGAGATCAGTCAGGGAATGGGAGTGAATGGGCAGCCTCTTGTTGATCACAGTGCATTTTATAGTGGAAGTTCTAAAGGAGTTGAGGTGGAGGTAGTAATACTTCTGGCTTGTGTTTTGGTTATGGTCTCATTTTTAGGGTTAGGGTTTATGGTGTAATGGCTTGTGTTGTTGGAAGGTATTGGAGTATGTTGGTACTTGAGCAGAGTGTTTAATGGTGTCTTCATGAGTTTGTGTTTGAAGGGTTGTATGTTTTCATTCTTATTAATATTGAACAAATGATCATATATATATATATATATAGTCAAGCTAAAACATATATATAATCTTTGCTTTATCTTTGTAAAACATTTCTAAGTCATAAATTTAGATGTAGACTCAAACAATAACTTTGTGAGAATTGTATATATGTGCATTTTAGTTTTACATGGAACTCTAGTGGCATGGAATGGAAAGATGGTAATAACCAATTCTCCTTTGTTTGAGTAGGGTTATTTTTATGATCATATGTGTTGAGATTTTTAAGAATTTAAAATTATTTTTAAACTATAAAATTATAAAATGAGGTTCCTTCTCCTCTAATGTTGTGGAAAAATTAGCTAAATAGAAATTTGGTATAAGTGTACTTTTAGTCTCTCAATTATATATATCCTTATGTTTGGTTAACCACCTAAACTTGAAAACACTTGATAACCATTTTTTTTTTGACAAAGGCGAGAAGCGCCCCCTCCCTGTGAGGTAAGTGGAGGACAGACAGCGGCTCCACTTGCAGCGATGCCCTCACTTTGTGGTCATGAGGGTTCGATTCTGAGTTAGTCTGAACCATCTACGCCTCACCGAAAGGATGCAGTACCAAATAGGCCAAGAGAACATTGGTTTTGATAAAGGTAACAAGTGCCCCCGAAGGAAGTTTCGAAGGATAAGCGGCAGTGCGTATGGAACAGTTTAATGCAATTCTGGCACACACCTCAGAGAGAGGGGCTGCCTTAACCCGTCCACGAAAACGAGGCTCACCTCTTAATAAGAGAACCCGATACGAAAAAAGTCTCACAATTCACAACAATGATTTAGAAAGTTTTTGAAAATCTCGAAGTTAAGAGCACAAGTGATGGCACTAAGTCTCCAAGAAATTCATTTCGGCAGTTTCCAAACTTACACCACCAAACAAGTAGAAAATGTTGAACGAACCAAGAGATGAGAAGAGGAAGGAAAAGCCAACACAAGTCCACACAAATACACAAAAGGTTCAAGCCCACACAAATGCACAAGTGGTTCAAGACTATACATTTGTATTACTCTCTAAATGTTTACAAATAAACTTTTCCTTGTTAATTTGAGGATTATATATTAATTCTCTGACAGGTTGTGTTTAGATAATGAATAAGAAGGAATTAAATCCCATATTCTTTGAAAAGCAACCAAATACTTTTGATGTAATTCAAGCACATTTAATTCTAATAATGAGGAATAAGAGTGTTAATCTAAAATAAATTAATATTAGTTGGTTGGAATTGTATATATTAATTTATTTCAGACTAAAGTTTAAGTTTATTCCTCTTTATTTTTAATTTCTATCCAAATATAGAAAAAAATAAGAAAGAAAAGAATAAGCCACTCCCTATCCAAATAAAGCCTATATTTCAGCAAAATATATATAAGGGCTATATAAAAGAAACCCATTTCAAAATTGCTGTCTTTAAGTAGAAACTTCTAAGTCAAAACTTTAGCTAAAAACCGTTGAATTTTTGTAAATAAATAAATAAAACACATGCTCTCCATTTGGCTTAACATGGTTTAAAGTTGACATGCTCTTCATTTGGCTGGCTGAACATGGTTTAAAGTTTACATGTTGTCCCTTTGGTTGAACATATGGTTTAAAGTTTATAATATCAAATTATTTTTTATAAATATTATTATGGAGTAAAATAACTGTAGGCACATGACATGATCAGGAGTCAGGACCGATGAGATAGAAGCTTAACTGGCACATCAGTTGCCTGGTTATCCAACAGTGGAGGATGAAGAAAGATTAAGGAAGGAGTAGAAGTACTCAAGAAGAAGAGACTCATAGATGATGCTCGGGTTCTCAAAGGAACAAGACAAAAGCTCTAGTTTCTTTACCGACAGATTGCATAAATACAAACTAGACACGACTTAAAGAAGATAACAATACCCGTTATTATCCCCACGTGACTTCACTAAACAAGCTTACCCAAAAACAGACTAGGACTGGGTCTTCTTGACCAATTAAAACACAAACATGTAAATCTAAATAACTTATTCATTCCTCCACATCAGCAGCCACTGAATTATACATTCAACATCATCTACTTCCATGTTCATCTCAACCTCCAAAATTTCGTTATCTCAATAACATTAAATTATTCCACTTTCATCCCTATAAAATCAAGAGAATGGAGAAATCAAGATAGAGAGAGAGAGAGAGAGAGAGAGAGAGAGAGAGATGATCATGAAGAGGAGATCACTAATTAGTGATGCAAGCCTTCATCTTCTCCTTCCTCTAATCTTTGTTTCTCTTTCATGGATGATGATAGGCATAGAAGGCCATGCACACCACTACTTAGGCAAAGAGAAGGTGACACAGCTCCACTTCTTTTTCCATGACACCATCTCCGGCGACAACCCCAGTGCAGTACTTGTCGCCCAACGAAATGGAACCAAGGTTGGCAATGGAAGTCCAGGGCAATTTGGTGAGGTGTATGTCATTGATGATCCTCTCACCGAGAGCCCAGACCCAAACTCAAAGGTGGTAGGACATGCACAAGGGCTTTACATGTCCGCAGGGCAGAAGGAGCTTGTGCTTGTTTTTGCTGTTGACTTTGGGTTCACTTCTGGTGAGTTTAATGGCAGTTCAATCAGTGTGCTTTCAAGGAACCCGGTATTGAACACTGATAGAGAGCTTGCTGTTGTTGGTGGCCGTGGGAAGTTCAGGATGGCAAGAGGGTTTGCAAACCTTCATACTTACTCTATCAACACTATTGGTGATGCTGTTGTTGAGTATAATGTTACTGTTTTTCATTATGAGTGAGATGTGATTGGTCTTTGTTTCTTATTTTCATGAAATAATTTGAATGTTTATGGTCTATCATATGTGTGTTTCTTCTTCCAAAATTTTCAAAGTTATCTCATTTATATTGTAGCAATATAAGTGAAAATATCTTTGTTGGAGAATGAAAACTATACATGTATACATATATACTGAGGAATTATTCTTATCGCGGTAGGTGCTTACTTATCTGAAGTCTTGGTCATGCGTTTCCATTTTACTTTTGATTATTTTAAGGAAATCCGTATGGATGGAAAGAACGTGAAAAGTAGGCTTTAGAATGTCGATTTTCATCTGATTTGGAAAGATGTAGGGTCTTTAAATGCTTAAATGGTGAAATTACGAGCCGGTAAGATTTCTATAAATTTTCACCCACGTTAAGATGAAGACCCTACAGCACCTTCCTAAATTGTATGAAAAATTGACATCTTTCTTATTTTTCATGTTCTTTCCATCCATCTGATTAAATCCTAAAACAACTGGGAAGCGACATTAAACAATGAGCGATGTTTATTTGCCATTATCTTATATATATATATATATATATATATATATATATATATATATATATATATATATATGGTCCTTCTACTATCAGGCCGGCCGGATCACTGTGCTGATTCAACCACCTCCTATTTTGGCACCTAGAACATGTTTGAAGGATTTCCAACCGCACGGATGGGAAGATTATCGAAAAATAAGCTAGCCCGTCAATTTTCATACAATTTGGTGACCGTTTGGTCCTCCTACTTAATGGTTGAAATTATGAACCGTTAAAATTTCCCTAAAATGAGAACCGTTAAGTGGGAGGACCAAAAGGTCACCAAATTATATAAAAATTGACGGGATGCCTGGCTATTTCGATGATTCTTCATCCGTATGATTGGAAATTCTTCAAACATCTCGATGCCAAAAATGAAGAGCCGCACGGTCGAAGCAAATGATAAGCTTGATAGTAGGACCATATATATGTATATATATACGGGTGATAAGGTCAGGCCGGTCGGACACTGTGCAGATCCGATCGGCCTCCCATTTCTTTGAAGATTTGTGTTGATAAAATTGCTCATACACCTCATATTACTTTTATTGATGATTCTGCAAAAATTAATAATTCTAAAATTGAACTAGGAAGAAGCAAAAGGTCTAGGAAAGAAAATAGTTTTGGAGATGATTTTCACTTATCTTGTGGAGGATGATCCTCAAACTTATTCTCAAGCTATCACTTCACATGATGCTATATTTTGGAAGGAAGTTATTAATAGTGAATTAGAATCAATTTGATCTAATCATACTAATTGGGAATTAGTAGACTTGTCACCTGGTTCAAAAGCTATAGGTTGTAAATGAATATTTAAGAAAAAGCTTTAACCAAATGGGTCTATTGACAAATATATATAAGGCTAGATTAGTAGCTAAAGGATACTCACAAAAGAAAGAAGTAGATTATTTTGATACTTATGCTACCGTTACTAGAATTTCTTCTATATGTATTCTAATAGCACTAGCTGCCATTAACAAGTTAATTATCCATCAAATGGATGTTAAGATAACTTTTACAAATGGGGACCTTGAAGAAGAAATTTATACGTAACAACCCGAAGGGTGTGTAGTTTCTAGCAACAAGCATAAAGTATGTAAACTTATAAAATCATTTTATGGACTTAAACAAGCTCCAAAACAATGGCATGAAAAATTTAATCAAGTTTTAGTTTCTAATGGAGATTTAATTAATGAAGCAGATTAATGTGTATATAGTAAATTTATTAATAATGTGGGTGTAATAATTTGTTTATATGTAGATGACATGCTTATCATGGGTACTTTTTTAGAATTAGTAGTTGAGACTAAGAATTTCCTTTCATCTAATTAAATTTGAAATGAAAGATATGAGTGAAGCTCACTTTGTTCTTGGAATTAAAATTTCCAAGTCAAATGATGGAATAATGCTTTCACAAGAAAATTATGTGGAGAAAGTATTAAAGAATTTAATCAATTTAATTGCAACCCAGTCTCATCCTAATATGATAGTGCTTTCATTTAAGAAAGAATAAAGGAGTAAGTATATCTCAAAATGAATATGCACAAGTCATTGGTAGTTTAATGTATTTAATGAACTGTACCTATCCTGACATTACTTATGCAGTTAGTAGGTTGAGCAGATATACCCATAGTCTAAATAGGGTATTAAAATATTTGAAAGGAACTAGTAATTTTGGACTTAGGTATTCTAGCTTTCCTGTAGTACTTGAAGGGTATAGTGACGCTAACTGGATTTCAAATTCAGATGAAACAAAATCAACTAGTGGAATTATTTTCATTTTAGGTGGGGGTGAAGTGTCTTGGAAGTCCTCCAAGCAAAACTGCACAGCTAAATCAACAATGGAATCCGAATTTATTGCACTTGAGAAAACTGGCACAGAAGCAGAATGGATTATGAACTTTCTTGCAGATGTTCCTCTTTGGATTAAACTGGCTCCTTCGGTTTCAATTCATTGTGATAGAATGGCGACAATAGGCCGAGCTAAGAGTAAAGCCTATAATGGCAAGAGTAGGTGTAAGAGATGCTATGTTTATGAAAATAATTAATTCTTATTTACCTCATAAGTATATTTTGTATTAATTGAATATATCCTTGAATTGATGAAATTGGGGATTAAATTAGAAATAATAAATAAATGGTAAATAATGAGTAAATGGGTATATATATATATATATATATATATATATATATATATATATATATATATATATATATGAGAGAGAGAATATAGTTGAGATTAATGAGAGGGGATGTGACTTGGCCGTCTCTCTTCTTTCTTTTTCTCTTTCTAACTATAGTATTGGATAATGATGGCTTGGATTAATCTGATTTTGGGTATTAATAACAAGTTTGTTATTAAATTAATATTGAGCAAAGGGCTTAATTACAATATCAAAAGAATAGAGGGTGAAATTACAAAGTGCACACTCTCACACAAATATCACAAAGGACTAGCATGAATGGTTTAAAGTGAAATGGGTTTTATTGACAAACATTTATTACCACCCATGCATGAAGTGCCCAGCACGTGGGTTAGAGTGGAATAGAATTCAAATTAAAACAATGAGATAGTACAAGTGGACTTCTCATATTGAAATCAACGGATTTGATGAAGAAGGGAGTAGTTATATCCCACGGCTGAGACAACTTGCAAGCTTGCTAAATATGGAGAAGGAGTAAAACTCGTTAAAAAGCCAGCTCCTTTTCAGTCTTCACTACTGCTAGTTGACATGAATCCGAAGCCACTGTCGAGAGCGATCATCGCCGGGCATAGGCGACGTTTCGTCACCTCAAAATGCTGTGTCCTCGAAGCCCTCCCGAATCACTTTCTCGGGGCATGGGAACCAAGAGCTTCCTCTTCTTCTTCTTCTTCTTGGGGAACTACTCCCTTTGTGGCTTAAACAAGAGAGCTGGAGAGTGGGTGAAAGAGAGGGAGAGAGCGCGCTATCCTCACGATCACATGCTCGGGAAGTTGGCGAAGAAGGGATCCTGACTGAAGTCCGCTCGTGCGGTGACTGAGAGAGGTGGTGGAACCGGATATCTCTTCCGGACCAGTGCAACCTTACCTCACCTGGGTGGACGTAACGGAGCTCGGTGCAACGTCAGCCGTCGGGATTCTTGGCGTGACACCGTTGCATTGACGGACAGAACCCAAACTTCAGTGAGTCATTTGAGACCTTGAATGATACTCTTCTGAGTTTTGAGCACTTGACTGCATGCTGAAATAGGGGTTGTTGTGAGTTCCACCTAGTGAGAGGAGGGATATTATGCATGAACAAATGATAGAACTTAATCAATAAGAGCCTCATGCATTAGTATGAGGGTTAATGGAAACCGGGAAGATGCATGCAAGTGGTTGAAAGGTGAGTGACTGGTAGGCATGCGAGTGGTTGTTTGTAGAAAGGACTCACCGGTTAAGAAGAAACTAAGTGCCTACTAAGTACATGGTTAGTTACATAGATGTTCACCTATCTTTTTAAGAATTTTTGAAAGTAATTAAGGGGTATAGGTTACTGCATAGTAATATGAGGAGGAGATCACCTGTGAACTTATATGTAGAAGTCATAAGTTCAATAATGAATCATATATATATATATATATATATATGAGAAGAATAATGAAGAGAAAGAATGGTTGAACACTTTGATAAAGCACAATCATGACTAATGAAATGAATTAATAAAAGAGTTGCTCCTTCTCCCTGCTTTCATAATTGATGCTTGAATTATTGTTATGAAAGTCCAGGTGTTTTACCATGATGAGAAAATCATAAACATGTTAATAAAGCATATTAGTGTGATCTATTATGTAAACTATGCTCTTGAGAGATTTAAAGATTTCAGTGTTGCCTTGTTAGGTAAATAATAAGTTAATGGCTGGTTAGTGTGATGATAAGACATGAGTACCCATTAATATGAGATTAATGGTTAAGGACTAAAGTGGTGGGCTTAGATTATGAGATTTTTTAATCTATTATACCCCAAATTCTAGGCTACTAATATTATAAACTTGAGTAATCATGCTTATCAAGGGGGAGGAGGTCATGCAATGTATTTACAAACATGTTTATTATCTTATATTGGACAAGTATAATAAGCCTAGATTTAATTACCAGACCTCGACGTAGTGCGGGAAGGCCCGTCGAAGGAGATTCGTGATTAAGTAGAAGTAATATTCTTGACTCAGGCAAGTACCACCGCACTCCTTTTATTGGATATATATTGATTATCATGTCTCCTTGATGCTTGGATTCATTGTAGTGTATGTGTATCTGTTTCCTTGGATTATTTGTGATTCCATGTTAATACACATACTTTTGATTCCTCGATGTTTGTTGGTATCCTGGTTTTATACCTGTTGAGCGTGTATCGTCAGCTATGTTGTTGTTGAGGATTCTCCTCTGGCAGTACGGATGTTCAGGGCCGAGGACACCCTGTTCATCCAGTTTTCCTTGTCAGAGGGACGATACTCTGGCGGTCCCGTATTCCTTGTCAGTGGGACGAAGCACTGGCCGTGTACGTACATACGTGGAGGTGGCGCTACCTTATTGTCGACTGATTTGATTGCGATTTCGACCGTGTTTGCCCAGGGAGAGGACTTGCGAGTTCGTTAGTTCGCTTGTCATGATTAGTTGTACGATTTATTGCGTGAGGTTTGGATTTTCCCTACCACTTGTGATGGTGTATTAGGATATAGATCCTTATCTCTTTGACTTGACAGGGGTTTCTTGTTCATGTGTGTGACCCTGTTGTTTGAGGTGATCATTTCATGCCTATATTCCTTGGATATCTCTCCTTGATGCATGTTATTGTTTATGAGGCGTGATTACATATATCCAAATGTAGTGCTTTTGGCGAGTTTTCATTTGAAGCTCACTACTTGTTGATGACATGTTTTCTTCGGATCCCGAGGAGTAGCTCTTGTGGGACTCGAAGGAGTTGAGCGTGGGTTATTAGAATTCACGAGGTTGTTTATCTTTTCTTAATATGTGTGAGAACATGTTGTAGGTTCCCATGTAGGAGCCATATTATGATTATGACTGATTTGTTTGTAGAGAGTTTGTGAACTCCACGGATTCGTACTCGATTCCGTAATGTACTCTGATTAGATACATTATGTCCTTCTATGTTTTCGCTGTGCATAATTTGTGCATTATTTGAACACTGAGGCTTCGTGCGGGGGTAGGGGCATCCATCCTGACCGGCAGTAGGTGCATCGGCGTGCTCGTGGGCCCCGGGACTTGGGGGGCAGGGCGTTACAGTAGGCATATACGCCTAAAACATAATATTGTGAGGCAATTGTTTGATGATGAAGTGATATCACTAAACTTTGTAAGGTCATAAATGAATTTAGCTGATCCTTTAACTAAAACACTAAGTAGAAAACTAGTGTATAAGATATCAAGGAGAATGAGATTATTGCCTATAACAAAAATCAACAATGATGGTAACCCAACCTATGTAATTGGTGAACCCAAGAAATAGGTTCATATGGGTAAAAACAAGTCATTAATTGATTGCAGATACATAATTTATTTGTTTATCCCTTCCTATGGTGTATAGTGAAATTACAATGTAGATGAGTTTTTGACTCTTAATGAATTCCATAGTCCATATTGTGGATGGTGTGTATAATTGCAATTCACACCTGATGGAATCACCTATATAAGTGTGAAAGTGGGGCTACTTTCTATGAAAAACTTGGGCAAGTTTTTCTAGAGCATTTATGAATTCCAGGTATTTGGCACATGGCCTAGAGGTGCCACCCCGATTAGAGTTGCTCAGATTTCTAGAATATGATGTATAAAAAAATTTATTTCACCAAGTTCCTGTAAGTCACGTCTTATATATCCTAAGGATTAGTTCATAGCTCACAAGGCACTAGTTCTGATGCATTATATTTTTATGCTCCGTTTCCTTCACTACTGTTTGAATATTTTGAAATTGGTGGGGGTGGGGGGTTAGGGGTCCATGTGGTAATTTGGGCTTTCATATAGGTTTCAAAATATTCATATACACTAGAATATTTTAGTACCACATTGCCTATTTATAAACCATGCACCATCTTTTTATATGATCCACTCTAGTAGCCTCTTGGACTTCTTTAGTCGGCATGCTCTCTTACGTTCATGTACCAGGGGGGGTTACATATCCGGGTTGGATTGTGTCCAGTTTGCCTTGAAATTTCCGAACTCGTGTGGGAACATGGTTCACACACGAATGTATTGTTCCTTAGTTTTGTTTTTAATTTCTTTTTATTATTCATGATTGTTGGGCTCCCAACTGAATTGACTGTTCCTTTTTCCCAACGGTTATTGCTTTTCCCCAACAGCCATGTCTGAACTGATGCTTCTGTTTGAATGAACTGATGCTTCCCAAGTGCTGTATCGCTTTGGATTTCACTCTATAAAAGGATCCTCATCCCTATCTTCCAGTTTTACAAAAAAAACTTTCATTCCCTTTCTTCTTCTCCCTGCTTTATCCACTCTCATTCTCTCTTCTTCTGTCGGAGCAAAATCAAAGAGCACTCACTGTCCTTAATTGAGGTGCGAATCGAGGAATGAGGGCGATATTTGTTTGTATCACAGGGAGAACATCGCCATTGTGTCCTACTACACCGAGTGATACACTCAAAGGAGGCGAAATTGTTCTTAAGGTTAGTACAATCTTGCACACCTAAGTCACCATGTACCTGTTCATAGCACCATCTCCATCAAACAATATCCATTAGCCAACACCTATGTGATGATCTCCATGGAACAGTTTAGTAGACTGATATAGGCCTGTAGTCCATGATAGTAGTTGGTGTTGTCTTCTTTAGCATTAAAAGAATCTAACCCAATTTATCCTCTCTAGGTCAACAACACCTACGTACATATCATGGAAGTTTTTCAATATGTTTTCTTTTATGAAGTTCCATCCCTACTGGTATATAGTCATTGGTAACCTATATGGACCTGGAGCTTAATTTATCGGATATAGTTCCTTGACGGTCATCCACAGTTAGAGATAGTTGTCTTGTACCAAGTCAAACTAAAACAAAGTCAACGTTACTCCACAATTAGAGATACAAAACTTGAGAAAACAAATAAAATAAAATAATATACTTGGACTGCACCCTCCAATCAACAAACAATGGTACAAAGTTTATTAACACAACAAAACATTATATTAATATTTATGAAAAATTTCAACCCTTGTCCATGTGAAATACAAAATTCCGTGAAGTAGTCTGCGTCCATGTTTATCTCAACCTCCAAAATTCCATTATCTCAATAACATTAAATTATTCCACTTCCATCCCAATAAAATCAAGAGAGAATGGAGAAACCAAGATAGATAGAGAGAGAGAGAGAAGATCATGAAGAGGAGATCATTAATGGATGCAAGCCTTCATCTTCTCCTTCCTCTAATCTTTGTTTCGCTTTCATGGATGATGATAGGCATAGAGGGCCATGCACACCACTACTTAGGCAAAGAGAAGGTGACACAGCTCCACTTCTTTCTCCATGACACCATCTCCGGCGACAACCCCAGTGCAGTGCTTGTCGCCCAACGAAATGGCACCAAGGTTGGCAATGGAAGTCCAGGGCAATTTGGTGAGGTGTATGTCGTTGATGATCCTCTCACCGAGAGCCCAGACCCAAACTCAAAGGTGGTAGGACATGCACAAGGGCTTTACGTGTTCGCAGGGCGGAAGGAGCTTCTGCTTGTTTTTGCTGTTGACTTTGGGTTCACTTCTGGTGAGTTTAATGGCAGTTCAATCAGTGTGCTTTCAAGGAACCCTATAATGGAAACTGATAGAGAGGTTGCTGTTGTTGGTGGCCGTGGGAAGTTCAGGATGGCAAGAGGGTTTGCAAACCTTCATACTTACTCTTTCAACACTACTTCTGGTGATGCTGTTGTTGAGTATAATGTTACTGTTTTTCATTATGTGTGAGAGGTGTTTATATATAGTCGTTTGTTTGGTCTTAATTTGTTTCTTATTTTCATGAAATAATTTGGATGTTTATGGTCTATATATGATCATATGTGTGTTTCTTCTTCCTAATTTTCAAAGTTCATTTGTGTTTGAATCTTTTGTATGATCAATCTTCACTATATTGTAGCAATGTACAATTGAAACTATCTTTGTTGGAGAATGAAAACTATATATATAGATAATATAAATTTTCTACATTTTTTTATTGTTGCTAACTAATGAGAAAGTGAATAAGGATATGTAAAGTTTTAAAGAGGTTTTTCTTTTTCCTTTTGGAAACAAGTTGGATCGATAAAACATATTCCTTTATTAATATAAGATAATAGTACAATGATTGATAAGGTGGAGTACATGATCTATCTATCACAGGCTACATAATCACAAGAATGTAGCTTCTGTCTAGCCCCCTCGTCCCCTTAAATCCTCGACCACATTTGGTCGATCTTCTCATACTCCTCAACATCGAAGTCATCCTTGGGTGGATGTTGCCTTGGCATTCATGGCAAGGGGCCCTCATGAGTGAACGCAAGGTTTTTCTCTTCATGATGGGCTCCATGCTAATAGCTTGAGCGGTTTGGTTGTATGAGCTATATCAAACCTGTAAGTTCCGACTTGGGTGGTTGTAAGTTTGGTTGTAGTATAAGTGTCAGCTCACTCACTTTTTCTCTCAGAAACACACAGTCTCACACACACTCAAACAATCACCAAGTATTGGCAAACAAGAGAGAAAGGAGATAGAAGATTGGTAACCCAGTTTGGCTCACCTAGCCTACGTCTGGGGGGTCAAGCCCGGAGACAACGATCCTCTAAAAGAGAAGAGAATACATGATTACAACTCCCTTGCCACTCATCTCACATATACATAAACACCAATTCTAGATTGCCTGATGCCCACACTACGTACCTAACTCCCTTAGGTTTCTCTCCGGTGGCGCACCTCAAACCCTCGAGCTGGTCTTTTATATAGCCGCTCCACGAGCCTGCCAATTAATCTCTTTCTCTCTCCGTATCTCTGAAATCTCCGCCGATACTATGTTTGGAAATCTTCCAAAAATAGCCGTTGCAAATCCTGTCGCACCCGATCCTGCAACGTGACCAGTCCAGTGAACTAACTAAGGTTGCAGCTTTGTGTTTCTCTACGAACTCCAGACCTAAACCTTCCCGGCTTTATCTAAGTCGACTCCGTCTTATCCTCCCGATCATGACCATGGCAATTTGGCCGGACTCTCCGGCCACGCGTTTGAGGAACTCTTCAAAGTGCCTCGTGGCGTCTCAAGCCAGCGTCAACATCACATAGTTTCCAAACTAAGCCAAGCTTGGTCTTTAGCATATCTTCGCCATTTGGCCTCCCGCCAAAGTATGGTCTTCAAAGAATCTTCAAACAAGATCTTCAATCATGTTTCCAAAGCAGCTTCTTTTCAAATCTAGGCAGCGATATATTTAGACACCTTCTAAATATATCCTCATGATGTCTTCAGCTACACTTGGATCCTTGTTGCCATAATGTGAGTAACAATCTTCCAAGTTGGTCTTCAATAGATTTGCTCTTCAAATATATCGTGCCTTCCAAATATGTGCGCTTGCTAAACATATTATCCTTCCAATGATAGCACCAAAATACCTTTGCTCCACTAGCATATCCAGTCACCTGTCAAAGATAGTGTCTTACCAAAGATAGCTTACTGTCCAAGTATAGCACCAGTGCGATCTTCCAAAAAGCTCTCTAAAGATTTACTCCACATGTGTAATTCCATGAAGCGAGTTTTTGAGAGAGTTTCATGGCACGACGATAATTTAGAAAAGAAGTTGGAATTATAGAAGTAATGGGTAGTACTCGGGGGACCTTCGTAAAAGGAAGTTGAAAACATTATCTCTAATATTTGTTTTGAGATTAATAACACATTCATATAAACTAATAGCTTTTACAAAGTAGAGATAATAACTATGATCAATATGTTCTATCTTATAATAAACACTCCACCTCGAGATGTGAAATTTAAAATAATGAACATTTTATGATTTTTTTTAACAGTTGACCATTAATCAAAGAACTTTTAGGACCTGTTTAGATTGACTTTCAAAAAAAGCGTTTAACTTATAAAAAAGCGCTTTTTTCAAAATTGCTTTTACCAAACTGCTTTTTTCAGAAGCACCTCATGTGGTGCTTCTAAAAAAAGCTGTGTTTGAGCTTTTTTACTGCTTCTGTTTTTTTAAAAAGCTAATCCAAACAAACTTTTTTGAGTCCAGAAGCGCTTAACTTATAAAAAAGCGCTTCTGGTCTCAAAAAAAGCCAATCCAAACAGGCCCTTAACAAGTCTTTATATATTATTTATGACAAAACACAACTCTTATTCTTCTATAATTCATATTATGGAGAAAGAGAAGATAGAGAAATTATTTATATTTTTATAAATATAAGAGTACCAATCACCACAAACCTCCATTCTCTCCCTGTTGGAGATCGCACGTAAGGGGATGAACATCTTGCATGTTATGTTAGAGGAGAGTAGCGTAGTGGTTGCTCTGGCGATTCCCACCGGTTTTCTCTCTTTTGTTGCATCGCCGGTGCTTGGAGTGGACTTCAGTCCATCCTTCATCCTTAGAGATGGAGCCTTGCGGTTGATCCTTGGGTGTTGCTAAGGTTGAAGCAATATAGGTCGAAGCAATATGAAAGTGAGCTTTTCTTCTCCAACAACCACTACTGCAAATGAAAGTACTCCTTGGAGTGAGTTGAGGTTGCCGGCATTGCTTCTTGGGGTGTCTCTCGGTCTGGGAATGACTTGATTAAAGTCATTCCCAAACACCGGTGTTGCTCGCTGTTTCCATACATGTGCCATCCGGGTATAATCATTCTGTCACTCATTAGGAATCACTCCACGCTCCCAGTTAATTAGCACTTTTTATATTATATAAAAGTGGATAAATCATATTTTTTTATTTAATCTTTAAACGGTTACATAAGATGATCCGTTTGTTGGACCGATACATTAAACTTTGGGTGTCCCTTAAAAGCCCCTCTCATTATCTTCCCTAATCAGGTCTCTGTGTCTTCAAAGTCCCCTTGATGAATGTTGCAGATCTTCCTCCCTTGTGAACGCTAGGCTCCATTTCACGATGGGCTCCATCAAGACCAACTTCGGCTTCTTAGACACATGCATGAGCTTCATCAAACCAGGACAGTGTTTGGAAGTTAATATCACAAATAGTTTTCATGTAAACGTGTCATTTGTCTTGAAAACATCTCCTGTTAAGTCCATCCACATCGTCCAAGCAATGACTATAGTTAGCAGGTTCCACCCCATTTGGGCCTCCTTGGGTAGTAAGTTGCTGACTGTAGTTCTTCCTATAGGTCCTGTGATCATGAGGGGGTAACGCTCAGTTGGAAAAGCTGCGTGAAGTACCACCACACCCTTGATGAGTAATGGTATTGCAGGAGAAGATGTTCTACCGTTTCCTCCATTTCTTCACACAAGTAGCATGTTGTCCCCGTTCCACTCCAGTCACGCTTCCTTAGATTGTCTAAGGTGAAAATCTTTGTTATCCAACGCCAGGTAGACGAACACTTTGACCTTGAGTGGGCAGGGTTGCTTCCAGAAGCTCCTCCCAAATTCTGATCTAATGCCCCTATCCGTTAGGAAGTGGTAGTAAGATCGCACTGTGAAAGTCCCTTGGGCAGTGAGCGTCCAGCGTCTCTTGTCCCGATCAGTGACTTGGCATTCATATAGCCTTATAGCCAGTTGTTCTAGCTCGACCAACCCTCCCTAGGAGAGTTGGCCATCTGAAAGAATGGGGTTCCCTTGTACTAGTTGTTGTCTTGCCTCCCGCACTTGATGCTTGTATGATCGTAGCCTCGACTCCATTCCATATAGTGATGGGTATGCAGTTCTTGGCGCCTTACCATCTATCTAATTTTTGGGCGGTGGTATATTGTATTTCCCTAGTCCACGCAATAGCCTTCAAATTATGTAGTAGAGCTCACCTTACGGATGGCCCCTTTCGGAAGTAGGATGATCGAGACCGTGCCTTCAAGAATGGGTTGAATTCGTTGTCTACAAGTATTGGTGCTTCAAAGATTTGTGCACAAAATGTTCGCTTGCCATGTAAGCAACCTCCACCACCATTTCCCCCAACGTAGCCGTTTTGAAGCAACGAAGGTTGATTATCCCCCCTCCATCGAATTCTTTGGGCTTACATAATCGCTCCCAACATACTAGCCTATTTTGAAGAATTCTCATCTATTATGATTAATCTTTCTCGTTTATCAAGATCCGTGCTAATCTTCAGGAAGAGCAAATTCTTGCATCAACAAATATGATTATTATTTAATATGACTAAGATTTTTTTAGTTCCCTATCTTTCATCTCAAGTGCAAATATGTCTTACCGATTTTTCTAAAATATTATCTTCTAACATCCCATGTTCATCCCATGTTCATCGATAAAACCAAATTTAAAATTAATTTATCTATTTTTTTAGAAATATAGGAAAATCACAATTCTCTTAAACATAGAGAAAATAATTTCATACGTGGGTACTGGAATGGAACAAGCTCCCTAAATAATGGTTCAAAGTATAAAAGAATCAATAAACACAACATAAATAAAGGAGTTTCTTAAGATCGTGAAGTCCTCAAGTTGCATTATATAAATAAAAAAATTCAAAAAGATTTAAAAAAAAAAATAGATAAATCATATTTATTTATTAATCTAACTCAAAATAATACAGTAAACAGGTAGCCGGGCCACATGGTGCCCACGAATGATATGATTATAAAAAGATATAAAGTATTAAACATTCTATTATTTAATCCCTACCAAATATTATTACAAATGTAAACGGATGGTATTGACGAACAAGAGGTCTTATAAAATGTTGCGGATGCCACTAGTATATATATATACCACTCCAAAATATTATAGTTCAACCAAGGATCAAGTGCCCTATTGACATTTCGGTCCAGCAAGAATTCCAACGATCAAGAGATGAAATTCAAATTTGATTCATAGATGAGGGTATATTTTTGGGAGTATTAGCAATGATTGTGACAGATGGTCCCAGTGCTTATGTATGCACGGGCTCGCCCTCATGTCAACCCCGTCAAGACTTGTATACATTCTTGATTTCTTAGTGGCTTACCGCTCATATTACCAAAAAGAGAAAATTATAAAAAAAAATCCCTCCAAGGACTACACATTTTTGATTTTAAACACTTCGGCGAATAGTAAGCAGCACAGAATTGGGCAGTAAACACTTACAATGACTTATTGGGGACTATATGATAATTTCAAAAATATACAGGAATCAAAAAGGAATTATCTAATTAATTATTATTCATAGACGTCAATACGAACACCGTCAAATATGGCTGCCAACCATAAACAACTTGCCATTGAATGCACCAGCAAAGAAGTAAACCACACCCCTTCTCATTAAACAATTCCATTTCTTCAAACCTCTACAAAATGGAGATAGAGAGAGAGAAAGAGAGAGGAGAGGTGAACATGATCAGATTAATGGAGGTCAACCTTCATCACCATCTTCTTCTTCTACTTCTTCTCTTAACTCTGAGCTTGTTTTCCCAAGGCCATGCACACTACCACTTGGGCAAAGAGAAGGTGACACATCTCCACTTCTATTACCATGAAACCATAAGAGGAGACAACCCCAGTGCTGTTGTGGTCGCCCATCCTAAAGACACCATAGTCAACGCCAGTAATCCAGGACCCTTTGGCACAGTGTATATCGTTGATGATCTTCTCACTGAAGGTCCAGAACCAGACTCAAAGGTGGTAGGACAAGCACAAGGGCTTTATGTCTCTGCAAGTCGACAGAGAACTTTGATCGTCTTGGTCATTGACTATGGGTTCACTTCTGGTGAGTTTAATGGCAGTTCAATAAGTGTGCTTTCGAGGAACCCTGTGACGGAATCTGAGAGAGAGCTTGCTGTTGTTGGTGGCCGTGGGAAGTTCAGGATGGCAAGAGGGTTTGCAAACTTGAAAACTTACTCTTTGAATGCAACTGCTGGTGTTGTTATTGTTGAGTATCATGTTACTGTTTTTCATTATGATCAGTGAGAGAATCAGATATTAATTTCTTTGTGGATTGTTGATCAAGAGCTGTTGCTGTTGATTGTTTGTGGTTTGATAATTATGCAATAAATTGATCAGTCTATGTTTGTAATTAATTTAATTTTTTTTAATAAAAAAATAGATGAACCACATTCATTCATCATTCCTTACTTGACCTCAAGTGGAGGGAGACATAATGGCTCTATGGTACAATTAGTGGGCTACTCAGATGCTCCTCTCTCTCTCTCGAATCATCATTTGATAGTTACACAACCATCTTTTAGGTAAACATGAAGGTTTTTTGTGTAATGGATTCTTTTTTTTTTTTTGGGATAAAAGTGGATAAACCACATTCTTTTATTGAAATAGAAGACGATTATAAAGGAAGAATCCTTGTTGGATTCAGTACATGGAGAGGTCATCTCTCTCCGAATTCCAAGTATCCCTGGCCCCGATTAGAAGTTTCTTAATCTGATTGGGTGTCATCGAAGTCCCTCCCTGGTGAGTGGTGCGGGTCCTCCTCACTGGTGAAAGCGAGGCTCCTCTTTACAATAGACTCCATCGCAATCAGCTTCGGCTTTTTGGAAGGGTGAGCTGCATCAAACCAAGACAATGTTAGGAAGTCAACTTTGCGGATTGTTTTCGAGAAAACACGGTGTTTATCCTGAAAGCATCTCGTAATGGATTCTATCGTAAGTAATTTTGGCCGCACATTCTAGGCTATGGCTATAGTGAGTAGAATCCGTTATTTGTATGTTTCCCTAAGCAGTCGATTGGTGACATTGTTATCCCCAAAGATCTTGTATCTTTTAGGAGATGGTACCTAGTTGTAAGAGTTGGGTGAAGTGTCGCCATACACTTTCCTTTTAACGGCGGTGGATGAGAAGATGTTCAATCGTTTTCTCCATTTCTTCACAGAGGTAACATAATGTGCGTGTTCCACTCCAGTTATACTTTCTCAGATTATCTAATGTGAGTATTTTGTTGTCTAGTGCAAGATAGACTAAAAGTTTAACTTTGGTAAGCCACAATTGCTTCAAGAAACCCAATGCTATTGATGGTTTGGTATCCCCAAACATCAGGAAGTGAGAAAGTGACTTGAATGAGAATGCTCCTGTGGCCATAAGTTTCCACCTACTTGTGTCCCTCCCTTCTCTAGGTCCTTTTTTTTTCCTGGTCAATTGCTTGAGCTTAGTCGCACCCACCGCTGACAGGGGGCCCGCTACTATACGTCAGGGTTCGCCCTGTGAGAGTTTTGCCTTACTTCCCATACTGTGCTCATTGGCTCTCGCATCAAGCCCTGGAGTGTATGGAAGATCTGATAGGGTTATTAACCCTCGATCCAGTTATGAAACCATAAGCTGATCATAGTGTTCCTCCTCCCCGACATACAGGCTATGTTTTGCTGTAGAGCCTTTTACTGTTGATTGATTCTTTTCCAGAAGTAAGAGGCCCTGGCTAACGCTTTTTAGAAGAGATTGGGTATGTTGCTATGAAGTATGAGTGCTTAATTTCGTATTTGATAGCATACCCTTGCTTCAGCTGTTAGTAGTCTCCATCATTTTCCAAGTATTGTCAGGTTGAAGTTGCTGAGGTTATTATCCCCTAGCCTCCATATTCCTTGGGTCTATATTCGTTCTCAGTTCACCAACCTGTTTGCTTCAACCTCCGTTTCTGCTCTTCTCTATAGGAAAACACACCTTACTGTATTAATTCAGATAATTACCCATTCTGGCATAAGATAGATTGAGATCCAGTAGTTTTAGATTGCGGAGATGACTGGGTTAAGTAGGGTGATTCTCCTCGGGATTCTCCTCGGTAGCGAAAGCAGTCTTCCCTTCTATGTGACAATTCTGGCTTTGATTTTGCTGATGAGCACCTCTAATCAGATTTCCTTGGCTTGGAGCCTGAAATTAGGAGTCCCAGATAACAATGGGTAGGCTACCTATACTAAAGTCCATAATGTTTCCTAGGTCTTGGTGGGTATGTGTGATCATCCTGGGTATGATTAGACCCTTATGATAGTTTATCTGTAGCCTAGATAACCCCTTGTAGAGGTAAAAGATTAGTTTGAGAGTTCTTAAGTGAGTTATGTCCCCTGAGCATAATACCAACAAGTCATCTGCAGACTGCATATTGAAGGGAGGAGATCTTCTCATCCACGCAATTACAACACTAAATTCCCCTAAATACGTTTTCCCTTATGGCATTTGAGAGGATTGTACTAAAGACGTCTGTGGCTAGTACAAATAATAACTGTGAGAGAGGATCCCTTTGCCAAAGTGCCCATTTGTGCCTCACATAGCCGGTTGGCCTCTCGTTAAGGAGGAATTTGGCCTTCGAGGAGGAGAGTATCATCTTGATCAATCCAATCCATCTTGGTTTGAATCCTCGAGCCTTGAGTATGTTTAGTAGAAATTCTCAGTTTACCATATCGAAAGCAATTCTCAAAGTCTATTTTTAGTAAAGCTTCGTTCGTTTGACTTTTTTCATTCTGAAAATCAACTCTTCTACAACTCTAATATTGTCGTGAACACAACGTCCTTTAATGAATGTTGTTTGGTTGTTGTCCACTAGCTTATCCATGATAGATCTAAGTCTGTTTGCCAACACGTACCTTTGTGATGATCTCCATGGAACAGTTTAGTAGATTAATAGGCCTGTAGTCCATGATAGTATGTAGGTGTTGTCTTCTTTGGGATTAAAAAAATGTAAGCCCAATTTATCCTCTCCAGGTCAATAGCACCTAGGTACATATCATTGAAGATTTTCATTATGTTTTTCTTTATGAAGTTCCATTCCTACTGTTATATATGCAGTCATTGGCAACCCATCTGGGTCTGGAGCTTTATCGGGCTGGGTATAGTTCCTTGACTGTCATCCACACCTCCTTATTATGAACAGGCTATCCAAATGTACCTGAATCTTTTTTTTTTTTTGTGAGTGAATAGCCTCTTCCAATTAGTGGTGATAGTTGTCTTCTACCAAGTTCAACGTTACTCCACAATTAGAGATACAAAACGTGAGAAAAACAAATAAAATAAAATAATATACTTATTTTTATTATAAAAACCATTGGCTTCACCCTCCAATCAACAAAGCATGGTACAAAGTTTACTAACACAACAAAACATTATATTAATATTTATGCAAAATTCAACCCTTGTCCATGTGCAATACAAAATTCCATGAAGTAATCTGCATGTGCATCCATGTTCATCTCAACCTCCAAAATTCCATTATCTCAATAGCATTAAATAATTGCACTTCCATCCCAATAAAATCAAGAGAGAACAGAGAAATCAAGATAGAAAGATGTACAGAGAGATGATCATGAAGAGGAGATCACTAATTAGTGATGCAAGCCTTCATCTTCTCCTTCCTCTAATCTTTGTTTCTCTTTCATGGATGATGATAAGCATAGAAGGCCATGCACACCACTACTTAGGCAAAGAGAAGGTGACACAACTCCACTTCTTTTTCCATGACACCATCACCGGCGACAACCCCAGCGCGGTGCTTGTCGCCCAACCAAATGGGACCAAGGTTGGCAATGGGCGATTTGGTGAGGTGTATGCCATTGATGATCCTCTCACTGAGAGTCCAGACCCAAACTCAAAGGTGCTAGGACATGCACAAGGGCTTTACGTGTTCGCAGGGCAGAAGGAGCTTGTGCTTGTTTTTGCTGTTGACTTTGGGTTCACTTCTGGTGAGTTTAATGGCAGTTCAATCAGTGTGCTTTCAAGGAACCCTATAATGGAAACTGATAGAGAGCTTGCTGTTGTTGGTGGCCGTGGGAAGTTCAGGATGGCAAGAGGGTTTGCAAACCTTCATACTTACTTTGCCAACACTACTTCTCGTAATGCTATTGTTGAGTATCATGTTACTGTTTTTCATTATGAGTGAGAGGTGGTACTTTATATATGTGTGTTTGGTTTGGTATTTGTTTCTTATTTTCATGAAATAATTTGGATGTTTATGGTCTATATATGATCATATGTGTGTTTCTTCTTCCTAATTTTCAAAGTTATCTCATTTGTGTTTGAATCTTTTGTATGATCAATCTTCACTTTATTGTAGCAATTATACAATTGAAAATATCTACATTTTTTTTATTGTCACAAGAATGTAGCATCTGCCTAGGCCCTAGTACAATTCGATACTTTGTCTTCTCATTCCCCTCGTCATTGAAGTCATCCTTGGGTGGACATTGCCTCGGTGTTCGTGGCAAGGGGTCCTCACAAGCGAACGCTAGTTAGGCTCCTCTTCATGATGGTCCCTATCATTAGTAACTTGTGCCACTTGGTGGCATGAGCTACATCACAACAATAATTTAAAATTTGTATCTCAAAGGAGTTTATATATGTTGTAAGAAGCCAAAATATATGGATTATTAAAAAAAAAAAATAGAAAAAATGTGAGAGAATAAGCAGTGAAGAAGTTGGAATTATAGAAGTAAAGTAGTATTCTAGTGTACCTTTGTTCAAAAGGAAGTTGAAAGCATTATCTCTAATATTTGTTTTGAGAGAATTAACACATTCATAAAAACGTTAACTAATAACTTTTCAAAGTAATGAGATAATAACTATGATCAATATCTACAATTAATCTTAGAGCACTTACATCGCGGGCAGTCTTGTCTGAGCAAAGTGCAATTCCAACACTTTCAAAAAAGAATTGTTTACACCACGTTGTGTTGCCCGGCTAAATGGTGGGGTTCATCTAATTAGGTGGGCGCCCAGGTTGAGGTTGCCCGGGCCATCAGACGGGCAAATGAGTGGGGTCCACGTGATATTTTATTTTTTTAAATACTTAATGGATTAGTTAGATTAGTTAGCATGAATTATGTTTTTTTTTTAAAAAACATAAAACAATATATAAGGTTTTCAACTGTTATATATATATATATATATATATATATATATTCGGTTTATATTTACAAAATTGTTATGGATTAGTTTTTTTAAAAAAAATCCTCTATTTTTTAAATATTTATTTTTAATCTTAAATTAATGAATTAGTTTGTATGTTTTGGCAAAGTATATATAAAAGAAGAGAAATAAATACTTTTATTGGTGATACAAATGAAACATAAAAGTCCATTACAAATAAAACATAAGTTAAGTAGAAATAAAAATAAACTAACATTTAACTAACAAAAAAATTAAAAAATAATTTTTTTAATAAATAGTGATTGTCCGGGAAATTGAAGGTTTGGGATGGAAGTTTTTTTTGGATGAATGAATTGCCCTGATAATTCTTATCCGGACAATTGAAGGTTTGCGGTGTAAGTGCTCTTATAAACCAAGGTAGGATGAAGTTTTAAGTCAAACACTACACCATCTTGAGATGTGAAATTTAAAATAATGAACATTTTATGATTTTTTTTTAACAGTTGACCATTAATCAAAAGAACTTTAAACAAGTCTTTATAAATTATTTTTGACAAAATACAACTCTAAATCTTCTATGTATAATTCATATTATGAAGAAAGAGAAAAGAGAAAAAAAATTATATTTTTATAAAAATTAGATACATTATGTTAATGTTGAAATCGGATTTGCCTCGAGATCAAGTCCAATCTTGCACCAATCGTTAAAAATGAGAAGAAGATTATCCAAGCATACAAGAGAAAACAAGATGTACGTGAAAAGCCCCATGAAATCGGGGAAAAACAACATCGCTCATGAGCAAGAGCAATTCACTATGTGTTGGGAATTTTACAATGGCTTGGAGCCATGGGAGCATAGGAGAGAGAAATCACAATGGTGAAAGAGGGGAAAGAAAGGGCAGCAGGGTGTATGGTTCTCCCAGTGTCCAAAAGTCCCTCAATTGATCTTCTTCTTCTCTATTTAAAGCTTAAGGTTGCTTGGCGTCCAAGTTTCGCTAGCTAGATGCCAGCCGTATTGCCAGCTCAGTGCCAACTAAGTCGCCAGCTGAATACTTTCTAGAAGTTTCGTCAAACTTTCTAAGGATTCCTGAGTCCTTCTCCTTTGAAAGAGTGTTTTGGAAGTTCTTCCTTTGGAAGAGTATTTTGGAAGAGAAGACCTTGGGCAAGTAAAGAATGCAGTGGAGACTTGGCCGAGCAGAGCATGTAATGAAGACTTGGCCGAGTAGTAGACCATGTAGAGTATTTTTGGCCGAGCAGCAGAGTGTAGAGTTGTCTTGGCTGACACGGCAGAGTGCAGAGTAGTCTTGGCCGAGCATTAGGCTTGGAGTTCTACCTCTTATATTGGGTGGATGATGGGTTGTAGTTCTTCTATGTGTTCGTCTAATGATAGACCACATGTCATTCAACTTTTACGCCTATCACATTATATAAAGTTCTTCCATTGGTTTAATTCCCTTCAATTCTGGTTGAGGTGATACTGGCAAAATAGTTGATATATAATACACTATTTATGTTTCATTAGGAGCTTTGTTAGAATTTTGAAATTAATATAAAATTAACTAAAATAATACATATATGTGATCAAGATTCAATGGGAGCTAAAATATATATATATATATATATATATATATATATATATAGATATATATAGGGTCAGGATCATTGGACACATTATTTTAACACACCATTTGACATCTTTTTCCATTCTGACCCCTGAAGCATGTTTGAAAGATTTTCAACTGTACGGATGGGAAGATCATCGAAAAATAAGCTAGCATGTCCATTTTCATACAATTTGGTGATCGTTTGGTCCTCCCACTTAACAGGTATATCCTCATGTGTGCCATATTAAAAACTATTATTGTTAAAGTCATTAATTTTTGATCCTTGTACTATCATGGTGTCAAACAGGTCATATCGTGCCGGTATGACCTGTCGGTGAGCTGAGCTGTACCGTATCAGTACAGCATGAACAATGCTCGGGGTCAGCCCAGCACGAGGCACGACCCATCTTCACTGGGCTTGTGTCGTGCCAGGTTGTGCCGTGTGCCAGTTGTTTAACACCCAAGACATGAAGATTGCCACTAACGCCCAGAAGCTTTCTCCCTTTTCCCCTCCTCCTTCCGACCCCTCCGCCGCCTCCTCCGCCATCCTCTTCGATCTTTTCCCGTTGTTGCTCTCTTCTTCTTCGTCGTGCTTGTGCTCCTGTTAGTCTGATCATCGAGCTTCTCTCTTTGTTTTTCTAGATTTGTTCCCTAGCTTTTTTTTTTTTCTATTTTCTTTTATTTATAATTGTGGAGAAAAAAAATTGATTGGTTTTGTAACTTTGGATTGGTTCCTATTTGATCTGAACTTGTGATTCACTGATCTGATGTAATGTGGTTGGGAATAGAAATATCTTTCTTAGTTTTTAGCGAGTTGTCAAATTGCAAGGGTATTCTCCTCATTTGCATTGACAGTGTAGCTTTGGAGTTGGTGACTACTTGTGAAGGGGCGATGTCGGTGATCTAAAGATATTTTTTAATAATATAATATAATTAATGGATGGTTACGATTGGGTCGTGTTGGGGCACACGGACAACGTTCCGTGCCGGCCCGCATGCCGTTCGCAGGTGGCCCAACATGTGCTCACGCCCAAGTCATGCCTACAGGGCGGCATTCGGGTGCTCTGATTGATTTGTGCCATGCTCGGGCCGGCACAACTTAGTTAATATCTTTACTGTACTATGACCTAATGTCCATTTTATCTTATATGAATGCTAACGTGATATTAGCTTTTTGAAAAAAATAAAATCTTGTCACCTTATTGATACTTTTAAAAAAAATATTTATATCTTATAAAAATGGTATAATATTTAAATTAGACCCTCTATTATATCGAATTAGTCTTTTTGATATTTGAGCCTTAGGGTTTTTTTATTTTCACGATTGAGAAATATCAGTCCTTTCCCTTATTAACTTTAGAGGTTAAATGTTTAAGGATTGACATTTCTTAATCTTAAAAATAGAGGGATCCCCAAAATTCAAATTATAATAGTGAGACTAAAAATGACTGATTTGATATAATTGATGGACTAATTTAGGTATTAATGAGCCAAGATTCATAAAAATCATTTTGTGACGTATTCGGCAAGACACGTAATCATCTCATGCTCGTGTCTAATCAGGTCTTCCCTATAAAATCTATAAAATCAAGAGAGAACGGTGAAATCAAGATAGAGAGAGATGACCATGAAGAGGAGATCACTAGTAGATGCAAGCTTTCGTCTCCTTCATCTAATCTTAGTTTCTCTTTCATGGATGATGATAACTATAGAAGGCCATGGACACCAACTACTTAGGGAAAGAGAAGGTGCCACAACTCTACTTTTACCATGCCAAGGGTGGCAGTGGAAATCAAAGTCTTGTCACATTTTTTTTATTTTTATTTTTTGACAAAGGTCATAAAGACCCTCCGTCAGGGAGGGGCCATGCGCAGCACCCGTGCAAACGCACAACCCCCCATCTACTTGCAATTTGAGGGTCTCAAACTTGCGACGTTCGCACAAGAATCGAGGCCCGCGTCTTACAAGCGAACCCGATTACCAAGAGACCGAACGGTCATTGGTCTTGTCACATTATTAATATATATATATTTTTTTAAAGTATTGTCATATTATGAATGGTTTTTATAAAGTATAACCATGTAGCTGCTGCATGTGATAAAACTTTAATTTTTTTCAAAAAAACATTAATAATATGACAAGACTTTGATTTTTTAAAAAACTAATCTCATTTCATCTTTTAATTTAATCTATTACTAACATGGTTATATTTTACAAAAATCATTAATAATAATGTGATAAGATTTTAATTTTTTGATAAAGCTATAATACCACATCAGCAACTATATAAAAAATGTCCTTGATTTAATCTATTGCTGACATGACATAATTATATTTTACAAAATCATTAATAATGTAACAAAACTTTCATTCTCACAATTGTATTGCTACAATACAGTGAAGATTGATCAAATAAAAGATTCAAACACAAATGAGATGACTTTGAAAATTAGGAAGAAGAAACATACACATAATAAACCATAAGAATCCAAATTATTTCATGAAAATAAGAAACATAAAGACCAAAACCAAAGTTTTCCTATATATAGATATATAAACACCTCTCACTACTCATAATGAAAAACAGTAATATTATGCTCAACAACAGCATCACCAGAAGTAAGGTTGAGAAATAAAGTATGAAGGTTTGCAAACCCTCTTGCCATCCTGAACTTCCCACGGCCACCAACAACAGGAAGCTCTCTATCAGTTTCCAATACAGGGTTCCTTGAAACCACACTGATAGAACTGCCATTAAACTCACCAGAAGTGAACCCAAAATCAACAACAAAAACAAGCAGAAGCTCCTTCGGCCCTGCGGACATGTAAATCCCTTGTGCATATCCTACCACCTTTGAGTTTGGGTCTGGAGTCTCAGTGAGAGGATCCTTAATGGCATACACCTCACCAAATCGCCCTGGATTTCCATTGCCAACCTTGGTGCCATTTGGTTGGGCGACAAGCACTGCACTGGGGTTGTCGCCGGAGAGGGTGTCATGGTAAAAGAAGTGGAGATGTGTCACCTTCTCTTTGCCTAAGTAGTGTTGTGCATGGCCTTCTATACTTATCATCATCCATGAAAGAGAAACTAAGATTAGAGGAAGGAGAAGATGAAGGCTTAGAGATCTCCTCTTCATGATCATATCTCTCTCTATATCTATCTATCTATCTATCTTGATTTCTTCGTTCTCTCTTGATTTTATAGCGAAGAGCTGGATTAACGGGCCACTGGGTCGGTCCGGCACGGGCACGAGTCATACTGGGATGGAAAAAAATTTATATAATATGATCCCATGTCCATTAGATTTTCTTCGGTTACTAGAACTGTAGTCCCTTTGTTTTTCATCATACCACACATATATAGTTGTGCATGCATGGCAACCACCAATGCTTTAAACAAGGAATGAAAAAAAAACGTGTGACTATTGTTCTCAATTTGGACCACTTTCTTGTGGAGGTAATGAATTGATAGGAGCACAATACGTTAAAAAAATGTGGTCCAATTTTGTACTGTCTCCACATCATTGATGAAAAGTGGGCCAATTTTGTGTTGCCATTGAAGAAAAGTGGTCCAATTTATTACTATACACTAGAGGGGTGGGCGTTTTAAACCGAGAACCGAAAACAGATCCGACCCGAACCGAAAAAATCCGAAAAAAATCCGAGTTGACTAAAAAAGTCAAAATCCGAGATCCAAACCGAACCGATCCGAATTTTAATGGACCGGTTCATGGATTTTGCTTCATAAAATCCGATTCGATCCGAACCGATCTGAAATAATATTAATTATATTTTATTTATTAATTAACTTGTATAATAGTGAATTAATAGATTTGGTGTAGAGTTTAAGAATGAGGAAACTTTCTAGAGCGTGATTTTCTAATTACTCAAAAGACATTAATTTGATTGTAACTACTACGATTAGAGTATCTATTTTTATTCTAGAGAATTTAATTTTATTCACTTATTCGTATGTCTTGATGTGGTATATTGATTTGAATCATGAAAGTCGAAAATTGAATTATACGATCCGAAAATCCGAATCCAACCGTAATCCAGAGGCAGAAATAGTTGGATTTGGATGACATCAGATCGAATAATTTTTTATCTCCAAATCCGATCCGATCCGATCCGATTAATATTTATGGATCGGTTCTTGGTTTTAGTCAAATCCGATCCGATCCGATCCATGCCCACCCCTACTATGCACATGCCGTAGGTAGTATACCCGAATTACCTGGCTGAAAGAAAGTGACTAGTCAAGGTGTCAAACGGGTCAGGCCGACACGGCCCGACCCGATCCGGGCCATGCTTAGCACGGCTTGGATGCAAGCCCATACTGGGCCACCTGCGTGCGACCCACTGGCTGGCACAACATGTGGTGTGGGCCCGTGGCCCGCCATCATCTTAGAACCTAGAACGAGCATCTGGCCGGGCAGTACGACCTATGCGTATGGCCGGATCCAATGGTGGATCAACGGTACGGATATGGATCAAGCGATCCAACGATCTAGTCATTGATCCAACGGCTGGACGAGCCGTTGGATCAGGTAATTATCCAATGGTTGGATCTAGCTGTTAGATCCAATTGTTGGATCAAGGGATGGATCATTCAATCGTTGGATCCAACAGCTGGATCTCTTGATAACTACTCATCTCTCTCTACTTTTTATTTTTATTTTGAAAAATGTTGTTTCTCATGCTACTTAATATTTATATTTCCCATGCTACTTCGATCCAAGGGAAAGGTGGTTGGCCCCTCCATCTACACAAAAATTAGACGACCGCGACTACCAATGTCTGTAGTGAATCCTATAGGGATGTTGTAGCCTTGGAATGAGAGCTATATTTTGTGGATTGTACGCACCAATTGAACAAAGTTCTAGGATTTAAGGTCATATATTATAGTTCTTGATTTATTTCACGATTATTATATCAATGTGCCAATTCAATGTGCATTTGTTGAAAATGTTCTTTTCATAGATGATCTGGTGTATTGATGCAAGTTTAATTTTATCACCTTTGACAAATACAAATAAGCCTTGAGCGAAGGACCTAAGGAAAGGGAAAGAAGTGAGAATTTTTGAAGAAATTGAAGTCTTGGAAAGGGGTCCCGCGACGCCCAAACAATAGCTGACAAAGACCTGGCACCGCGATACCAAAAAGCTGGGGTTGCGATACCAACCTGTTGACTATATATGCAAGCCCTAATTTCAGAGCTGGGGTGAGAGGACAGGAGGTGCGACTTGAGGGCTATTTCAAGGCGATTTCAAGCCTATTTGGGGAGAAGGAAGGTCAATCTTGGAGCAAGGATTGGGAGGCTCATCCATTAGTTTTCTCTATATACGCTTCCTACCCCTTTACTTCGTTTTATCTCTCATATGGATTTGAATCTTGAATCAATGATCTATATCTAAGCTTTTGATGGATTTTGATATATGTATTAATTGAAGGTCTAATACCCAATTTAGTCCCTCTATTATACTGAATCGGTCCTTTTAGTCCTTCCATTATAAATTGAGCATTTTTTAGTTCCTCTACTTTTATAACTGTAAAAATTCAGTCCCTAAAGGCACATGTACAGGGACCGGAAAGGCATGAAAGGCATATATACATGGACCAAAAAAGCCTATGGGAGGGACTAACATTTCTCAATCGTGAAAGTATAGGGACCAAAAAGGCTCAATTTATAATGGAGGGACTAAAAGGGCAAATTCGGTATAATAGAAGGACTAAATTGGGTATTAGACCATTAATTGAATCTCTTCTTTGCTTGAATGAATGAATATTTGGATTGTTTGTATAATCTTGTCCTTAATGTTTTCAGATTGAGAGATCTATTATTGTACGTAATGACTAGATGAACTTGACGAATGGAAGCTAGGTTAAGCCAAGGATTATACAGTGGATGCTAAATTACATGCCAATGAATCACATAAATTGATTAGCTTGTGAGATTAGAATATCCTCATTAGTGATTCACAATCAATATTAGGGTTTGAACCTCATGACTCACTAATTCTTCAATTCTCATAGACATATAGAGGATTAAAATTAGAGGATATGTCCTTAAGTGATTCAAAAGACATTTGAGAATATGATAAGGCTCTAAATTAACAATTCAGTTCACTCATTTAAGAGATATATATGGGAAGGACATTTTATATTACATTGTCAAGGAAAATCAAAACCCTAGAACTATTAACCTTGGTTCCCTCTGATTGAACACCTCATTAGTTATTTATTGGAATTTTAGTTTGATTTCTAGTATAATTCACCACCAAAACTCTTTTGTTGGAAAAAAAAACTAGCTTGATACAATTTTGGTACTCCTCAAGAATTGGTAACAGTTTGATGCAAACATCACAGGCAAGGGCGACACCACTACAGCCAGGTGGAGCAAACGGACAAACAAGGGAACCACAGGCAACCTCTTTGTTGATTATGTCTTGCCTCATTAGCTAGATTAGTATGTTAACTAACAAATTATGGGTGTTATTATAATTAAAGGGGGAAAAGGTCTGTTAGTAGGCTATGTAGTAGGAGGGTGAGAATCCTGGCACGCCAGGTATTTGAGGAAATGCACCTTAGAGATGGTTACATTCGTCAAAGGATGTTCCCAGTTCTATATAGTACTGCAATGTAAGAGAGAGGAAATCAATAAAGAATTTCCTCTCCTCTTATCCCCTCTCTTCCTTTCTCCTTCCCCCTTCCGTCTTCGCTACTCCTCTCCTCTTGTAAGGGTGCATCATTGGTGCTTTTATTGACCACCGCCGGCTCGGATGACCGACGACATGACCACACGCTTGGGTGCCATGGACGAGCAGTTCGCTGTTATCACGGAGCACCTCCAGCGCCACAACTCCCGTTTTGCCTCCATGGAACAACATCATGCGGCGGCGTTCGAGCAACTCTAGCAGCGCAACGATGAGTCCTTTACCGAGCTTCGCCACACCACTGCTGAAATCCTGGCGCAACTCTCCCAGTTGCGACACACGTCTTCCCTCCCTCCAACCCTCCTCCCCACACCACCGCCACCACCTCCCCTGTTTCCATCCCCACCACCACCACCTTCCACGCCTCATTCTCATTCCAACTCTTCCTCCCTACCTTCCAGTAACAACTCACTACCTCCATCTCGCTTACCCAAGCTGGAGGTCCCTGTCTTCTCCGCCGAGAACGTCCTTGGTTGGATTTTCCAGATCACCCACTTTTTCCATTTCCACCAAATTCCTGCAGACCAAAAACTCAAAATCGCGGCGTTCTACATGGCAGGCCCGGCTCTCCAGTGGTTTCATTGGCTCTATTCAACCACCCAACTCTCATCCTGGGATGAGTTTTCCCAACAACTCGAGCTCAGATTTGGCCCATCCTCCTTCATCAACCATGAGGCCCAGCTCTTCAAGCTCATGCAATCTTCATCGGTGGCCAGCTACCTCTATGACTTTGAGTGCTTATTTACTTGTATCTCCTGTCTCAGCCACTCTAGGCTCCTTAATTGTTTCCTCTCAGGCCTCCGAGATGATATCCAGAGGGAGTTGTATCTACTCAAACCTCAGTCCCTCCACGATGCCATGGGCATGGCCAAGCTCGTGGAGGACAAATGCAACGCCACCAAAGGTCCTGTTATCCCTGCCTGCTAGTTCTCCCAGTTTCCACCAAGGGGGTTAGCTCCACAGTCTCCTCCAAACCCTCCTCCCTATCGGGCCACCCCACTCCCAGTTAAACGTCTCACCCCGGCGGAGATGGCTGCCCGCTGCGAGCGGGGACTCTGCTTCAATTGTGATTCCAAGTTCACTTCGGGACACCGCTGCCGCCCCCCATAGTTCAACTGTTTAGTAGCTGACGACGAGGATGACGAAGATCCACCGGACCTCCCACCACCCGAGGAGGCCCCACAGGAGGCTCCACCGCCCACCCTCAATGAAGTGAGGGGCCCCTCCGCTCCCTGAATCTCCTACCATACACTACACGACTACGTCGTCCCGGAGACACTAAAGCTCGACGGCTACAACCATGGTCATCGCGCCGTCGTCCTTATTGATGGGGGTTCGACCAACAACTTCATCCAGAGAAACCTTGCCTCCTTCCTAGGCCTTCTTCGCCCCGCCTCTTCATCCTATTCAAGGCGTCAAGAACGGCCTTGACGCCTCGGCCGGTAGCAAATGGCGCATATACCCGTGCCACTCAAGCTAGGGCCCACGACCTTCACCGAAGACCTCCTTCTCTTACCCATCTATGGGGCGGATCTTGTCTTGGGCGTCCAATGGCTGTTGGGCCTGGGCCCCGTCGTCTTTGATTATTACCACTTATGGTTGCAATTTGAGCACAAAGGCGAGCGTGTCCAATTACATGGCACGCCCCAATCTGACTTTGTGGCACCAGCTAACCTGCGCAAACACTTGGCCCAACTTTCTGAAGCCCGATATTTCCAACTCAAGGTGGAGTCCACCCAACTTCACTCCGCACCTAAGTTGGGATCTACTGCTCCTCCCTTCTTCATCGATGCATTCCACTCTCTGTTGGATGAGTTCACTGGGATCTTTGAGCACCCATCCGGCCTGCCACCATCCTGCCCCCATGACCACAGCATTCCCCTTCTCCCCAACTCTTCTCCTGTCAATGTTCGGCCCTACCGATACCCTCACTTTCAGAAGTCGGAGATTGAGAGGCTCATCGGCGAGATGCTTACAGAGGGCGTCATCCGTTCGAGTACCAGTCCGTTCTCATCCCCGGTGCTCCATGTGGCGATTCTGTGTTGATTACCGAGCTTTGAACGCCATCATAGTGAAAGACAGGTTCCCCATTCCGACGGTTGAAGAACTGCTCGAAGAGGTCTCCGGTGCCTGTATCTTCTCCAAGTTGGACCTCCGTGCAGGCTATCACCAAGTCTGCATCCATCCCGAGGACATCGCGAAGACGACGTTCAGGACGCATGAGGGGCACTACAAATTCCTCGTCATGCCATTCGGGTTGGCCAACGCTCCGTCGACGTTCCAATCCATGATGAATGACACCTTCAGGCCAGTTCTCCGCAAATTTGTTTTGATCTTCTTTGATGACATTTTAATTTACAGCCCTTCTTGGGAGCTCCACTTGACACACCTGAAAGACGTCTTCAACCGCCTCCGCTCTCATCAACTCTCCGTCAAGATGGGCAAATGTGAATTCGGCTGCAACTCCATCGGATACCTGGGACACAACGTGTCGGGGAACGACGTCGCGGTTGATCCGGGAAAAATCCAGGCTATTGTGGATTGGCCCCTGCCAACTTTACTGAATGCGCTGCGTGGATTTCTAGGCCTTACTGGCTACTACTGCCATTTTGTATCGCATTACGTATCCTTGGCGGCCTTACCGACCTCCTCCGGAAGGACACTTTCATTTGGTCCCCGGAAGCAACTGCTGTGTTCCAGGAGTTGAAGGTGAAGATGACCAACACCCCTGTTTTGCACTTACTTGATTTCTCTCTACTATTTGTATTGCAAACAGACGCTTCAGCCGTCGGCGTGGGTGCGGTATTATTGCAGTCCAATCATCCTCTAGCTTTCTTCAGCGAACGCCACTCTCCCCGGATGCAGGCCTCTTCCGCTTATACGTGCGAGATGCACGCCATAACAGTGGCTATTCGCAAATGCCGCCAATATCTTTTGGGCCACCACTTCACGGTGCAAACGGATCACCAAAGTCTCCGTGCATTGCATAGCCAAACCATACAAACTCCGGAGCAGCAACGGTGGTTGTACAAGCTCCTTGGTTCAGTATTGAGTATCGCCCGGGCATTGAAAATGGCCCTGCGGATGCACTTTTGAGCCTTCTTTCCCCGTCACTCCACACCCTTCTGGCTCATTCCACTCCAATCACGGCGCTCTGGGACGCCATTCGCAGCTCTTACAAGACCCATAGGGTGACTCAACACCTTGTGGAGTCCATCATTCAAAATCCTGGTGATCACCCAGATTTCTCTTTCAAGGATGGCATCCTCTTCTTCAAAGGGTGTGTCTACATCCTCCCTAACTTGCCCCTAGCTACAACCACTCCTCTTCTCTGAATTCCATGCCTCTCCGGTGGGTGGCCACGCTGGTGTAACAAGAACTCGACTGTGCTCATGAAGCACCTTCTATTGGCGGACCTCCAGGCATTCTATCATGCAACTATGTATACCAATCGCTCTGTCAAGCATCCAAGCCCTTCACTAGGGCGCCACAAGGGCTACTCCAACCTCTCCCAATTCCCGGCAAGATATGCCATTCTGTTTCTATGGATTTCATCACCCACTTGCCGCTGTCCGCCGGCATGACGACCATCCTGGTGGTAGTCAACCGATTGTCGAAGCACGCCCATTTTTCAGCTCTCGGTCCATCCTTTACTGCTCCTCAGGTGGCCACCATTAGGATCAACGATGTGATCAAACTCCATGGCATCCCAGCAAATATAGTTTCCGATCGTGATCTAATTTTCATGAGCAATTTCTGGCGCAAACTCTTCCAAGCTCAGGGGACAGTACTTGCGATGAGAAGCGCCTATCACCCTCAATAGGATGGGCAAACAGAAGTACTGAACCGCTATTTGGAGGATTACCTCCATTGCCTCACTGCCGATCATACACGCCAGTGGTTGCACTATCTCCTATGGGCTGAGTGGCACTACAACACAGCTTGGAATTCGGCGATCAAAATGTTACCTTTCAAGACAGTTTTAGGCCGCTCGCCGTCGTCCCTGGTGGACTACCTCGCAGGTACTTCCTCCGTCGCTGCTGCCGACGAATTGCTTGCAACCAGGACCACTATTCTTACTTCCCTGCGAGAGAACTTACTCCGCGCTCAGACCCGCATGAGGAATCAGAAGAATAGACAACACTCGTTGGTTCGTCAGGAATACCCGGACGTCGAATTTGCTGTAGGAGATTGGGTATTCCTGAAGCTCCAGCCTTATAGACAACACTCGTTGGTTCGTCGCTCCTCCCACAAGCTCTCTCGTCGATTCTATGGGTCGTTCCAAATCTTGGACCGAATCAGCGTCGTCGCTTACCGCCTGGCTTTATCGGCGGACGCGAAGCTCCACGATGTTTTTCACGTGTCCCTCTTGAAGAAATGCTTGGGTGACTCGGGGGTTCAACCCAACCCCTTACCGCCTGACTTTATTTATCAGCACCCTCTTCTTAAACCAATGGCCATCGTGGACTCACGTGTCATCCTACAGAGAGGGCGCCCGCTCCCCCAGCTGCTAGTCCAGTGGGAATCGCAAGCATGCGAGGACGCCACCTGGGAGTCCTTCGATGACTTTCGCCAAGCTTATCTGGAATTTCTCCTTGAGGACAAGGTGCTTTAGGGGATGGCGGTAGTTGATGCGAACATCACAGGCAATGGCGACACCACTACAGCCAGGTGGAGCAAACGGACAAACAAGGGGACTACAGGCAACCTCTATGTTGGTTATGTCTTGCCTCATTAGCTAGATTAGTATGTTAACTAGCAAATTATGGGTGTTATTGTAATTAAAGTGGGACAAGGTCTGTTAGTAGGCTATGTAGTAGGAGGGTGAGAATCCTGGCACGCCAGGTATTCGAGGAAATGCGCCTGAGAGTTGGTTACATTCATCAGAGGATGTTCCCAGTTCTATATATTACTACAATGTAAGAGAGAAGAAATCAGTGAAGAATATCTGAATTTCCTCTCCTCTTATCCCCTCTCTTCCCTTCTTCTTCCCCCTTCCTTCTTCGCTACTCCTCTTGTAAGGGTGCATCACAGTTCCTTGAGGGTTGCGACACTTACTCATCATTTTATTACTTGTTCAGTATATGCACTTTCGTTCATGCTTTAGTACCTTCTACAAAGCAACATATGCGTCTTACCTCGCCGGACATGGACCACGGCACTGGCGTCGTCAACAAAGGGTGTTGCTCGATCATCAATGAAATTAGTTCTCTTATCAGCTTCAGGATGCGCACGACTATGTCCCTGTGCCAACAGAAGAAGGGGAGCTGTCGGATTAGCAGCCAACATCACTCCCCTCCGTCTTCTCCACTGACCACAGGTCCAGTAACCTGTGCTCAAAATTGAGGGAAAAATCGAACAGGTGGATCTCTCTCGCAGCTTCAATCTCCCTTGCTTCCTTCAACGAGAGGGTCATTTGCAAGTTTGTTAAAGAAAATACTTGAAATTATGTATTGCAAGATAAATTAACCAATGAATTCAAACTACTAGCTAATCATTTGCAAGCATCTCTCTTTGAAAATTCCAATATATCAAACCTCATTTGATCAACTTTTGATCAAGCTTAACAATTAATAATCACCACGAGTTCCTCAACCACTGCTTTACCCAATATGGTTAGAGTTTTCCTTCTATAAATTAAGTGGACTTTCTTTCATTCTTTCCCCTTCCACCAAACACACCTAACAATTGATGTCATATCATATCATCTCTGGCTTCATCCTTGTATAACGCCTTCAAATATGGCGGCCAGCCCATAGTCAACGTTGACTTCAACAACTAATCAAGAAAACTGCAAGCCATTTCCATGAATAAAAGTATTCCATACCACATATATATCTCAAGGGAAGTGTTTGTGTGTGTTTGAGAGAGAGAGAGAGATGAAGACAATGGACACAAGCCTTCTCCTTCTGCTGTATGTTCTGATCACCTTGGTTTTTCAAAGCCATGCACACTACTCCTTAGGTGAAGAAAAGGTGACAAACCTCCACTTCTATTTCCATGAAACCTCTAAAGGAGATCACCCTAGCATCCTACTTGTCGCCCAACCCAAAGGTGCCAATGCTAATGACACCAATCTAGCTCCCTTTGGTTCAGTGTACGTTATTGATGACCCTTTAACTGAAGGTCTAGACCCAAACTCAAAGGTGGTGGGACATGCACAAGGGCTTTCAGTGTCTGCAGGGCAGGAGAAGACCATGATAGTGTTTGTAGTGGACTTGGGGTTCACTTCTGGTGAGTTTAATGGTAGTTCACTCAGTGTGTTGTCAAGGAACCCTATATTTGAAACTGATAGAGAGCTTGCTGTTGTTGGTGGCCGTGGGAAGTTCAGGATGGCAAGAGGGTTTGCAAACCTGCATACTTACACTTTGAATGCAACCACTGGTGTTGTTGTTGTTGAGTATAATGTTACTGTTTTTCATTATGAATGAGAGTGAGATCTTTAATTGTGGGTTGATGATGATCAAGAGGTGTTTTCATAGTTTGTGGTTTGATTTTTTATCAGTACTCATGATTCATGTATATGTGATGTTCTTTTTTTAATGTTTTCATTTATTTATAAAAAAATATTATAACAGACAAACAGAGTTACAAACTTTGGGCATGCTTAAATAATAGTATCTCCCTTCTTTACTTTGCACGAACTCTGCTAAAGTTTAAAAAGTTACAACTCAAATATAAAGATTTACTGAAGGCATAAATATAATTACAAGTTTTAGAATCTTATATATGTAATAAAGCCAATGAATTCAAACCACTAGCTAGCGAATCCTTTGCAAGCATCTCTTTTCGAAAATTCTAATATATCAAACCTCATTTGATCAACTTTTGTAACATTTAATAATCACCATGAGTTCTTCAAACACTGCTTTAACCAATATGGTTATAGTTTTCCTTCGAGAAAGTGGACTTTCTTTCATTCTTTTCCCTTCCACCAGACATGCCAAGAAATTGCATCACTCCATATAAGCCTCTGAAAATGAGCTCTGATGATGGCGAGTAGATTGAAGAGTCCATTTCAAGCGGCATTGGAAATCCAAGGGAGAGGAACAACACCGGAGGCCAGTGACAGAGGGGAGTCGGTTAGTGGAACCATGGGGAAGCTAAAGAACAACGAGGAAGGCGACCTAGGGATGCAGAGCGTGGCTAGATCTCGAGACAGGAAGATGCGAGAGAGTATACGACAACCAAGTGCTCGGCGGAGAAAAAGAAAGCATTACCGAGAAGCACGAAAAGCAGAGCATCCACCATATGTTGGTATCATTAGATAGTGAGATGATCAAAGGGAAAGAACACCTGAAACACTACTTCGTCGCAATAGTAGTGGAGCTTTGAGAGGGGATTGTTGATGAAAACATGACTGCGTCTGTGCTAAGGGAGGCACTTGGCCGGAATTGGGGATGGAGCTCCAAGCAATTCAAGGACGGGTGATTCATTATTAAAGCAGAACCAATCCAGAGCCAATCCACAGAGTCAAAAAACATTGTCTGTCAAGGGTGGAGAAGGGGAAAGGCCTTGAGTGTGATTGTGAGCGACACCAAGTAAGTTTCGCACCTCGACCACTAGCTAGAATCACAATTAGTGAGGTGGGCGGCGACCGTAATACCGAAGGGGATCATAAACATTGAGAGGACTGGTCCAAGCTTCCTCAACGACCTAAAGATTTAATGGGGCATTGGATGGTGCCACCGAGGGCCTCTGCCAGGAGTTATTGGGTTTACTGCCGGACCTCAGTGGAGCAAGGTACAACCACCTGAGCCAGGTTTAGATCTTATGAAGGGCTGGTCTCTGGCCCGGCAGGCTGGCGGTGGGGTTAATGTTAACGATGTGGCTTCTTTTTTCATCATTGAGGACGAGGCCAAGGTGGGCTCGAAAGAAGATGACGCATAGATACTGACTCCATCACCGAGGGTAGCGTTGGGTGGCGAGGGAAACACAGGGGTGGTCCAAGCAGAGGAGGTGCCCAATCAACGCACGCTCAATCACACTGCACCAACCAAGGAGTATGGGCCCCAACTAGGTTTAGAGAGCTATCACTAGTGGGTGCGCTGACGAAGTAAAGCTCAACGAACCTGGCTCAGCCATGTAGTTTTGGGGGGACCTACACACTCAGTACCGAAGTTGAGCTCATGGGCAGGCGGGCTGAAGGTGACCCGAATGGCCCATTCGAGTCCATTAGTGCTCAATTGCTCTCAAAGATGGATTTTGCCCATCAAAGAGGCCCAATAAACCTCTGTAATAGCACAACTGAGTCAAATGAAGGCATATTAAACCATTCTGTTTACATAGACCCTAATTTTCATAATAATCAGGCTAATGAAGGGGTTAAGGGTAAAAACTCAAGTATTTAACACATCAAATGACTCTCAAACCCCTAAAAATTTAGAAATGGGAGAAGATCTTAACATACACCTAAGGAAAATGTCCCTATGATATATTTTCGGCTCATGGAACCTTGTCACTGATAAGGCATATTGGGAGCTACTAAAGGAGAAGGAGAAGCAAGACAATAGGGGAAATGACCAAAATGCCCTCTAGGTAACCCGACCCCTTTACTGCCTAAACCAGTTGGGAAAACCCCTCCTAGACCCTAAGGAAGACTAGGGAAGACAAAGATCGAGTCTCCAAGTTACCCAAGTCAATAGGAGAGAAGCAACAAAAGGAGGCTTGACCGACTCGACCTGGAAGGTACTAGTTCTACTCTTTCTACTATTCCACTTACCCTCTCTGAATGGCCTGATAGGGACTTCATCTCGGTTGCTCTAATGGTGGGTAGTGACTTGGGTCACACAGGCGACGACACTTCAACATATCAATCTGGCATACATGTGACATCTTAAGGAGAAATGTGCCAGGAGGGATATTGATAGACTAAGCCTAGTCCTGGGATCCCTCTACAATAGGGGCTATCAATGGTGGCCTAATGAAGCTAATTTTATGGAATGGAAGGGGGCTGGGAAGCTGAAAGAGCGTTTCCTTGTGCTAGACTTCCTATATAACCACGACGTGCACATCTTTTGTTTGTAAGAAATTAAGATGGCCATCATAAAGACACCATATATATGGAGATCCTTGGGAGGGAAGGCATACAATGAACAACTCGTCTTACTAGCATAAAACACAAGAGGTGGGTGTTGCTTTGGGTGGAGTAGCAACAAATACAGGGCCATTAACATCTTCACCGATAATTTCTCCATTATAGTTATACTATAAAATATCATGGATATATACGTTAACATGGATTTTCACAACTGTCTATGGACCCTGTGGGCAGAACCAGAAGGTAGCCTTCGATCTAGAAGGTGCTAAAGGATATACAACAAAGATGACCGGGATGAACAATGGATTATTAGAGTAGATTTCAATGGCACTAGGTGAAGAAGGAAGCGCAACCAGGGTTCATCGCATAACCAGGGTACAGAATTGTTCGACCAAGTAGTTCAAACTTTATAATTGTTCGATCCCATTACAAGGTAGATAGTTCACCTGGACTAATGGTTGATTTAGACCGTTGATGGTAAGACTAGATCGGTTCCCACTGTCAGCGAACAGACTGCCTAATCACCTTCTCCAGGATCTGGCAATCATCACTCCCTAGATATATAGGGCATGGGGGAAAAGGGAAGGTTTCTTGGAAATGCTTAAACAATGGTGGGAAGGTACTACATACACTAGAAATAGAGACTTCCTAATTGACAAGAAGTTATCCCTTATAAGGAAAATAGTGTGAAAGTGGAACAAGGAAACTTATAAGAGCTCCTTTGCACAAAAGGAGGACCTTCTAGGGAAGATAGAATCGATTGACGTTACTCAGGAAACAAGGGACCTCCTCGAAGAAGAAGCAAGAGAATATCTCACCTATCAAAGGAGCTATGAAGATATTATTAGAATAAAGGAGCTATTGGAGAGATGCTCTAAAGACAATCACCTTTGGCACTTTATGTACAAATTTAATTATTTAATATAAGGCTTCTTCATTATTTAGTTGTTCACTACTATGAATATGATATGAGATCTTAAATCTAATTAATGAAGTCCATTATACAATGTACATAGCATGAAGGAAATTATGATAGAGATCATAATGTGGGATTCCTATCATGTGTAATTATGTACGTATCTAAATATCCCTAGTCGAAGGATCGATGAGACAAGACATCATTGATCCAGTAAGACTAGCACATGTTATGCTCCTTGATCCGATCAAGCAGTTGTTACAAGCGGGAGCATGAAGATGTTTTGAGTGAACATGTGACTTGCTAAGAGTAACAAATTCATTGGATGACCTACCATGAGTCTTCACATGGTTATCCTATTAAAATGTGAGTGAAGATCTCATTGCAGCAATGATGTAAATATCCTTAAACTTGAGGTACACAAGTTATCTTGGATATGGATTCTGTGCTTTGACGTCATTCCTACATTTCCCTTCAGGGGTTACTTACATGGTGGTGATTAGGTACAGCTTTAAAGTATTCAAAGGTATTTGGGTAGCCAACAGAGGATTTACCACTCCTGATAGAAAGAGAGTATACCCATGACTACTTGTCGGGTCATTGCTCAGGAATCTTTGGCCAGAGTAACTTGTCATGAAGATGGTCTTCAATGATATAAATTTTGAGTAATGGATCCCATAGAACGAGGAACTAATACTTGGGCTAGGTGTGACATAGTCAGTCTAGTGGGAGTTGACACATAGGCCATACTCTGAACCAAATTGGTATAAGATGGTAAAGGACAAGTTGCACAATAACATTGGCTGCTGAAGGGTTCCAAGTCAGACCACTTAACTTTCCGGTCAATTGGGGGTCATGATATATTGCTAGATGCCACTCATGATCTATTCATAGAATCATAATCTATGGTTGATTATGAATAGCCAACATAACCGAGAACCTAATATGTCACACGCACAGAAGATATCATTGAGGTATAAAACGGGTGTTTGGGAATAGATCCTCAAACAAGAGAATTAAAGGGAAGGGAAAGATTGTAAGTCGAATTTGATTATAAGTCAAATTTGATTGTAAGACGAATTTGATTATAAGACAAATTTGATTGTATGTCGAATTTTATTATAAATCAAATTTGCTTGGAAGTTGAATTTGATTATAAGTCAATTTTGATTGTATTATGAGGCAAATTTGATTAGATTGTAAGCCAAATTTGACATGGGCTTCAATCAAAGACCCAATTCGAAACAAACCCTAATTTAATTAGGGAGGCCTATAAATATATGATATTCCAAATCAGAAAAGACATACCACTTTTTAGCAATTGATAGAGATTAATAGCCTTTTCTCTTCTCTCCAAAAATCCTCTCTAGAACTTCCACCATAGCTAGCACCTTGCTGGGAAGATCACCCCGTTCCCTTTGAGGTTGCTTCTGCAGATCTTCACGTGGATCACCAATGTAGGCACTCCATGTACGGATTGCTGTTGTTCACGCAACGTCCCCTCCGATTCAGAGAAAAGAATTCGGCATAGACATCAAAATGTACATGCTCTTCAACCTTGTTTGTTTGTGTTTTGATAAACATGGTGGTAGCTAAAAAACTTATTCACAAAATGGAAACAAGCAACCAAGGGGAGTGCTCTTAAAGGTAAACTTTGTAAAAGTATTTGATAAAGTGGACTGAAAGAAGTTGTTGGAAGTGCTCAAGGCAAGACGATTCGACCTCAAATGGATATCAAGGATAAAAATGATTTTTCAAAAAACCAAATCGAAGATACTCCTAAACATAGTGCCAGCAAGCTATGTGTGACACCAAAGGGGCCTCAGACAGGGAGACCCCTTCTCCCTCCTTTTGTTTGTTATAGCAACAAATGTCTTTAACTCAATGACATTGATGACGAAGGCAATAAGGGCAAACATCTTCAGAGGCATTTGATGTGTTGAGACCAACAGGAGGAAATTACCTCACTATAATACGTGGATAACCTCTTGGTACTCTGTTCCGGAAGAGGCTAGGGATGTCTTTGAAGATAATGAACCGGGGGAATACAATAATTTAGGGTGAGAGGGTATTTCAGTACACTTGGCACCTGCCATCATAGGGAACACATGTGAGGGCCAGGATTGGTAAATAATGTAATCTTATATTTTATCAAAATATATGTAATGTACTTCTTCTGTTCTTTCCATGAATGTTATTTTTTTTTTCCAAAAAACGAAAAACTTCTTCAAGTATGGCGGCCAGCCATAGTCAACATTGACTACACTAACTAATCAAACAAAAAAAAGCTACACTATCCATGAATAAAGTATTTCATACCACATGCACTTTAAGAGACGTGTGTGCGAGAGAGAGAGAGAGAGAGAGAGAGAGAGAGAGAGAGATGAAGAATATGGATATAAACCACCTTCTCCACCTCTATGTTCTCACCTTGGTTCCTCAAAGCCATGCAGTGCACTACTCCATAGGCAAAGAGAAGGTGACAAACCTCCACTTCTTCTATATCATGAAAACACTAATGGAGACCACCCTACTGCTATCCTAGTAGACAACCCTACAGACACCGCAGTTAATGCCTCTAATCCAGCACCCTTTGGTGCAGTATATGTCACTGATGATCCTCTCACTGAAGGTCCAGAGCCAGACACAAAGGTGGTAGGACATGTTGGGAAAATTGAAATTGGAGGATTTAATGGAACACTCAACAAAGAAGAGTATAATTAAGATGCACAATTTGGATTCTAGGCGTGAAAATACTTTCTTAAAAGAGAATTAGCCCCTTATAATGTGTGCCAAAGGTAAATGCTAAGTGTTTAGGATACAAAGAATCCCCTTACAATGATGCACTTGAGAAGAAGAAAGGTTTTTCATATTTTTAACTAGCACTCTATGACTTCTATTTATAATAGTATAAAGTGTTGGAAGTTGTAACTTCTTTTTAAATATGAAATGATATTTTATAACTACTATTACACCAAAAGATGCATCCTAACTTGCCAAACTTCCGTTTACATGAAGAGGTGTCATTTAACCACTATAACTACTATGAGACATGAAAAGATGCAACTTTATATAAAACTTTCAATATTTAAAATATTACAACAGGACAAGCACAAGGGCTTTCAGTGTCTGCAGGACAGCACAAGTTCTTGATTAAGCCTTTGCAGTGGACTTTGTGTTCACTTCTGGTGAGTTTAAAAGGAGTTCAATTAGTGTTTTGTCAAGGAACACTGTGATGGAAACTGAGAGAGCTTGCCATTATTGTTGGTGGCCAGGGGAAGTTCAGGATGGCAAGAGGGTTTGCAAACCTAAGAACACATTATATGAATGCAACTGCTGGTGCTGTTGTTGTTGAGTATAATGTTACTGTTTTTCATTATGAATGAGAGTGAGATCTTTGTGGGTTAATGATCAAGAGTGTTCATAGTTTGTAGTTTGATTTTGTTTTCTTGAATAATTGGATTCTTATTGCTTATAACTCATGATTAAATATATGTGTTTTTGTCATTTCTTTTTAATGGAATGGTTGATATATATGTTAGAAATTTTGCATGTAGACAATCAATTGAAGAGTAATTAACTAGAACTCTAAACTTTGGGGGTATGTTTAAATATTTATATCCTAGGACTTAATTTAATTACCTCTTTGTGGAGACAATGAATTAAGTTGTCAACCTTCTTAGCACATTCCTTATAACAGAACTTCACTTGAAAAAAAATTAAATTGAATTGAATTAAACTATTAAAAATTTCTTTAAAAAGTTAAAAACCAAATATATGCATGTGAGCTACTCTCTATCTCTCTTTGAATCTATTAAAATCTTTTTTTTAATAATCATGGACAAACCACTAGAAACACACCTTAAATTTAATCTTTAATCTCCTTTTGCGCGTGATTTTTTCCTTGAGATATTTTCATATAAATTTTTATATTTAACTTTTTAATCGTACATTTTTTAGCTAATGTGTGTTCGTTTTGCTTCCATGCAACACTTACTAATAGATCTAGTACCATTTTAGCAACAAAGTTACTCTAATTAGGAACCGAAATAAACATTGTTTAGTAGTTCAAGGACTAATGAAAATGTTTCCTTCCTTGTCCATAATTGGACTATATATATATATATAACTTCAACATGGAAGAAATAAACCAGGGAAAAGATGGGTACGTAGTCAATTCAAACCCTCTAGCTAATACTTTGTGTCCATCTTTCTCAGAGAATTCTACTATATGGATATATTACCTCATTTGATCAACTTATTCAGCATAACAACAAATAATATTAATGACCATGAATTTTCCTTGTAGAAAGAGAACTTAATTTCTCACAACTTTTTAAACTTCCTTCCAAATTAACATGCCAAAATTTCAAGTTATTGATCTTAAAATAAGCAGACAATAGCTATTCTAGAATATCTTCATGACCCATCCTTATCCTTTATATCAACATCTTCAAAAATGGTGGCCAGCCATTGATCACACCAACTACACAAGATGCAGACACTTTAGTCTTCTATTTAAGCATTCCATTCCAACACCACAAAACAATGAATGAAGTGAAGATCAGAAGAAAGATAGAGATGAAAACCATGGATACAAACCACCTCCACCTCCTCCTCCTCCTTCTCTTTCCTCTCAACTTTGTTTCTCAATGCCATGCAGAGTACCACTCCATAGGCAAAGAGAAGGTGACAAACCTCCACTTCTTCTACCAGGAAACCCTAAAAGGAGACCACCCTAGTGCCATTGTGGTAGCCACCGCCAAAGACAACATAGTTAATAATAGCTCTAATCAATTATCACCATTTGGCACAGTGCTTGTCATTGATGATCCTCTAACTGAAGGTCCAGACCCAAACTCAAAGGTGGTAGGAAGAGCACAAGGGCTTGCAGTGTCTGCAGGGCAAGAAAAGTTATTGTTTGTGTTTGCAATGGACTTTGGGTTCACTTCTGGTGAGTTTAATGGGAGTTCACTAAGTGTTTTGTCAAGGAACACTGTGTTGGAAACTGAGAGAGAGCTTGCTGTTGTTGGTGGTCAGGGGAAGTTCAGGATGGCAAGAGGGTTTGCAAAACTAAGAACACATTATTCTAATTACACTTCTGGTGTTATTATTGTTGAGTATACTGTTACTGTTTTTCATTATGAGTTTGTAGTTTGATGATAATTATGTTTGCTGGTTTTCATGAATAAATTGGATCTCTCCAATATTGCATTTGAAATTTCTCTGATTTTATTTTTATTTTTATTTTTATTTTTATTTTTTTTATTTTATGAATTTGCAAAGTTGAAGGCGCTCTCGTCACCTCCGAACAGCTATCCCTGAGGAACCTGTCCCCCACTTACAATATTGGTAGGTGGGGGAGAGGAGTAATGGTGCTTCAGGAGAATAGAAAGGGAACGCCATCTTTCACCAAACAACCTGAGAAGAAGAACCTCGTTTCCATTCCGATTGAATACTCAGATCTTGCGATGGCTAAAGACAATGCTTCGAAGATGAATCCACCTCGTCCATCCCTCGCCAGACCCGTGCTGAGGAGGGAGCAGCCTAACTCTGTTGGATATGATTCATAATAGAACTAGGTTTATGTTTTAGATTAGGAGAGTTATCTAGTTAGATAAGAATAGTTATCTAGTTTTAGATAAACTATGTTTAGGTTTTTAGTTTGAGTCTAAGTAGTACATTGTTTTTTTTTTTGATAAAAGTGGATAAACCACATTCTTTTATTTAGTTTGTAGATAAACGGTTACATGTGTGGCCTATGGATAGCCATGTTACATAAGGTCACATGCTCCTTGAGTGCCCGAGGTGTGTTGCTCCGTTACCCTTGTCCCTGCGTGTCCTCGAAGCCGTCCCCTGGGGCGTGTTGTACCTCTTCCTCCCGTGTGAACGCCAGGCTCCTCTTGACAATGGACTCCATTGCGATGAGCTTTGGCTTTTTTGTTGCGTGAGCTTGGATGGTGAGCTTCCAGTGTCTCTGTAAGTAGTACATTGTTAGTCTATATATATGTCTCCTTGAATAAAGTTTAATATAGTCCTCTTTATATAGCTTCTTCCTCTACAATAGTTTGTCCAATACTTTCTTCTTTTTCCTTTGGCTTCCCCGACACTTGGTACCAGAGCTAAGGTTGAGAAGTTATGGCAAGCAACGGGAGCACCATCCAACCCTCTTTGCCGATCTTCAAAGGGGAATCCTATGAGTATTGGAGTACAAAGATGAGGACCCTCTTCAAGTCACAGGATCTCTGGGATCTTGTGGAGCAAGGCTACACCAACTCTGAAGATGACGTGAAGATGAAGGAGAACCGGCAACGGGATTCAAAGGCCTTGTTTCTGATCCAACAGGCCGTTCATGAATCTATCTTCTCCCGGATAGTGGCAGCCGAGACGTCCAAGGAGGCATGGACGGCGTTGAAGACGGAGTTTCAAGGATCATCAAAGGTTTTGGTGGTGAAGCTCCAGATACTTCGACAAGATTTTGAGACTGCAACCATGAAGATGGGCGAGATGGTGCAGTATTACATCTCAAGAGTGATGACAATCATCAACCAGATGCGAGGGTATGGTGATCTGATCAAGGATCAAACAGTGGTGGAAAAAATACTTAGAAGTTTGTATCCACGTTTTGATCATGTAGTGGCGGCAATTGAAGAGTCCAAGGACCTGACGACTTACACAATGGATGAGCTGAGTTGGAGTTTGCAAGCTCATGAAGCCAGAATCCTCAGGCATGCAGAGAAGACTGAGGAGAAAGTCCTGAAAGTAGAAGGAGATGCGAATAGAGGCCGAGGAAGAGGCGGCAGAGGTGCATCAAGAGGGAGGTTCCTTGGTAGAGGCGGAGGCAGAGGAAGAGGAAGACACACCGATGCAAGGCAGCAATGTGAGAATAAGCAACACTACAACACTCAGAAGCAATACTACAACCCTCAAAAGAACAACAAGCAACACATTCAATGTAGTTTGGCCACATCAAAGCTGAGTGTTGGTACCAAGACAAGAGTGCAAATATGGCAGAAGAGAACAATGTAAGCAATCTTTTTGTTACTCATAGTGATACTAACCCAACTAGTTCAAGTGTATGGCTTCTAGATAGCGGATGCTCAAACCATCTGACAGGAGTATGGGAGTTGTTTGAGGAGTTAGATGAAACTCAGAAGCATACTGTGAGGTTGGGTGATGACAAGAAGATTGTAGTTGAAGGCAAAGGCACGGTGGTTCTCAAGTCATTAGACGGGAGGTCAAGCTTCTAAAAAATGTGCAGTATGCACCAGTATTGCTCATAATCTTCTAAGTGTTGGTCAATTAACGCAAAGTGGCTATGTAGTGTCTTTTGTGGATATAAAGTGTTGCATCTGAGACAAGCAAACTAGCTTTGAAGTTGCAACCGTTCAGATGACTTCAAATCGCATGTTTCCCCTCAAGTCTCAACAGTTAGAAGCCTCAGTTTGATAGCAAAGCAAGTGATGAGTCCAATCTGTGGCATCTACGTTATGGGCATCTAAATATCAGAAGTTTGCAGCTGCTGAATCAGAAGAAGATGGTCAAAGGACTCCCACATATAGATGATCTTCCACTTTGTGAAGGATGCATCTATAGCAAGCAAAGCAGGTTGCCGCTTCCCTCCGATCAAGCATGGAGAGCATAAGTTCCACTAGAACTTGTGCATGTTGATCTTTGTGGGCCAATGCAAACAACATCACTTGGAGGTAACTCATACTTCATCCTTTTTACTGACGACTATAGTAGGATGAGTTGGGTTTATTTTATCAAATTCAAGTCACAAAGCTTTGAGTGCTTTCAAAAATTCAAATCCCAAGTGGAGAAGCAAACAGGGTGTTACATAAAGATGCTTAGATCTGATCGAGGAAGAGAGTTTATGTCCAAGGAGTTCACTAATTATTGTGAAGATCAAGGCATCAGAAGACAATTGACAGCTCCTTACACTCCACAACAGAACGGGGTCGCAGAAAGAAAGAACAGAACGGTGGTGGAGATGGCTCGAAGCATGTTGCATGAGAAAATCTTCTAAACGACTATTAGGCCGAGGCTGTAGCCGCGGCGGTATACATACTCAATCGTTCACCAACAAAAGCAGTAGGTGATGCCACTCCTTTTGAAGCTTTCACAGGTATGAAACCTTATGTCAGACACTTAAAGGTATTTGGGTGTGTGGCTTATTTCTTGAACAATGCTAACTCTCGTCAGAAGCTTCATGCTAAGTCTCAAAAGGGTATTTTTATTGGGTATTGTTTGGAAACAAAGGGGTATAAGTTATACAACCCCATCACAAGGAAATTAATTGTGGGAAGGGATATTATTTTCCATGAAATAAAAAGTTGGAGTTGGGATGAATAACCAGAGGAGCAGAACATTCCTATTAAGATAGCACTAACAGTACCCAGCAACAACCCAGCCCATCTCCAAAGCAGTCAAGATGGTTGCTCCACCCCACCAACTGGTCAACCTAGCAGCAGCTGGTCAACAGCGCCTAGAGATCAAGCAAACAGCAGCCCGCCTGGTCAACCACAACGCACAGCGCTCCAGCAGCTCAGCGCAACACCTGGCGGTCAGTCCATGAGTAATTCCTCCACACGGACAGCTGGAGACCCACGTCAACACCAACCCAGCAGCTCTCCAACCGGTTTCCAACACAACCCAGCCGGTCAGCTGCACTCCAGCATACCTTCAACTGATCAGCTCCACAGCCCAGCCGGTCAATACCAAGGCCTCACATGTTCAGCCGGTCAACGATTGACCATTGGTCAACATGGCAGCAGCTCACGCACAGCTGGACAAACAGGGCAGTCAAAGCCTCTTACAGCCGGTCAAGCAACCAGCTCATATGGAATTGAACCGATCAATAGCTCGAGCAGTACTTCCTTTGACGGTGTTCATGGTGACAGAGTTCGATCTCTTAGAGAAATCTATGAAGACCCAAGAAGTTCTCTTTCTGGTGACGTTCGATCTCTCAAGGAGAGATATAAAGACTGTTCATTTGCTCTTTCTATTTCAGATCCTGTCTCCTATAATGAAGCTGCACAATGGGAAGAGTGGAGAGAAGCAATGTTAGATGAGATGCAAGCCATCCAAAGAAATCAAACTTGGGAGTTATCAGATTTACCAGAAGGGAAGAAGGTTGTAGGTCTGAAGTGGGTGTTCAAGACCAAGTTGAATGCAGATGGGTCTCTACAGAAGTATAAAGCTCGCCTTGTGGCCAAAGGCTACGCACAGCAGCAAGGAATTGATTTTGAAGAAACCTTCTCACTGTTGGCGCGCTTTGAGATGGTAATAGTGTTCCTCTCAATTGCTGCACAACAACAATGGCTTGTTTATCAATTGGATGTGAAGTCCGCCTTCCTCAACGGAGAACTTCAAGAGGAAGTTTATGTTACACAGCTAGAGGGATTCATAGTTGAAGGAAAGGAGCACAAGGTTTACAGGCTGAGGAAAGCTCTTTATGGATTGCGGCAAGCGCCTCGGGCTTGGTATAGTCGCATAGATACCTTCTTTTCAGACAATGGGTATGAAAGAAGTGAGACGAAACCAACCTTGTACAGCAAGAGCCAAGGTAGTGATCTACTGGTGATCTGTCTATATGTTGATGATATTATTTGCATGGGCTCTTCACAGGCATTGGTTCAGGAGTTTAAACACAAGATGATGACCACATTTGAGATGAGTGACCTCCGCTTGCTTCAATATTTTCTTTGTTTGGAGGTTAAACAAGACAAGGAAGGCATCTTTGTGTTCCAAAGAAGGTATGCTCAAGATTTGCTCAGAAAGTTTCAGATGATGCATTGCAATAGTGTGGACACACCAATGAATGCAAGAGAAAAGCTTCAAGTGAATGATGGTACAGAGAAGGCTGATGCAATGGTGTATAGAAGTCTTGTTGGTGGGTTGCTCTATTTGACCCACACGAGACCTGACATCTCCTACTCAGTAGGTGTCATCTCAAGATTCATGAGCTCTCCTTCAAGGCAGCATATGGGAGTTGCAAAGAGAATTCTCCGGTATATTGTTGGGACTCAAGACTATGGGATCATGTATAGGTGTGTGCAAAATTTCAAATTACAAGGTTACACAGACAGTGATTGGGCCTGATCAATTGAGGACAAAAAGAGCACTTCAGGAAGCGTGTTCTTGTTGGGATCGAGTGCAGTCACATGGAGTTCAAAATGGCAAGAAGTTGTGGCTCTCTCAACATCAGAAGTAGAGTATATAGCTGCAACATCAGCAGCTTGTCAAGCAGTGTGGCTCAGAAGACTTTTATCAGATTTCAAGCAAATACAGGCTAGACCGACACAAATTCTGTGTAACAACAAGGCAACCATCACCATTGCTAAGAATCCTACTTTCCATGGCAGAACTAAACATATAGACCTTCGATATCACTTTATTAGAGGTCTAATTGCAGATGCAGAGGTTACTTTGGATCACTGCAGTACCGAGGAACAAGTAACTGACATTTTCACAAAAGGGTTATTAGTTCAGAAGCATGTTTATCTATTTTCCTTACTTGGTGTTTGCAGTTATGAATCAAGGGGGAGTGTTGGATATGATTCATAATAGAACTAGGTTTATGTTTTAGATTAGGAGAGTTATCTAGTTAGATAAGAATAGTTATCTAGTTTTAGATAAACTATGTTTAGGTTTTTAGTTTGAGTCTAAGTAGTACATTGTTAGTCTATATATATGTCTCCATGAATAAAGTTTAATATAGTCCTCTTAATATAGCTTCTTCCTCTATAATAGTTTCTCCAATACTTTCTTCTTTTTCCTTTGGCTTCCCCGACAAACTCGACTTATGTCTTGCAGGGGAGGACGTAGGAAGGCCGGTCTTGCCAACATGGTCTGAGCACCAGAGCGCAGGAGACTAGAACCATCTATCACGGTTCCTAGACCCCTCCTGGACCCCTCGTGGAGCGGCTTATGGAATCGGTGACCGAGATGGTGATAATCGAGGAGGACGTGCTGCAACGATCTCAGGAGCACATGAAAACAATGGTATATGGTAAGTTCTTGGGGAGGGCCCCTTCTCTGGAGGTGTCCAGAGAGGCACTCTCTCAATTGTGGGAACTCTTGGATATATTCTCTCTGGCAAATATGCCAAATGGTTTTTTTCTTATCCATTGCCCTACGATCAAAATGACTGAGGCCATCCTCTTCAAGGGACAATGGATAGTAAACGGGATGGTCCTCCATCTGATGCACTGGAGAGAATACTTCAAATTCTATTTTGGGAAACTCTCATTGGCAACCCTATGGGTGCAACTGTACGATCTCCCGACGGAGTATTAGGACCTTGAACCCTTGGAGTCGGTGGCTTCCCGATTTGGGAGGGTGGTAGATGAGAGTATGAGACGACCCTCATTTAGGGGAAAGCTATGTAAGCTAGGGTATGCATTGAAATTGACCTAAATCAACCCTTTAAATGGGGAGTGTAGGTAAGATCTACGAGATCCAGGTGCTTTGTCTATTATATGAGAAACTGCTTGTTTTCAGCTATAAATGTGGTGTTGTAGGGCATGGAGTTGACAATTGTGAATCGAGGGAGGCCGGGAATCGCTCAGAAGAAGCTTGAATCGGACAGCAGGCTCTTGATCCGAAAGGGAAGGGAGTCGCTACTGAGGAAGCTGGTACTTCAAAGCAGTATAAGGTTAACCCCTAGGAAGTATGACGCCTATAGAAACCATGGATGGGGAGAAGGAATACGGCTCAAATTTCGACCCTTGGATGGCCTTCCAAAGAAAACCATACAGAGGAAGGCCGGCGGTGGCCGAAAAAGTCTAGCAAAGTGGAGAGACAGAGAGGAAGAAGGTCACGTGCTCGCCATGTGAGCGGTTTGCCCAAGATGACCATTCGACCCCTCAAGTAGATGAAAGCCACGTGGAGGATGTTGATCCCCCAGAGCAGGCGGTAAACAACAAGTGTCCCTCCTCAGTCATAGGAACTACAGCTTCTTGAGGTGGTGAAGCAGGTTGTGGGCGGTGATGCAACCAATACGCACGGTAGGGTATATGTTATTCCTGGGGCATCACATGAGGAACATGAACAACCATGATCTTGAGAGGCCTTGTTAAGGGGTCGGGGCGGAGGCTATGGACATGTGGCCAGGAAGGACCCAGGGGAGTCAAACCGAGGGTTCAGATCATATACTCAAGAGGAGGATCTTATAAGTAAGGACATCCAATTTTGAACTTTATTCATGGGCTCTCAAGGAGAACCAAATGGAAGTTTCAAAATCTCCTTGTAGGAGCCCTCGCTCATAGGAGCCCCTACTAGGAAATAGTCTAAGTCGAAGTAATGAAGCTCTTTTCCTTTGTGTCTCAGGTAATCTTGAAGACCTAGAGGAAGAGGAGAGTAGAGGGATGGAGTTGATGGAGGAAGAGGAACCACCGGATCCCAGAGAAGTCATGGTTTTGAAAAGAGAGGAGCAATCAAAGGGAGAAGAAAATGGAAGAGACCTTCTACAATTGAAGGTCATACCTAGAAAAAAGGGCAAATTGCGGATGTAGACGATACCACCCTGAATTACCTCATTAACCCATGAAGATAATTACGTGGAATATTTGTAGGGGAGTATAGGGGTATTGGATATTGTAAGTAGAATCTATACTTTTATGAGAACTATGAAGTTACCTCTAGTTTGTCTAGTAGAAACAAGGGCGAACAAGATGCGAACTGAAGCCTTCTGTAAAAAATTCAAGAAGAATTAGTATTGGGCTGCAATCGCCTCAATTGGGTTCTTAGGTGGCATAATTGCCTTGAGAAGGAAAGAGCTGGGAATTGTCACTCGTTTTGCACAATCCAGACATGTCCTTCATCTTCTAATAACCAAGAACGAAGCTAAGCCTTGTCTTGTCTCCATAGTTTATAACAGTCAGGTAACAAGGATACAAAGGAAAACCTTGAATAGTCTTATTAGGCTGACGAAGATTCCCCTTCCATGGCTTCTTCTTGGCAACTTTAGTGCAGCGGAGAACCTGGGGGTCTATGATGTACATGTCCATCATCTTAAACGCCCCTTCTCTTATTTTATCTTCAATTGGTGCAACATGCACATTCTGTCGGATGTGTTTATTTCTAATTTGCCTAATCTTGTATGACCACTCATCCACCTTAACATCCTCATTTCCATGACATTCATTTTATAAATATGTTGAACTTTAGTTGCCCAACACTCACTCCCATATATCATGGTTGGTTTAACTGCCATTCTGTAGAACTTTCCCTTCACTTTATTAAGCATTTTCTTATCACATAACACACTCGTGAGACTTTCCATTTCAGTCATCATGTTTTGATTCTTTGGGTTACATCTTGATCTATCATCCCATCATCCTGGAAAATGGAACTTAGATACTTAAAATGGTCACACTTAGGCACTACCACCCCACCTAGTTTCACTTTCCTTCCGTCTCTCCTACTCAGACTAAAATTACAGTGCATATATTCTGTTAAAACCTCTACTTTCAAAAGTTTTTTTCCATAATTTTAACTTCTGATAAACTCCATCTCTAGTCTCATCAACTAGGATAATATCATCTTCGAACAACATATACCATGAGGTGTCATCTTGGATGCAACTAGTTAACTCATCCATTACTAGAATAATTATTAAGTATAGGCTCAAGGTCGATCCTTGATATAGACTTGTTATAGAAAACTCCTCCTTATCTCCTCCCACCATTCTCACACTCATAACTGATCCTTTGTACATATCCTTAACAACATTTATAATTTAACATAAATACCTTCCTTCTCCAATGCCCACCAAAGGACTTGTCTCGATACTCTATTATATGCTTTCTAGGTCAAAGAAAACCATATGAAGATCCTTCTTCTTCTCTACGTAGATCTTCATTAAGCTCCTTAACGAAAGAAATGGCTTATTTTGCAGATCTACCTATCATAAAGCCAAATTGATACTCTGACAGCTTGATAATATCCCTGAGTCACTGCTCTATTACCTTCTCCTAGAATTTCATCGTGTGGCTCATTAACTTAATGTCACGGTAGTTGGTGCAATTTTGAATATCTCATTTATTCTTATATATAGGAATCAAAATGCTCTTTCTTTAATCATTTGGCATCTTTCCCCCTTTTAGGATAGAGTTGAAAAGTTTAGTTAACCATGACACCACCACTTCTGCAATATACTTCCAAACTTCAATCGAGATAACATTCGTGCCACAGACTTTCTTACTCTTCATCTTTTTCAATGCCTCCTTGAACTCACTAGGCCTGATTCTTTGTATAGCTAAGGTTCCTCTATGCCGCTGATGTATAAAGATCTGTAAAGGTATCCACATGAGTTGCACTGAATAAGTGATCAAAGTAGCTATTCAATCTCTCCCTAATTTCCTTATCACTTGTCAAGACCTGTTGAGGCTCATCTTTAATGGACTTGACTTAGTTCAGGTCCTTCCATTTTTTAGCTTTTAGCCATGCTATCTTGTACATTTTTTCCCCTTCTCACGTCCCTAACTTTTGGTATAAATCGGCTAAAATATTACCTCGAGCCTCGCTAATCGCTTTCTTGGCCTCTTTTTTTTTTACCCTCTAACATTTTTCAAAGGCTTCCCCATCATCAGTTGTGGGTAACTTCTTATACCAATATTTTTTTCTCTTTAATAGTTTTTTTTTAACATCCTCATTCTACTATCATGATTCTTATGATCGAGGTACTAGTCTCATAGAGACCCGTAGGACCTCACTCCCTATTTTCTCAATACAATTCGCTATCTCCTTTCCATAAGGTGTTTGCATCGGCTTCTATGTCTCTAACTCCCTCTTCCCATATTTTATTCTTAAATACTAATATGTCAGATTTAAGGAGTCTAACTCTCCTTTCTTTTTTCACTTTACCTTTTTATTCACATCCAACAATACTAACCTATACTGGTATAGCCTTGCAATCTTTGTATATAGACTTATCCTTTCTTCTTGTAATAATGAAGTCTATTTGGTTATGGTTATCCCCATTTTTAAAGGTAATCAAATGTGATTTTCGGGCCAGCACAAGTTCTTGATTATCTTTGCAGTGGAATTTGTGTTCACTTCTTGTTAGTTTAATATATATATATATATATATATATATATATATATATATATAGTGATGAAAAGAAAATAGTCCCATATCTGAAAAAGAGAAGATGTGTGAAAATTTGAAAAGAAAAAAATCAAATATGACCTTGAATTATATAATAATTTAATGGTCAAAGCTATGCACTTTTATAAGGGTGTATATGCAAATTTTCATATGTAAAAATACATGTCTGTTATTTGAAGTGATATGTCTGAAGAGACATATCTGTTATTATATATCGTGAAGGGATATGTTTAAAATGAAAGGGTATGTCTGAATGGATGTGTTTAAAGAATCATATCTATTAAGGTATTTTAAATACCTATTTAAACTCCATGATAAGAAAACATCTTTATCAACTCTTATCTTCTCTCTTTCTCTCTGCAACTCACACGTGTTCTGTTCGTGAGAAACACTAGATTTTGCTGTCTAGTTTTTTGAAAGACTTTGTACAAATTTCTTGAGGGATACTTCCGTTACACCCAGCAGCAACAATAGTTGGGGCATTAAATCCTTAAGGACAAAGATCACTCTATCAAAGCCTTACTGGATCCAATTTCCAATATTTCCCAACATAATGCGAGTTCACTCAGTGTTTTGTCCTGGAACATTGCATTGGAAACCGAGAGAGAGAGCTTACCATTGTTGGTGGCTAGGGGATGTTCAGGATGGCCAGAGGGTTTTCAAACCTAAGAACACATCATATGAATGCAACTGTTGGTGTTGTTGTTGAGTATAGTGTGACTGTTTTTCATTATGAATGAGAGTGAGATCTTTGTGGGTTCATGATTATGAGGTATACATAGTTTGTGGTTTAATTTTGTTTTCTTGAATAATTGGATTCTTATTGCTTATGATTCATATGTGTGATTGTGTGTGTGTGTGTGTGTTCTTTCATCATATCTTTATAATGGAATGATTTATTATTATTACTATTATTTTGATAAAAGTGGATTAACCACATTCTTTTCTTAATAACGTAGAAAATAACATAGGTTGAGCCCTTATAGGGTTCGATACATAGGATTTTTTATCCCTTCAAAAACTCCCTAGCCCCTGTCAGTACCAGGGGTCACCAGTTACCCTTTAAACCTTTAGAGGGCTTGAGTATCATCGAAGTCCCTCCTTGGTGATTATTGCAAGTCCTCTTCCATTGTGAAGGCGAGGCTTCGCTTCACAATCGACTCCAATGCCACTAGCTTCGGCCTCTTGGATGTTTGAGCTGCTTCAAATCAAGACAGAGTTAGGAAGTCAATATCGCGGATTGTTTTCATGAAAACGAGAGATTTATCATGAAAGCATCTCCTATTGCGCTCCAACCACACTGTCCATGTGACGGCCATAGCTAACAGGTTCCAACCCATCCTGGCTTCCCTGGGTAGTGGATTCGCGATGGTAGTTCTGCCCCACAGGTCTTCTAATTCTGAGGGAGAGGTTCCAAGCTTGCATAGCAGTGCGAAGTGTTGCCATATACTTTTTGAATATGTGCATCCTAGGAGTAGGTGTTGTACCGTTTTCTCCTATTCGTCACATAGGTAACAAGCAGTCCTGGTGCCATTCCAGCAGCGTTTCCTTAGATTATCTAAGGTGAGGATTTTGTTATCCAACACTCGCTAGAAGAAGGCCTTGATCTTGTTAGGACATGGTAATTTCCAGAGGTTCTTCCCGATTTCTGACCTTATACTTCCATCGATCAATAACCGATAGTATGAGCGTACTGTAAACTTCTTTTGTGTGGTTAGCTTCCAGCTTCTCCTATTATGTTCTGTCCCCTGGGCTTCCCATAGTCTCCTAGTGAGTTGCTCCATTTCAGTTGAACCGACTTCGGATAGTGGGCCTTCTATTATTAGTGGTACCTTGGGGCAAGGACAATATTGATTCCTGTATCGTGGCTTCTTTCATCCTAGCCATAGGGTATAGGGCAGGGAATATGGTTCGAGGTGCGTGGTCGTTCAACCAGTTTTCGGGCCAAAGTTAGATAGTTCCCCCCCTCCCCCCCTCCCCCCCTTCGACCTTGAGTGTCATGTTATGTAGTAACACTTCCTGTTGTTGTGTGACCCCTTTCCAGAAATAGGATGCTCGTGGGGGGACCGGGGCATAGGGATTGAACTCTCTGCCGTTGCAGTATTACTTCTTCAGTTTTTTTGCACATAGGCCCGCATATCCTGTGAGTAATCGCCACCACCATTTCCCTAGTAATGCTATATTGAAACAACGGAGGTTTACAATGCCTCATCCGCCTAGTTCCCTCGGTCTGCATAATCTATCCCAGTTGACCAAACTGTATGCCTTCCTGTCCTCCTCCGCTCTTTGCCATAGGAAGTTTCACTTGATCTGGTCTATTTGATGGGTGACCCATTCCAACAATCGGTAGATGGATAGCCAGTAGTTTGGGATTGCTATAAGCACTGCATTAAGCAAGGTGATGTGACCTCCCAAAGATAGTAGTTTCTCTTTCCATGTTATCAACCTTGCCTCGATTATATTGATGATCATCCTCCATTCCTCCTTCTATGGCTTGGTACCTGAGATTGGCAATCCTAGGTAATTAATAGGTAAGCTGGCAATGTTTCACCCCATTGTTTGCTCCAGATCCTGGAGTGTGTAGGAGATCGTCTTAATAGGAACGACGACGCTTTTTTGAAAATTGATTCTGAGTCCCGTTAGTCCTTCATATAGGAAGAAAATCATCCTTAGGGTTCTGAAGTTTCTTAACTCCCCGGAGCAGAATACCACTAGGTCATCTGCGTATTGGAGGATGGAGATCTGCTCCCCTTTAGAGTCCCCATAGTGGATGCCCTTGTATAGATTAGCTCTTGTGGCATTTGTCATCATCGAGCTAAATATGTCAGTGACTAGGATGAAAAGCAATGGGGATAGTGGGCCCCCCTGTCTTAGGCCTCTTTGGTGTCTCACATAGCCCGTCGGTTGGCCGTTGAGGAGGAATTTAGCCTTGGACGTGAAGAGTATTATTTTGATCCAGGTGATCCATCGCGGGCCGAACCCCGGGCCTGCAACATGTCTAACAGGAATTCCTAATCAACCATATCAAAAGCCTTTTCGAAATTAACTTTTATTAGTGCTCCATTGTGCCTATCGTGCTTCATCTTGCATATGAGTTCTTCTGCAGCAACTATGTTGTCCTGGATACATCTGCCCTTAATAAAAGCTGTTTGTAATTGATCTACCAGGTCATTTATGACCCCTCCAAGTCTGTTGGCTAGCACCTTGGTGATGATTTTCATTAAGCAATTTAGTAAGTTGATACCCATCCATGGTACAGGTCATCGAACGGGCTAAGAAAATCTTATTTTATGAATCTCCAACCCAGCTGGTAAAGGATCATAGAGAAGCCAACCGGTCCTGGGGCCTTATCAGGATTTAGGTCCTTGACCGCTGCCCAGATTTCTTCCTCTGTGAAATGATTGTCTAAATGTTGGAGGTTGACTTGGTCTTTGTGGGCAAACAATCTTCCCCAGTTGGCTGCAATTGAGATCTTCTCGTTCTTCAACTGTATTTCTTTCTACCTGTATTTTGTATATCCAATTATGGTTTCTTTTCTCATTTGCCACCGCATGAAAGAACTTGTTATTCTGGTCTCCTTCCTTTAACCAGGTAATGTGGGAGTGTTGTCTCCAGTAATTTTCTTCCACACGAATCAGGTCTTCGTATTCCTTTTTGAGTGTCAGCTTGGTTTGTTCCTCTTTAATGCTTAGTGTGGAGGTTTCCTCCTTTTGATCTAGTAGCTGGATTGTGCTTAGAATGTCCCTCTTCAGTGCTCCCTCCTCTGGCCTTTTTTGTTTATTCCACAGCTTCAGTCTTTCTCTTGTGAGGATTAGTTTCTTAGCAAGGATGTAGTCTCCTCTTCCGCTGAAGGAGGATCCTTCCCACCAGTCCTTCAGCATCTCCCAGAACCCATCCGTTGTTGCCCATGATTTGTCAAACCTGAATGTGTTGCCGTGCGGTGGGTGTGCTCCATAGTCACACATTATTGGTGTGTGATCAGATCGGATCCTTAGTAATACCGATTGCCATATTTGGGGGAATTCAGCTGCCCAAGTGGATGATATGAGAAAGTGATCGAGCAAAATGAGAAGTGGATTGCTGCGTCCATCCATCCATGTGTACTTTTACCCCATCACTGAAGGGTCCTAGAGTTGGAGTTCATAAGTGATTTCCCCAAAGTCTCTTCTACTATGTATCTTTTGTGTCACTCTGTTACTATCTTCTGAGAGTGTTGCATTGAAGTCCTCCCCTATTATCCATGGCCCTCTCCATCTGGATCTAATAAGCCGTAATTCATCCCAAAAGGCTTGCTTCAGGTTTCGTTCATACGGCCCATAAACTGAGATACACATCCATACTTTTTGATTGGAGCGGTCCTTAAGTTTGGCCGTTACACTAAAGGTGTCGATGTAGCTTTTCATTATGTTGAAATTTTTTCTGCTCCATCCCATACAAATGCCTCCCCTGGTATTAGTTGTATGAAGGGTTAAATTGGTATCATACCTTGTGTCCCCCAGGCTTCTCCATATGCGGTTATCCATATTTGTCAGTTTTGTGTCTTGTAGACAAAACAAGTCCGGCTTGTGTGTTCCCATAAAGTCCCTTACGAGGAAGTGTTTTTTACGCTTCCCCAGACCCCTTATATTCCATGAGATTAATTTCATTATTAAACTCGGGTTTGCCCTGGGTCCCCTTCTTCAGAGGCTTATGTGACTCCCCTGGCTTTGCCAGCCCATACTGATTCCCTTAGCCTCATGTGATGAAAATAGAGCTCAGTATCATCCACTTGCTCGAGGTCAATTCCCACAATAAGGGCAGTTGATGCCATTTCCCTGTCAGACCAATTAAAATCAATATGATCAGAAGAGGGTTGTGGATTCATACCTTGTGGATCTATGCGATCCATTCTTTTCTTGGTGGTGGTGGACTCTACGATCAGTTCCCCAGGTGTTTGGCTGCGTTTGATTTTTTTGGGTCTGTCCCTGGGTTTTGCAATACTCTTCCCTTTGTCTTGAGTTGTAGGTGGGGCTTCCTCCTGTTGGATAAACTGGGTTCCCCCTTGCCTTGCTTTATGTGTTGGTTCTTTCCCGAGTAAGTTTGGTGTGTTGTTCCAGGTAGTGTTTGATATCAGGTTCCAACCTCCATTCATGTACTTTGGAATAACATTATTTAGATCTATAATTCCATGATTAATTAGATCCACAATGTGAGGTGCTTGTGGATTTAGCTTGGTTGGGTTACATATGCCTGAGTGAACTGTGTTGGGGCCTAAATTGTTGGGTGGAATGGGCGCCTGATTTCTGGGCTCCAATTGTGGCTCTACTTGTTCATTGGGTGGAGTGGGTTTGATGAGCTCCACTGAAGCTTGCTCACTTGATGTTTCAAATGTGTTTGATGGGTCAGCAGTTTGATGCGCAGGTAACTGACCCATATCGATCAATGCATCTGTGTGCTAAGATTGGGCCAAGTCATATGGACCATCGGGTTGAGCTTGATTTGAGTTCTCCCCAGCTGCATAGCTTGAACTCTCCCCACGTGCATGGCTTGAGCTCTTTGTAATTGGGAGCCATAACTTGGTTTGCGCCCTTTCCTGACCCGATCGTCTCATTTGAGTCCGTAACCATGCAGGTCGTGTTTGGATTCCTAGCCTCATCTCGACTTCCATGTGTCTTTGGACAAGGCGATATGGCGGAGCTCGGAGGCTGCGAAACGCGTCTCTGCTTGTTAGAGGTCCGTGGTACGGACGGAATAAGGTTGTCATGGCGAGTCTCCTCCGCCGGACTTTTGGTATGACCACACCGCGGTCCAAGCTCTACGGACCGGTCCTACTTAGATGTCATACCAGTCCGAGTCTTCTGCCCCCCTCCTTGTTCTTCTCCGGCAAGCTCCTTCGTCGGTGGAGCCAACTGTTGCTTTCCTTTCTCCTTGTCTTTCCCTGAATTCCAAGCTTTCTCCTTGCCCTTATCTGGCTTCTTAGCACCTTGATTCTGCCCTTCTTCCTCATCCTCCATATCTCCGCCAATCTCGCCTAGCTCTCCTCCGTTCCACGGCAGTTGCTCTTACCCACGTTCCATACCTACGAGGATTTTGTACTTCCGGGAGCCTATGTTCGTCTATAGGATGCATGGCATAGTCTGGCCACGTCAAACCCTTATCATGGCCCTGATATCGTCAACGTAATATCCTCCTAGCCGATCAACATATAGCAGGTCTCCCACTGATTTCAACACCCGGCCGATGGAGTCTCGGTTCCAACAGAAGGTGGGGAGTCACCTGAAGTCGAGCCACCGGATCTCGCCATCCGTTGGGCCTACCTTCTAGATGTCTACTGTCCACGGTTCACACCTGATCGTGAAGGCCGGGAAATGGAGTTCACCAGACTTCTCTATCTCCCTCGCTTCCGCCAGTGATATGCAGGTGATCATGTACCTTCTATCTCTAAACTCCTTTGTAGGCCAATTCCAGTCTCTTTCAAGAACCTCCTTTAGTGCTGACGATAACTTCCTCTCTGTGACGAAGCCTTCTCTGATTTTGGTCACCGTGGCTACAGTGAAAGACTGCATTTCCTCTTTCTCGACGACCATGTCCCCGTCTAGAGCCAGTGAAGGTGCTCAATTTTCCTTCTTGGTGTGCACTTTCTCTTCTCATCTTTTTCTTGCTTCTCTTGGTGCTTGTCAAGATGCAACTCGCCCAATATTATATTATCCATCTTCTTTGATGTCATTCCCTCCCTTGTGCGTTTTCCATGCTGGTCTTGGTGGTGCAACTCGGGGTCCGGCTGTTGTGGTTTGTTCAAACTTCTCTCCTTAGTTGACAGGTGCTCTCTTCGTCGCTCCGGTGACCTATTACGTGGTGCCATCCTTGCTTCCCTCACCTATGTGGACTGGTGGTGTTTCGCACTCCTCCGGCGACAGTCTCACCCTTTGTGTCTGGTTCCACCACACACACGGCAGGTGATGGCCTTTCAGCAGTCCACCGCCATATGGCCGGGCTTTAAGCACTTGCCGCACACCTCCATCAGGCCGGCTGGTGTTCTTATGTATGAGGGGATCCTTATCTTGGCCCCAAAGGAGGTGAAGGTCGTTGAGCTGTTGTGGTGTCTTCCGTTCGGCGCTGCCGTTTGAAGTATACGTCTTCCCAGCCTTTGTAGTCATCGTTATCGGAGCCCAAATGTGGGTGAGGGCGAGGTGTCGTTAGTGCCTCGGTTATGAAGGAATGTACCCCTTGTCCGCCCACCACTTCTACGTAGGTGGTCCCTTTCCTTCGCGGGCTGTTGTGCGCCACTATCATCGTTCCCCGAGGGCGGGGTGGTGCTTGGATGGCCACCGTTGCTGGCTCTGGGGAGGTCTCTCGCCGCCATACCCACGTTATGGTGTGCTCGTCGCTATGGTTCGTCTGTGGTGTAGCTCCACCGCGTGCCGCCGCTCGCCTGGAATAGCGCCACTTCTGCACTTCCCTCTGAGTTTTTTTTAATGGAACGATTGATATGTTAGAAATTTTGCATATATACAATCAATTGAAGAGTTAGAGAACTCTAAACTTTGGATATGTTTAAAGATTTATATATAGTAGGACTTTACCTCTTTGTGGAGACAATGAATTAATTTAGTTGTCAACTTTCTTTACTTAGCACATTCCTTCATATAAATTAAATTGAATTAAACTATTAAAAATTTGTATAAAAAGTTACATAGAAAATATATAAATTTAGTAGTGCCATATATATGATTCCAAGTTCTAGAAGAGTATGTATGTGATTAAGCTACTCTCTATATATCTATTCAAATAATCTATGAACTTAAAAAAAAAAAAGTCATTTAGGTTACCAATGAAGAAAGATCTTTTAATATTTTCTTTGTTTTACCTTCCTTTTTTAATAAAAGCGACAAATGTCCCTACGGGGGAATTTATAAACGTGCCCAAATGTGGAGTTTAGTTGTTACATACACCTGAACCCTTATTTTATGCATGTAGGGACTTGATCCCGGGATCACCCGAGAGAATATACCTCATTCATCTTAGGTAAGGAACCCGGTCCTAATAAACCAAAAGGCCTTTGGTTTTTCTTTGTTTTACCTTCATTTTGTTGATGTGGCACCAGATACATTATTGAAAAATATTTCAATATTTTTTTTTATTTTAGTGAATATTTTTTAGATAAATATAGATAAACCACTTAGTCATTCTTTAAGCAGGTTTGAACTCTCCATCTCTCAAACATGAGAGGGGGGAAAATGATAGCTACCTTTTCCTATAAAAAAAATTACTTACTTTAGATATAATGTTTGTAATTGATTACTGATGCAAGAGCACCCGAGTCAAATGGTGCAGAGTTATCTGAATCGATCAAGTGGGCTCTGGCTTATTACGAGGTGGCGGATCGGCGTAAAGGCTGGAAGGTGATCCAGCCGGTTCCGTGTTGGGGTAATTTTGGGTGCGGTTCGGTACTTTGGCCATAACTTTGGCTACATGTGTCTGATTCACGAGTTCAACACCAATTCAAAAAGCTCATCTTGGCGCACACATGTTGGTCAATTAACTTTGCTTGGTGGCCCTCGTCTTCATCCCCAAATTCCACTGTTTTCCCCTCCAAATCTTTGATTTTGCTATTTTTGGTAATAATGTAAAGGCTAATTTCAAGCCTGATTTGATTTTGATTTGCTCTAGGATTTGGTTGCCTTTTTAGTTTGATTTGAATTTTGAAATTGTAATAATTCAGATTTTTGCCATTTTTTGGCAAAATTGCCGATTTAGAGAGATTCTAGGGTTTCAGGATATTTAGTCCGGCTTGTGGACTTGTTTTTTTTTAAGTTTTGATTTTATGAAAGGTTTTTGAATTTCAGAGAAGATCTATGGTTCTTTTGTTCTTCGGTAATCACCCTTGAGATTCCCTTTGTTCCGGCGAGTTCGCGGGATAATCGATACCCCGTCCGGCGTTAGTTGGTATCAAAGATAGTCTCCTTCCTGTGGCATCGACATCAATGGCTGGAAGTCATTGTGGCCGTGGTCGGCATGGTGGACAAGTTCCAGTTGAGGAAGTCTAGTATCGTGACCGAGATGTGCCGGACGTGATGATAGAGGATCTACAGAGGCAAAACGCGGAGTTAACTCGACGGTTAGCGGCGTAAGGTCTGGAGGATCTTGAGGTTTCAAACCACGACTCCGACTCTACCTTCGTCAACCCTTATCCCCGAAATGATCGCGTCTGAAAGCACCTTGTACGGGAGGGGCATCACGGAGACCTCAACTTTCGGGTGGAGGTACCCAAATTTACTGGTACGTTACATGCTGAAGGCTTCATTGATTGATTGATTGGTTGGATGAAGTGGAGTGGATCTTTGAATATAAGGAGGTTCCTGATCGATTGAAGGTGAAGCTGGTTTCCATAAAGTTGAAGGGCTAAGCATCCGCATGATTGGAGCAATTGTGGCGTTCATGAGATAGGCAAGGCAAGCCGAAGATTGTAGAATGGGAGAAGATGAAAAAGAAGATAAAGGGACATTTCCTTCCCTTCGGCTATACCTAGATTGTAACATCCCAAAATTTCCTAAGTAAAATTCAGTAAATTTTCAAAATTTTAAATAAGGTTAATTAACTTAAATCAGATTAATTATTATTAACCTCGAAGTCAAGGAAATTAGAATAAAATGGACCGAAATCCATTCTCGCAACTATAGGGCCGAGAGGCGCCTTATTGGGCCAGGCCAGAGTTATATAGAATAGTTGGAGATGGATAGCCGGTCGAGTTAGATTTATTAAACCAGAAATTAATTAAATATTAATTAATCCAGATTAATTAAGTAGGAATATCGGACAAAAGTTAGAGTCCCGATAAAGTAGATCTGGCAGAGTCAAAAGAGATTTACTTGACTGGCCTGGGGAGAAGGACGACCCGTGATGCTCGATCCACAAATTTCGTGTCACACGGGGTCACGTCAGACCCGAGATTCCCGGATCTGGTCTGAGATAGAGACAAGCCAGAGAATATCAGTGGTCACCCTCGTGACGGCACAGTAAGAAGATAGGATTGATGAAAAGTCGTCCGGCTTGTAGTGAAGATATTTGGAAGATAATATAGTTTATTAAATATTTTTAATAAGATAAGTTATTTTAATAAAAGTTAAGATAAGCTTAATTATTCAAATAAATATCTCATAATTTAACTAATAATTAAGTTAAAGTATATAGTTGTATATATATATATATGATGAGAAGAGAGAGAGAGAGTAAAGTTCTCTCTCCCTCCTTTCCTTTCTCGATCTTGATTTAGGCGACCAGCGCCCCCCTCCCACCTCCTCACCACTGCCGAGGAGAGTCTTGAGTCGCGGCCGCCCTCTGCCGGCCTCGGCCCGCGACAACCGACCCGCCTCACCTACCTGGGCCCGAGCAGCGGCACTGGCTGCCGCCGGCCCGCCCACAAGATCGCGACGGGCCAGCGGCTCCGGCCGTCCGTCAGCCCGGCCGGCGATTCAGCCCCCGCGCCCCGCCAGCTTCCACACATCGACGAGCCGCCGGCCCCTTACTGACAGCCCCTCCGGCGAGCAGTATCCTTCGTCCCTAATTTCTCAACCTCTCGGTGAGCCCTAACTTGGGGAAAATACCCCATTAAGTAGTGATAAATTGTCTCATTTAGGGACAAAATTAGAGGTATTGATGATGAATTTAAGGGAGGGTTGTCGAGGGCTTAGAGAAGAAGATAAGCATGAGTTTGATGAATGTATGCTTAAGTCCTACAGGGATAGATTTAAGTATTGTTGTGTAGATGAGTGATTTATGATTTTCATGAAATCAATTGTATAGAACTGCGTATGAATGTTTGTAGTAATTTCAGAGCACTACAAATAGAGGAGGTGCTGAGAGCCCTACAAATAGAGGAGGTCCTGCCGAAATTTTTGCCGATATACTTAGATTTATTATGCCGTGATTAGCAAGTAATTACCTTAATAGATGCATAATGGTAGTTCTAAGATATGATAATGATGGAGTAAAGTATAGATGGTTAGAAAGAAAATCTCATATTTTTATCGTATTCCATTTAGTCTAAATTAGAATACGAGTCAAGAATACGGACTCCGTATTTATAGACTTCTTATTTCAATTATCAGGTAAGGGCAAAGGCAAGTCCGCCGCAGCCGAAGGACCGAGCCAGATCTAAGCTCGAACCAGACTAAGGTGAGGGGAATCTACCTGTATAGTTCATGTGTTTTACCGTATTTTTATACGATACAGATTTCAGTTTTGAAAAGCATTAACTAGGAGTTTATGAAAGTTTCTAGAGTTTTATAAACCTATTCATGCCTATAGTATTCAAGATATGTAAAAGAGAAACAAGCATGTATATGTATAGATTACATTCTATTGATATACTTGTATAGACCAGTGGTGGCTCGTGTAGAGCCAGAGAGTACGACACTGAGTTAGGAGAGGAGTGATTTAAATTCTGATTTAGGTCTAAACTATCTGTTTTAAAAATACTTCCATTTTATAAAAATCAAAACCCCCTTTCCATCCCATCGGATGCTTAGTGTACGTATATATTGTCGACCACTTGTATCGGATATACTTGTTGGTTGCTGGCCATACAGTATTGAAGTAGATGTATAGTCAGAGAATTAGTCTTGTGTTTATCAGATGATGCCGCATTCCTTGCCTTCTAGAGATAGAGCTCATTTCAGAGAGAGAGAGGGCACAGGTACAGATTACCCAGGGGGAATGTCGGTTTCATATCTAATTCACAAGACAGAGAAACATAAACTCATATATGCATTTAAAAGAGAATACATTGATCAACATTTACTTGCTCAGTATTCAGTATTTTAATTCAGTATTTTCTATTCGTGTTTTTATACGTCAGATTTCCTTTACTATTTTACTTATTATATAGGTACAGCTTACACGGCATGGACTTGTTCCCGCTTTCACCGAGCTCCGATGGCTCAAAGCCCTCTTCTGACTTAATGTGATTGCAGGATGTTAGACAAGAGACTGCATAGAGGGTCGTCCGATCACGAGTTAGTGGAGATGCTCTGTAGCTGGCTCTGACTCCGTGTCTAGAAGTCCTGTTATCTTATTTATGAGTATTGTGAGACTTTAAGTCTGAGACAATATTTTTATTTGGTGATGTATTAAACAATATCTAGCGTTTGAGGATTATGTTATAATATGTTTGCTTATTTACCTTCCGCATGTTATTAATTTCATAGTTCATTAGCAGTTTACAGCCTTAGGTCTGGGGTTCATTCTCTAGATCTAGCTGGTGTGACACCTGGGTCCTGAAAAGGATAAGGGTGTTACATAGACCCTATTTCAGCGACTCTATATGCTCCGACAGGAGGAGTTTTATCAGTTGATCGCTCGGAACAACCGTTTAGAGACGGATGAGCAGATGGTCGTGCGCTATTCAAGAGGCCTGCGCCAGCCACTGTAGGATATCCTCAGCCTTCACTCGTTGTGGACCGTCTCAAAAGTATACCAGCGAGCACTGGCTGTTGAAAAGCAGCAGAACAGGAGGCCCGTAGTCATAAGCGACCAGAGTAGCTGGCCAACACGCCCTCTCGAATCCCGACCGGTTCAGCCACCTCCATCGGGTAACCCTAATTCTTCTATTCGGTGTTATCGTTGTGGTGAACAGGGACATAAAGCGACGGAGTGTCGAAAGCTCGAGAGTCAAAAGGGGAAAAACCTGCTCATCGAGGATGATGTCACAGACGTGGTTGAGGAACTTGGTGAACCCATCTATAACAACTATGCAGATGATGATGTATTGTATTCAAGGTCAACTGTGACGTATCCGGAGTTGGCATTGGTGGTGTTCTGAGCCAATCTGGACAACCTGTAGCGTTCTTCAGTGAGAAGTTGTCGGGGTCGAAGAAGAGCTATTCTACAAATGACCTGGAGTTCTATGCCATTGTTTAGTCCTTGAAGCATTGGTGTCACTACCTCATACAGAAGGAGTTCATTCTGTTCACAAACCATGATCCCTAAAGTACATCAATGGTCGGTACAAACAGAGCAGACGGCGTGCCAAGTGGATGGCGTATCTGTAGGAGTTCACTTTCACCTTGAAGCATCAAGCGGGAAGCCTCAACCGTGTAGCAAATGCCTTGAGTCGTCGCACTTCACTGCTCACCATTATGAGCGTCAAAGTTTCAGGCTTTAAGGCTTTCACAGACATGTACATGGATGATCCATCGTTTGGGCGGATACTTCAAGAGGTAACTGAAGGACATTGCAATGATTTTGTTTTGCATAACGGTTACCTGCTTCATGGTTTACAGTTGTGCATCCCCGAATGTTCACTACAGCAACAAATCTTGAGTGAGATACATAATGAGGGACACTTTGGGCGAGACAAGACGTATGCCCTTATTGCTACTTATTTCTACTAGCCGAAGTTATCTAGTGATGTGGCTCATTTTGTGGGTCATTGTTTGGTGTACCAGCGGGCCAAGGGAGTTCTCACTAACGCAGCCCGCATAAAGACTTTTAATGTTCCTCAAGCTCCGTGGCTAAAGCGACATCGCGATGGACTTTGTTCTGGGCCTTCCCCGAACATAGCGGGCCTTAGATTCTATCTTGGTGGTGGTCGACAGATTTTCTAAGATAACCCACTTTATAGCCTGTCGGAAGATAATGGATGCTGCCCATATTACACATCTTTTCTTTCGAGAAGTTGTCTGTTTGCATAGTATTCCCCATTCCATTACATCTGATCGTGACACCAAGTTTGTAAGCAAATGGTAAATCGAAGTTTTGGCAACCTTTGGAGGTGTCTGGCTCGAACAAAACCGAAGCAATGAGACTTGGCATTACCTCAAGCTGAATTTTCCTACAACAGATCCAAGAATAGGACCACCAAGTTAAATCAATTTGTTGTCGTCCATAGACGAAATCCATCTGGAGTGTTGGATTTAGCTCCTGTTCCACGAGTTGGGTGTGCTCACCCTCGGGCTGATGATATGGCAGAGCATCTTCGAGCTATCCATGATTAGGTAAAGCTTGCTATTCACGAGAGCAATGTCAGCATAAGACCAAAGCTGACAGTCATCATCGATAAGTACTGTTTGAAGAGGGTGACCTTGTGTGGGCTGTCCACACTAGAGATCGTTTTCCTGTGGGTGAGTATAACAAGCTCAAGGAACAGAAGATAGGGCCCTATGAAGTGCTACAGAAGATTAATTACAATGCATACAGGTTGTGCCTTCCCAGTCATCTAAAAACCTCTGACGTCTTCAATGTGAAACACCTGAGTCCTTGCTTTGCGGAGTCCCCCGATCCTACTATGAACTCGAGGGCGAGTTCTTTCCAACCTGGGGAGACTGATGCAGGAGCACCCGAGTCAAATAGACTTGAGTCAGATGAGGCGGAGTTATATGACTTGACCAAGCAGACTCTGGCTTATTTCGAGGTGGCGGATCGGCATAAAGGTGGGATGTGATCCAGCCGGTTCCGTGTTGGGGTAATTTTGGGTGCGGTTCGGTTTTTTGACCATAACTTTGGCTACAGCTGTCTGATTTGCGCGTTCAACCCTAATTCAAAAAGCTCATCTCGGCGCGCACGTGCTAGTCAACAAGCTATGCTTGATGGACCTTGTGTTCATCCCCAAATTCCACCGTTTTCCCCCCAAATCTTTGATTTTGCTATTTTTGGTAATAATGTAAAAGCTAATTTCAGGCTTGATTTGATTTTGATTTGCTCTAGGATTTTGGCTGACTTTTTAGTTTGATTTGAATTTTGAAATTATAATTTCATATTTTTACCATTTTTTTTTGGCAAAATTGCCGATTTAGAGAGATTCTAGAGTTTCAGGCTATTTAGTCCAGTTTGTGGACTTGTTTTCTTTTGAGTTTTGATTTTATGAAAGTTATTTGATTTTCAGAGAAGATCTCTGGTTCTTTGGTGCTCACCTTTGAGATTCCCTTTTTTCCGGCTAATCTGCGGTATAATCGCTACCTCGTCCGGCGTCAACTACTTGATATTATCACATCAGCATGTTATTCCAACAACTTCAAAAAATTATTACATAACTTTTAAGAAATTTTTTTTGGTCTAATACCCAATTTAGTCCATCTATTATATTGAACCGGCCCTTTTAGTCCCTCCATAATAAATTAAGCCTTTTTAGTCCCTCTACTTTCAAGATTGTAAAACTCCAATCCCTCAAAGCATATGTACAGAAACCAACAAGGCCTAAAAGGCATATGTATAAGGACCAAAAAGGACTACAGAAGGGATTGATATTTCTCAATTGTGAAAGAATAGGGACCAAAAAGGCTCAATTTATAATAGAGGGATTAAAAAGACCAGTTCAGTATAATAGAGGGACTAAATTAGATATTATACCATTTTTTTTCTTATAATGTGACATATTAGTAATGAGTAGAATAATTAGTGCCTAGAGAAACTCTCTGAACAACAACAATAGATGATAGATCCACCTCTCCTAAAACATATTATATGGTTAAATTAATTTTGATGTGACATTAAAATAATAGGTTAACACGGAAAAAATCACACACACAAAAAAAAAACTTTAAAAAAATTCCAAGTACTAATCGTTGACGTGGCAATGGCAATCAACACCTACTTCTGATTGAATGCTGACATCTAACCAAAAAAATATTGAAATATATTTCACTACGAGTGAATCCCTTAAAACTAATCAAAGAATAGTAAAATCCCCCTTTTCTCTTTTGCCCATGGTTTTTTCCTTGGGATTTTCGGTGTCAATTTTTTGTTTTGTTTTGTTTTGTTTTTTTTTTTTTAATTTTTTTTGTTTTTTTGTTTTTTTTTACTAAGGCGACAAGCGTCCCCATGAGGGATGTCAAGGATGAGGCCCAAGTACAAAGTCCACTCGATGTGCCTAAATTCCCATATTTTCAAGAGGGGGGCTCGATCTCAGGTTTCTCCCGAGAGAGCGGAATCTCATAGCAAAGCAACCTGATACCAATAGGCCTTCATGACAGTTGGTTTTGTTAATTTTTTTAATTATATGTGTTTTAGTTGATGTGTTTGTTTTGCTTCTGTGCAACACTCACTAACAGATCTAGTACCAGTTAGCAACAAATTAGTTACTCATATAGGAACGGAAGTAAACAATGTCTAATAGTTCAAGGATTAATGAAAATGTTTTCCTTGTTGATAATTGGGCTAAATGACTTCAACCGGTGGTAAGATTCTTAAAATTCTCCATCATATATAATTTTTATGTAAAAATCGATTTCAGCTGGTAATCGGCACCGATCAAGAACAACAGTTGTGATTTATAATTGAGGGAAAGATCCTGGTGGGAAGAAAGGGGATCGTTGGGGTGTGATCCAAGTCGTAGATGAGGAATAACACAATATTTACGTGAAAAACTTTGTAAATCTAGGGAAAAGCCACGGTGCTCTGCTAGGGGAGCAATCCACTAGATAGAGATCATCTACAAGGTTCCAGATCCTCTTTGAGAGGAGTACAACACCCACCAATAATCTCAATGAATGAGAGATACAAGCAATAGCTTCGTGGAGAGCCAACCAAGGGCAAGACTTCATGGCCACGAGAAGGGCAAGACTTCATGAGAGCTTCATGGAGATAAGCCCACTGAATAGCAAGGCTTCATGGCCAAGAGAAGGGTAAGACCTCATGAGAGCTTTATGGAGATGAGCCATGGTCAAGAGAAGGGCAAGACCTCATGGGAGCTTCATGGAGATGAGCCCGTTGAAAGCAAGGCTTTATTCACAGCCCCCCTGGGTCCTATGCCCCCCTTGGAGCGGATGAGCATGAAGAAGCTTTTTCTTGCTTTTTTTTTTCTTGTTGTGTCCCTCTTGGCTTCCTATAACTTGCTGCCTTCCCAGTCTCTTTTAAGCCACATGTTATCATCCTCATAAGACACATATCAGCATCCTAGTGGTTGAGATATGATCAACTTATTCAAGCTTATCATAAAATTTTGACATATCATTTAAGAATTTTCTCCATATAATGTAACATATTAGTAACACGAGTAATTACTGCCATACAAAAACCTCTCCTAAAACATATTTGTTAGAGGATGAAGGTGTAAAAGAGAGGTATTTTGCATTAGGGCAAAGACCTAACTATATATACAAAGACTAAAGTGTGAGGCCTATACATGAGCATGTCATGTATAAAACTATATTCTAACAATATATGTATATCTAACACTCCCACTCAAATTAAACTCAAGGTGAATCATAAACAGACTTGCCAATCAAGAACTAAAAACGGGAAAGAGTGTTCGCGTTGGTGAGGAAATTTGAAATCCGCTGTGTAGAGGCAATGTAGGGGAGAGAGAGAGAGTGCCAACAACATAATGATGGCGAACAAAGTGAAGTGCAACCTCAAGGTGCTTCTTCTGCTCATGAAGAATTGGATTGTTGGCAATCTTGATGGCACTTTGTTGTCATTATAAATAGGGGTCAGAGTAGTAATGGAAATACCAAAGTCCATTAGAAGCAGATGAAGCCAAAGAACCTCCTTTGCAGTAGAGGACATAACACCATATTCAGCCTTAGCAATCGAAAGAGCAACCATCTTTTGTTTCTTGCTTTTCCATAAAATAAGTGAATCATCAAGGAAAACTCAAAAACCAGTGGTAGACCGCCAATTAGTAGAATTGCCCGCTCAGTCAACATCAAGGTAGGCATGAAGCTCTAGAGAAGAAGAAGCAGAGAAAACAGGGAGTGTGTGATGGTGCCTAGCGAAAAACATACAAAAGTGCGGCATAATGAGTATAGCGAGGAGCACTAACAAACTGGTTGCGTAGACGAACTACATAAGCAATGTTCGACCAGTTGATAGTCAAATAAACAAGAGTACCCACAATCTCAAAATATCGAGTAGGATCTGGAAGAAGCTCACCAGCTGAAGTGGAAAGGCAGCGATGAAGCTCAATAGGAGTAGCAACTGTTCAAAGATTAGTAAGACTTGCTCGACTGAGAATATCAAAGATGTGCCTCTGCTAAGACACTAAGTAGCCACGATGAGCATAAGCCACCTCAGGGCCTAGAAAGTAGCGAAGATGACCAAGATCTTTCATCTGAAACTCCTGTTGTAATCTTTACTTCAGAAAAAGAATAGTATCAGTATCATCACTAGAAATGACCATGTCATCCATATAGAGAAGAAGAAGAGTAAGACCACGGGAAGTCTAGCGAGTGAAAAGTGCATAATCAGAGGAGTTCTCTGTAAAACCAAAAGCAATAACGACACTGCGTAAACGCTCAAACTAGGCGCGAGGAGCTTGTTTGATCCCATAGATAGCCTTCATAGCCAACAAACATGCTGGGGTAGATGAGAAAGAACACATGAGAAGATTCATGTAAACCTCCTTAGAGAGATCCCTATGTAAGAAAGCATTGGTTGCATCCAGCTAATAAAGTAGTCATTAATGAGCTGATGCAACCGCCAGAAGAAGATGAACAATATTCATCTTTGTCACAGGCTCAAAAGTCTCCTCGTAATCAACCTCTTACTCCTAAGTAAAACCACGAGCAAAAAGACACGCCTTATGGCGCTCTATACTACCATCAACACAGGTCTTGATCTTGGTAGACTCACATGTAACTAACCGAAGTAACACTAACAGGCAGCGAAACGAGATCCTAGGTATGCATCCATTGTAGAGCACCGAACTTCTCGATCATAGCCTGCTGCCAATGGATATTCCGGACTGCCTCACAATAGGATATGTGATGTGAACTCAAAACATTAAGTTATCAAGGAAAAATCACAAAAAAAAATCTTTAAAAAAAATCCAAGTTATTAATGACCATGAATTTTCTTTGTAGAAAGAGTTTTCTCACAATTTTTTAATTTCCTTCCAAATTAATAACATGCCAAAATTTCAAGTTATTGATCTTAAAATAAGCATACAATATCTATTCTAGAATATCTTCATGGACCCATCCGTATCCTTTATATGAACATCTTCAAAAATGGTGACCAGCCATTGATGACACCAACTACACAAGATACAGACACTTTAGTCTTCTATTTAACCATTCCATTCCAACACCACAAAACAATGAATGAATTGTGAAGATCAGAAGAAAGATAGAGATGAAAACCATGGATACAAACCACCACCTCCTCCTCCTCCTCCTCCTCTTTCCTCTCAACTTTGTTTCTCAAAGCCATGCAGAGTACCACTCCATAGGCAAAGAGAAGGTGACAAACCTCCACTTCTTCTACCAGGAAACCCTTAAAGGAGACCACCCTAGTGCCATTGTGGTAGCCACCGCCAAAGACAACACAGTTAATAATAGCTCTAATCAATTACCACCATTTGGCTCAGTGCTTGTCATTGATGATCCTTTAACTGAGGGTCCAGACCCAAAATCAAAGGTGGTGGGAAGAGCACAGGGGCTTGCAGTGTCTGCAGGGCAAGAAAAGTTATTGTTTGTGTTTGCAATGGACTTTGGGTTCACTTCTGGTGAGTTTAATGGGAGTTCACTCAGTGTTTTGTCAAGGGACATTGTGTTGGAAACTGAGAGAGAGCTTGCTGTTGTTGGTGGCCAGGGCAAGTTCAGGATGGCAAGAGGGTTTGCAAAACTAAGAACACATTATTCTAATTACACTTCTGGTGTTATCATTGTTGAGTATGCTGTTACTGTTTTTCATTATGAGTTTGTAGTTTGATGATAATTATGTTTGCTGGTTTTCATGAATAAATTGGATCTCTCCAATATTGCAATAGAAATTTCTCTGATTTTTATTTTTATTTTTATTTTTATTTTTATTGGGTTCATAGAGAACTCTATAATTTTTATTTTTTTTATGAATTTGCAAAGTTGAAGGCGCTCTCGTCTTCTTGCTCTCGTCTCTGAGCGGCTTTGGACTCCAAATAGCTATCCCCAAGGAACATGTCCTCCACTTACAATATTGTTAGGTGGGGGAGAGGAGTAATGGTGCTTCAGGAGAATAAAAAGGGAATGCTGATGCAGGCCAAGGGCCTTGAGTGTTGATAGAAAGGGGAAGAGAAGGAGAGGAGGAGAGGAGGAAGAAGAGAGAAAGAGAGAGAGAGGATGAGGATAATATTCTTTCTTATTATTCAGATCATAACGTGCTCAATATATAGCACTTTCATGACAGCAACCCTAAGCTTGTGTTTGATAGGGGAATATCCCATTTGGGATTAGGAATAACTTTTGAAAAGTTTTGAATTTTTTGGGAGAAAATTTTAAAGTAAAGGTATTAATGATAAGATAGCTATGTGGCTTCCATGCATTGGTGGGTGAGTCATTATTATATTCTTAAACTTAAATTAAAGTTTTTGGCGGAAAAAATTTTTATTGGGGAATGTGTTGGGGATATCCCCAAACACAAGCTAAAAGACATAACCACTACAGAATAACAAGTAACGCATGCCTAGATGCATATAAAGACAACGATGTAGTGGTCTCCCCTCTACGTACTGCTCGTACATACGTTGCATGCAACTGTTACATAACATATTCACTGTAACGCTCTGGGTGTCTTTTGGTGCGTGCTCCACGCGGCTGCATGGGAGCGTTGCTCTCCCCTGGCTTTGGGTCGTCATCCCTGGTCGTCTTAGTCTTTTGATTAGCACGATTAATCCCTTGATTAGCAACAATATTCCCCTCTTTCAAAATGACCTTGTCCTCAAGGTTGAGCCTGGGAAGACCGGAGAAGATATCGTCGTCGTCTTCCCATGTAGCTTCGTCCAGTGGTCGGTGCTCCCATTGGATTAGGTGCTGGAGAATGGGCCGCCCTTGGCGGAGTACGGTGCGGTTGAGAAAAATATGGATAGGGCGCAACACGGGGCGGTGATCTATGATCGTGGCAGGGAGAGCAAATGTGTGACTAGTGGGGTAGCCACGACAATGCTTGAGGTTGGATACGTGGAAGACGTCATATATGCGGGCCTCCAGAGGGAGTGCCAGGCGATATGCAACTGGGCCGACGTGCTCAAGGATGCGAAATGGGCCGAAGAAACGCCAGGACAACTTTGTGGTGTGGTGGTGTTCCTTGAGCGAAGTCTGGCGGTGTGGCTGGAGTTTGAGAAAAACCCGGTCATCTATGTTAAATGTCACGTCGGAGCAGTGAGCATTCGCCTGGTTGGTCATCCTGCTTTGAGCGCGGAGGAGGTTCTCACGCAAGGTGGACAGGAGCTGTGTCCGTTCAGTCAAGAGTTCGTCGACTGCAACCACTAAAGCAGACCCGGCGATGTAGTCTAATAATGATAGCGGCGGCCGGCCAAAAACGGCTTCATATGGGGTCATGCCGATGGCGGAGCACCAGGCCATGTTGTAATGCCATTCCGCCCACAGCAAGAAGCGGACCCATTGGCGAGGTTGATCAGCCACAAAACACCGGAGATAATCCTCCAAATACCGGTTCAGAACCTCTGTTTGCCCATCAGACTGTGGGTGGTAAGCATTACTCATGGCCAGGAGTGTGCCTTGGAGCTTGAAGAGTTCTCGCCAGAAAGAGCTCATAAATAAGGGGTCGCGATCGGAGACAATGGAGGTGGGCACACCATGAAATTTGACCACGTCGCGGACGAAGGTTTCCGCAACTTATGAGGCAGTGAAAAAAGAGAATCCAGCTGAAAAAATTGCTCCTAACTGTCTTCACTAGCTGGGAAGAATTACCCTACACCAACCAAATGATGTCAACTTGGGCTTTCTTATAGCACCAAAGGAAGCCATGCTTGCCTAAGCGGCCAAGGCGGAGAAGTGGTTGTGCTTGCTTAGGCTGTCGACGACCACCATGATGGTGCTCTTACCGGCGGACGGCGGAAGGTGGGTGATGAAGTCCATCGACACCGAGCTCCAGATATGGCCAGGAATTGGAAGGGGTTGCAGCAGCCCTTGGGGAGCCCGGTTAAACGGCTTGACGGTCTGACAAGCTTGGCAACTCGCGACAAAGTCCCGCATGGCGCAGCGCAGGCCTGGCCAATAGAAAATGCTCGCGATCCGAGCAAAAGTCCTCTGTGCGCCTGCATGGCCGCCTGTTAGGGTCTGGTGGAACTCAACCAGTAGAGTGTTGTAAAGCCCAGAGTCCGACGGAACATAGACACAACCCTTATATAGCAGGAGGTCGTTGCGGATGGAGAAATCCGGATAAGAAGCTGGGCACTGTTGGATATCGTTGAACAGGGCTAAAGTGGGGGAGCTGGTTTGGTAAAGACGGCGGAGGTCTCCAGCGATAGCGGTGACTAGGTGTGAGGTGGCGAGAAGTGAATTTAATGCTGGCGGGGGCAGGTGAGACAGGGTGTCGGCAGGGTCGTTTTGACCGCCCAGTTTATGCACAATATCAAGATCATACCGGAGGAGTTTGGTGAGCCACCGCTGCTGCTCGGGCATCTGAATGGTTTGAGTGAGCAGCTCCTGCAAACTCTTGTGGTCAGTCTCGACAGTGAAGCGCCGACCAAGGAGATATTGGCGCCACCTCTTAACGGCCTCCGTGATGGCGCGATTTCTGCATAAGGCCTTTGAAGCCGGGGCGCTGTGCTCTTGGTATTTTGTTGAAATAGGCCAACGGGTGCCGCCACTGTAGTACGATGGCTCCGATGCCGGAGTTGGAGGCGTCGGTTTGCACCACAAAAGGTACGTTAAAGTCAGGTACAGCAAGGACATTGGCGTTGAATAAGGCTGTCTTCAGGTCAGCAAAGGCTTTGGCGGCCGTAGGAGTCCACATGAAGGCATCCTTGCGAAGGAGGTCGGTGAGGAGCGGCCAGGGCGGCGTAGCTAGGTACGAAACGACGATAGTATCCGGTCAGGCCCAAGAAACCGCGGAGGCTCTTCACTGACGCTGGAGGTGGCCATTCCCGGACAGTCGCTATCTTCTCTTGATCAACTACGACGCCGTGGTCGGAGATGACGTGCCCCAGATGGCCTATCTCTGTACAGCCAAACTCACATTTAGATAGCTTAGCGAATAAAGAATAGGAACAGAGAAGAGTTAGAACACTGCAGAGGTGCTCCAGGTGATCGTCGCACGAGCAGTTGTAGACGACGATGTCGTCGAAGAAGACTAGGACGAAGCGCCGGAAGACCGGGTTCATAAGCGCCTGAAAAGTTGACGGCGCGTTGGAGAGGCCGAAGGGCATGGCGAGGAACTCATAATGCCCCTCATGCGTGCGAAACGTCGTCTTCCCGATATCCGGCGGAGAGATACGCACCTGATGACAGCCAGCGCAAAGATCGAGCTTGGAGAAGACAGTGGTGCCGGCGAGCTCATCCAATAGTTCGTCAACCATTGGAATAGGGAAGCGATTACGGATGGTAATGGCATTGAGTGCTCAGTAATCGACGCAAAACCGCCATGTCCCGTCCTTCTTCCTTACCAGCAAGTCCGGCGACGAGTAGGGGCTTGTGCTTGGTTGGATGATGCCCTTGGCTAGCATTCCGCCCACCAGTTTTTCGATCTCAGCCTTCTGGAAGTGAGGGTAACAGTAGGGTTTGACGTTGACGGAAGGCGCCGTGGGCAGAAGCGGGATCCGATGATCTTGGTCTTACGGTGGCGGAAGCCCTTCCGGAACGGAGAAGACTGAGTTGAACTAGTGCAGTAGGGCGTGGACTTTTGCTTTAAAGGGAGCGAGTGTGACCAGTCCAAGCACAGTGGTATGGTGTGAATCTGGGCGCGACACCTTCAAGTGGAAAAATTATGGTTCATCATCTGGGTGCGTCGGTTTGGCTAGATTGGATGCGGAGATGGTTTGAAGGTTGGGTTGCACCATCCCTCAAAATCAGACTCGAGCCCCCTCCAAGGTGATTTCCATCCACATGTGACGGTAGTCAAAAACGATCGGACCCAACGTGGCCATCCATTGGACTCCGAGCCCCACATCAACACCATGGATTGGAAGTAACATCAGGTCGACTGGAAATAGGACCTGGTCGAGCTCTAGAGGAACCTGGTGACAAGATCCCTCGTAGTGAACGGAGTCCCGGTTCCCAACGGTCACGCGGAGGTGGCTGGATGGTTGTATGGTGAGACCGAGGCGTTTGGCGAGGCGGCCTTGTATATAGTTGTTTGTCGACCCCCCATCCACCAACACAACCACCTCTTTCCCTTTGATCTACCCTGCTAGCATGAGGGTCCCCGGGACTATCTGTCTGATGAGCGTGTGAAAGGAAATACAGGGTGAGTCTTCCACATTTGCAGCCGGCACAGTAGCATCACTGGAGTCCGACGGCGGCGACTGGTTGGTGAGTGCTTCCACTGGGCCTTCGTCCTCCACTTCAGTCATTAAGCAAAGGAACTGCGGCGACCGGCAGCGATGCCCCGGAGTGAACGCGGAGTCACAGTTGAAACAGAGGCCCTTCTCTCTTCTGGCCGCCATCGCTGTCGGTGTGAATCGTTGGACAGGTAGAGGAGGTGGATGGCCTCCATTCTGCACCGGTGGTGGCCGTGGCAACACCGGTCTTCCCCTTGGCTGACGTGGGAACGTGAGACGGGTGGCATTGCACGTATCTTCAATCAATTTGGCCAACCCCATTGCGTCATACAAGCTCTCGAGTTTCAGGATATAGAGCTCGCGTTGAATGTCCTCCCGGAGACCAAAGAGGAAGCAGTTCAAAAGATTGGAGTAGCTGAGGCCGACGATGCGCGTCGATAGTGCTTCAAACTCACCAAAATAGTCGGCGACGGTGGTGCGCTGCTTGATTTTATAGAGTTGTGCCTCGTGGTTGACGAAGCTGGAAGGCGCAAATCGGAGCTCCGCCTTGCGCACGATGTCGTCCCAAGTTGACAGCTGAGAGGTGCTGTGCAGCCAGTGATACCACTACAGAGCTAGCCCCGTCATATAGAAGGATGCAATTGTCAAGAACTAAATGCTTCCTATGCAACCAAGAGGATGAAACAACAAAGCACCTACTAACAACATGCAGCTACACTACCCAAATATGGGAACACTTCTGTCTACTACTTGGAAGAGCGGAAACCCCACAACAAATTGGGGACATCTGGGGCAGTAACTCCCTCTCCAATCTACTGGAGAGGGAAGCAAGGCCAGGGTAGAGATTGTCTGTTCTGGCAATTACGTGGACGGTATGGATGGAGAGAAACAAGCGATGCTTCCAAGACAAACAGCTTGTTTTCAAGAAACTCATCCGCGACATCGATTTCCCCGTACTCTCCTGGATTGATGCGACCCACATCTCAAAGAGGCCAAAACTGCAAAAAGCTGAGCAAATAGTAAAGCGTAGTCTGGGACTCACTCGAGAAGTTGATGCACAACATCGAACACCAAATGCAGACTTCGAGGATGAGGAAGGCACGACTTGAAAACTTCTATTAGGTGCAGGAGGCCACCTAAGGCCACCTGCACCCCCATATTGCTTCATTGTACCATTATCCACGACTATGTAAACTTACAATGTTGCAATCATTAATAAATGTGGTTTATCCACCTTCCCAAAAAGATAAGACACATGAGTCCTAAGATAAAAATTAAAGCTTAGCTTTTAAGATTTTAATTTAAGTTAAAAAAAATTAAAAAATAGAAAATTATGTTAAGATTTTAGAATTTTCATATATTCTATAATTTTTAAAATTTTTTAGGAGGTGACAAATAAAGATTTCGATGAAAAATGTTTGCACTTAGGGGTAACTTCACCACCCTTTACGAGGGTCACCACATCATATCTCTATCCACTTATATCCACACAACCAAACACCAAAAAGTCTACATCTATTTTTTCTATCCATCTTAACTTATCCAATCAAACACCAAAAAGTCTATATCCACTTTTTAATTATATCCATTCAATCAAACACACTCATGTAAACTCACATCCCTGAAAGTCCTCATCCAAGGAATGAACACTTACAAGCAATCGAATGCCCCCTCAGTGTTTTGTCCAGGAACATTGTGTTGGAAACCGAGAGAGAGCTTGCCATTGTTGGTGGCCAAGGAAAGTTCAGGATGGCCAGAGGATTTGCAAACCTAAGAACACATTATATGAATGCAACTACTGGTGTTGTTGTTGTTGTTGTTGAGTATAATGTGATTGTTTTTCATTATGAATGAGAGTGAGATCTTTGTGGGTACGTTCATGATTAAGAGGTGTTCATACGTTGTGGTTTGATTTTGTTTTCTTGAATAATTGGATGCTTATTGCTTATGATAGGGGTTAAAGTGGGAAGACATGTGGCATCCATCCAGGGTGCAATTCTCTTTGAAACTCAGAGGCCTCCCCCCTCTAGCCCAAGAATGAAGCGATGCCACCTGAACCTGAGTCGCACCGAACCAAACCAAGGTTGTGCGAAGCCGTAGCGCCACCTCTCTTAGGATTCGAGCCAGTTTAACCCGAGCTAGTGGCGGAAGAGTCCTCCCCCAACGACTAGGCATCGGACTCAGAGTCCCTCAACACACCGTCCAACCACATTCGAAGGTGGGCTTAGAGAAACTTCTAGAAGAATAAACAATTAGAGCCAATTTGGAGTCGAGGAGCTAACTTGAGCGACAAGACGGACATTGGCTTGAGCTGCAAGTACAACAGTGGCTCGAGCCAAACATAATGAATTAGGCTACAAGCAGCTTTAACTTGGAGCCCAAGCTCCCTCCAGTCTATAAAGGAAAGGGGATACCTCACTGAAAAAGGATCCCTGTCCTGACGGCGAAGCCCTGCCACATTGAAAGTTCAACCCCTTTTTTCTCTCCATGTATTCCAGCTCCAAAACTTCACTCCCACCTCTTCTCCTTCTCTATTGCACTGAGGAATGAATAGTGGATTTTGGTCTCACTAGTGGAGCCCGTGGTTTTTTCCCAATTTTAGGATTTTTCACGTTAAATTGGTGTCCTTCTCTTTGATTGCTTGTTTTCTCTTTGATTTCCACTGCGTTCTAAGTCTCAATCTGAAAACAAATTCAATCGTTAGAGTGAAGTTGGGATCAAAACCGATTTTATGTACACTAACAGCTTATAATTCATATATGTGTTTTTTTTTTGTCATTTCTTTATAATGGAACGAATGATATGTTAGAAATTTTGCATATATACAGCCAATTGAAGAGTTAGAGAACTCTAAACTTTGGATATGTTTAAAGATTTATATATAGTAGGACTTTACCTTTTTGTGGAGACAATGAATTTAGTTGTCAACTTTCTTTACTTAGCACAGTCCTTCAGATAAATTAAATTGAATTAAACTATTAAAAATTTGTATAAAAAGTTACAAAGCAAATATATAAATTTAGTAGTGCCATATACATGGTTCCAAGTTCTAGAAGAGTATGGATGTGATTAAGCTACTCTCTATATATCTATTTAAATAATCCATGAACTTTAAAAAATTAAAAATTAAAAATTAAAAAAAAATCATTTAGTTTATGAATGATGAAACATCTTTTAAAATTTTCTTTGCTTTATCTTCTTTTTTTTTTGACAAAAACGACAAGCGCCCCTACGAGAGGAAAATCATGGATATGTCCAGATATGGAACTTAGTTGTTACACACATCTGAACTCTCACCTTATGTCTGTAGGGGCTTGATTCCGAGATCATCCGGGAGAACATATCCCACTCATCTTATATTAAAAAAATCCGATACTAATAAACCAAAAGGCCATTGGTTATTCTTTGCTTTACCGCACCATATATTAATAAAAAATCTTTCAATATTTCATTTTGTTTTAATAATTATATTTTTTTAAAATAAATATAGATAAACCACTTTGTCATTCTTTAAGTAGAATTGAACTCTCCACCTTTCAAATATGAGAGGGAGAGAAGATGATAACTAGTTTTTCTTGTAAAAATTATTTATTTTAGATATAATGTTTGTGATTGACTACTTGATATTATCAGTACATCAGCATGTTATTCCAACCAGTTTCTTCAAAAAATGTTAACATAACTTTTAAGAAATTTTTCCTTATAATGTGACATATTAGTAACACGTGTAATTAGTGCCGTAGAGAAACTCTCCTTTGAACAACAATAGATGATAGATCCACCTCTCCTAAAACATTTTACATGGTTAAATTAATTTTGATGTGACATTAAAATAATAGGTAATTATCACGGAATAATCACCAAAAAAAATCTTTAAAAAAAAATTCCAAGTACTAATCGTTGACGTGGCAATGGCAGTCAACATGCACCTACTTCTGATTGAATGCTGACATCTAACCAAAAAAAATATTGAAATATATCTCACAATTGTGAATCCCTTAAAACTAATCAAATCATTGTAAAATCCCCTCTTTTTCTCTTTTGCCCCATGGGTTTTTCCTTGGGATTTTCCATGTCAATTTTTTATTAATTTTTTAATTATATGTTTGTGTTTAGTTGATGTGTGTTCGTTTTGGTTTTGCTTCTATGAAACACTTGCTAACAGATCTAGTGCCAGTTAACAACAAATTAGTTACTCATTGGAATGGAAACAAACAGTGTCTAATAGTTCAAGGACTAATACCAAAAGACCATTGGTCTAGTGGTATCTCTAGTCCTGTGCATTGTATAATTCATTTGGTGAGCAAAAGCTCCCAGGTTTGAGTCCCCGTCTCCTTAACGGAGGGAGCAGTTGAGTAATTCATTTGATGAGCACAAAGCTCACAAGTTCGAGGCCCATATATTTTGTATATGCACGGTGAGGGGTCAAGGATGCTCATCACATAAAGCCAAGCCCTGTGACGTCCCTCTATGGAGGGGTTTATCCCCTATGTCAAAAAAGAAAAAAAAAAGTTCAAGGACTAATAAAAATGTTTTCCTTCCTTGTTGATAATTGGGCTAAATGACTTCAATAGATGCTACTAAGATTCTTAAAATTCCCCATCATATATACTGTTGATGTAAAAAATCGATTTCAGCTGGTAATCGGCACCGATCAAGATCAACAGTTGTGATTTATAATTGAGGAAAAGATCCTGGTGGGAAGAATGGAGATTGTTGGGGTGTGATCCAAGTCGCAGATGAGGAATAACACCGTATTTACTTGGAAAACCCTGTAAATCTAGGGAAAACCCATGGTGCTCTGCTAGGGGAGCAATCCATTAGATAGAGATCATCTACAAGGCTCCAGATCCTCTTTGAGAGGAGTACAACACCCATCAATAATCTCAAGGAATGAGAGATACAAGCAATAGGTGTTGGAGGTTGTGAGTTAAAACACAGTAACCCACATCCACAACAGAATACAAGGGTGGGTTATATTAGGGTTAGGTTTAAAAACTTCTTCTTAATCTACTTTATGTGTCCCTATACATCTAATATGTGATCACAATATATCATATATATATTATTTGATTAAATAAACTAGAAAATACTTACTTGGAATCGCTTCCTCTCCTAAAAGCCTTCCTTGAAATCAAATAATGACCTTCAAGTTGCACAAGTGTACAACTTCCTTCTCCTAATACTTGGACTATTCTCACTAAAGAGGGAACCCAAAAAGAGAAAAACCCTCGAGAGAATGGCAAGACCTCATGGGAGCTTCATGGAGATGAGCCGATGAAAGAGCAAGGCTTCATGACCAAGAGAAGGGTAAGACCTCATGAGAGCTTCATGGAGATGAGCCATGGCCAAGAGAAGGGCAAGACCTCATGGGAGCTTCATGGAGATGAGCCCGTTGAAGATCAAGGCTTCATTCAAAGCCCTCCCCCCTTTCTCTTGGGTCCCGTGCCCCCTTGGAGCGGATGAGCATGAAGAAGCTTCCTCTTGCTTTTTCCTGTCATGTCCCTCTTGGCTTCCCATAGTTTGCCTTGGTTGAGTATTTTACCCATAACATATACTTTATTATAAAGAATTTTCTCCATATAATGTGACATATTAGTGACAGGAGGAACTAGTTCTGTAGAAAAACTCTCCTTTGAAGAACAACAATAGATCCACCTCTCCTAAAACACATTTGTAGAGGATGAAGATGTAAAAGAGAGGTATTTTGTATTAGGGCAAAAACCTAATTACTATATATACAAAGACTACAATGTGAGGCCTATACATGAGCATGTCATGTATAAAACTATATACTAACAATATATGTATATTTAACACCCCCCTCAAACTCACGATGATTCATATAGAGAGTTTGCCAATCAAGAACTGAAAACCAAAAAGAATGTGCGCCTTGGTGAGGAAATATGTAATCTATTGCGTAGAGGCAATGTATAGGTGAGAGAGAATGCCAGGAACATAAATGATGGTGAACAAAGTGAAGTTCAACCTCAAGGTACTTCTTCCACTGGTGAAAAATTAGATTGCCAACAATCTTGATGGCACTTTGTTGTCACCATAAATAGGGGTATGAGTGGTAACGGAAACACCAAAGTCCATTAGAAGTTGACGAAGCCAAAGAACCTCCTTGCCAGTAGAGGACATAACACCATACTCATTCTCAGCAATAGAAAGAGCTATCATCTTTTGTTTCTTGCTTTTCCATAAAATAAGTGAATCATCAAGGAAAACACAAAAACCAGTGGTAGACCACCAATCAGTAGAGTCACCCGCCCAGTCAGCATTAAGGTAGGCACGAAGCTTCAGAGAAGAAGAAATAGAGAAAATAGGGAGTGTGTGATGGTGCCATGTAGATAGCAAAAACACACAAAAGTGCGGCAAATGAGTAGAGCGGGGAGCACTAACAAACTGATTGAGTACATGAACTGCATAAGCAATATTCGACCATGTATAGTCGCACTATTTATGACTTTTCTTAATTATGAATTAAATAGTGGAAGTTGTGATTTATAATTAATTATGAGATTATGGAGAAATAACAAAAACTTTGAGATTTTAAATTTTCAATAAGGTAGACCATGGTGTTGTTCTCCATTAAAGTTGGGATAGTAATATAAAAGAGAAAATAATAAATAAAGAATGAGTAGGTGAGCTATGGGTGTGATGATGTCATCACTAAGTGCTTTGACAAAATAAGAAAGCCCACGTTTGGTACCAAGTTACTTCATAGGTAATTGTATTAGTTATTGAGGATTTAAATATTAAGAAGAAATTGATGGTTGTTTAAAATAGTATTGAATACTCTTATGATAGATGGCATCATGACCACCAACATGCTCTTTCATGAATCTTCTTGGAGTTAGCACCTGAAATTGTGAAAGATTGTTCTTTTTCATTGGCCAATCAACTAACAACCATGCTAAAGGAGTTTTGTTGAGATGACTTTTAAGAATAACCAGTAATTTCTTGGAGATGAAGGTGTTGAATGGTCAAGCAAAGGTGGGTTTCACATTTTGGTGAGAGTTTAATAATTCATAGGATGTTGTGGGTTTCAATGGAGATTTAAATGGAAATCATGAGGTACACTGCAGTATGGGGTATAAACAAGTGGAACTTAATTATCATGCAAGGCTCCTATGTGTGGCATTAGAGAAGCTTTCCAGGTGGCGGCCTAATTGTTTAGAGGGAAGAGGCGTGGCAGCATGATGGAAGAGATGACCATGCATGCAACCACCTCATGCTAGGCTATGAGCTCCACTTTAATTAACTTCTGAGTTTCTTCTTCAACTCAAGGGATACTCATCATTGGGTAAGGAGAAGTCAAGACCTTAGTGTTTAACACCATCAGAGACACAGCAGCACCAATTCTAGGTCCAGCAGTCGCCTTCTCAAGCTTACTATTTCTTGAAAGATCACCCCGAAAGTAAGGGAGCTGCTACTAGAACATAGGTATTTAAGAGCCAAATCTTAACTATTGTGAAGAGGTAGACATGTACACTAGTTGGTTGTTAACTAAGCATGTTAGCTTCCACATGTTATTGGATGCATGAACCTGGGAAACTATCCCAGTTTAGAGAGAGTTTAACTAAGATCTTAAACTTGTGAGTGGGGGCAGTAGAGTGAGGAATTTGTTTGGGTTCAAACACTGGTTCCTCTTGTCGTTGACCATTGTCTTGCAAACATAGTATTTGTATAACTAAATGAATGTTTTAATGAGGTTAGCTGAATACAATTATAGTGTAATTCTGTGGACTTTGGAAATGGTGCCAAATGGACTTGAGTGTGACAGTATTGTTAGCTGAATACAATATCAATGACATGACGGATATACTGAAATTAAGTTTTACTTAACAGATACGGGCTTAGAGCATAGTATCACATCTGGAGGAATTGTTGACTGACTTCTAGATATCTCTGAGAATCAGGTAAGTGATCTTGCCTCGTTTCCACTCTACGCAGTTTCTTTTTGGATCTTGCAATTTGCCTGTTAATTAATAATCCATTGATCTCCTGATTGATTGATTTCCTGATCTCTGTGGATTCATACATACATGTTGATGAGTGGATTATTGTTGTGTGAATCCATTGTGTATGTATGCTTGGTTGGATAGATATTATTTTCCACTTGACCTGTGTTGCTCTTGTGGATGATTCCGCCCGTTGCAGTGGAGTGTAGCTCCGTTTTGGCGTTCGGGGCCGGTGGACACCCCGTTCGTGCTTTCCCTGGCAGGGGGATGGAACTCTAGCGTCACGATAGCCCGCCGGTGGGGCGATACTGGCCAGGTAATGCGTACATGTATGATAGTAGCGCTACCGGATTTACGAGTCTGACGACCGAGTTGGTCGACATCGGCGATTGTCGGTGACTGCACGGGGGATGACGACCCATGGGTGATTGTAGTTATACTCATAGGTCCGACATGACTGCGGTCGGGTCTAGTCATGCATATTTGATTTACTTTTGTTTCAGCACTTCATGATTTGATAACATGATTTATCTATTCATTGTGAGATCATTTACTGAGCTTTCATTTCGAAAGCTCATCCACTTGTTGATTTCCTTTTTCAGATCCCGAGGAGTAGGACACGGGCCGTAGGAGTGCCGCGTGATACCTGCGGGGATTTGCTGGGATTACCGAAGTTGGCTACCTCTTGTTTTTATCTTGTGTGAGGGCATGTTATAGGTTCTGTGTGGGAACCTTGTATATTGAGACTCTAGGGTCTGTATACCCTTAGGTTTTAATTCCGCTTTGTAGACATATTTTTATTATGTCTTTGGATTTGATATACTCCGTTGTACATGTTTTATGTGATTGATGATCATCGAGGCTTCGCATCCGGGTGGGGCCCGTCCACCTTTCGGGGTGTGGCTCTCGCCACGCGTGCCACGGGCCCGGGACTTTGGGGTAGGCGTGGCGGATGATTGATAGTTAAATAAACAAGAGCACCCACAATCTCAAGATATCGAGTGGGATATGGAAGAAGCTCACCAACTGAAGTGGAAAGGCGGTGATGAAGCTCAATTGGAGTATACGAAGATTAGTAAGACATGCTCGACTGAGAAGATCAGAGATGTACCTATGCTGGGATACTAAGTATACCACAATGAGCATAAGACACCTTAAGGCCCAAAAAGTAGCGAAGATGACCAAAATCTTTCATCTGAAACTCCTGTTGTAATTGCTACTTCAAAGAAAGAATAGTTTCAACATCATCACCATAAATGACCGTGTTATCCACATAGAGAGGAAGAAGAGTAAGACCATGGGAAGTCTAGTGAGTGAAAAGTGCATAATCAAAGGAGCTCTCTTTGTAAAACCAAAAGCAATAAATACACTACGAAAACGCTCAAACCAGGCACGAGGAGCCTGTTTGAGCCCATAAATAGCCCTCCATAACCGACATACATGTTGGGGTAGATGAGAAAGAACACGAGGGAGGAGTCATACACTACAAGAAAACAGTCGCATCACTGACGGAATTTTTCCCACGGATTTTTTTCCGTTGGTGAAAGCAATATCACCGACAGATTTTGTTAAAGAATTCCAACGGAAAGGATTTGGCACCTCAAAACATATTAGTGACGGAATATAATATTATCACCAACGAAGCATTCCGTCGGAAATTCCGTTGGTAAATAAGTATTATTTTTTTCCCTAAGATTAAAAATAAGGTGTTATATATTAGTGACGTAATATAATATTATCACCAACGGAACATTCTGTTGGTGATAGCTTCAGTCAAAAATTCCGTAGGTGAAAAAAAAAAATCCTAATATTAAAAATAAGGTGTTATACATTAGTGATGGAATATGATATTATCACCAACGGAACATTCCGTTGGTGATAGCTTCCATCGGAAATTCCATTGGTGAAAAAGTATTATTTTTTTCCTAATATTACAAATAAGGTGTTATATATTAGGAACGAAATTTTGGATTATCACCAACGGAATTTTGAATTATCACCGACGAAATTTGATATTATCACCAACGGAATTCTATATTATTACTGACGGATGTTTTGGTTTTCACCAACAGAGATTATAGACTTCCACTAATGGAATTATGGCCCTATGGGATATCACCAATGGAATGTTGAATTATTATTATTATTATTATTATTATTATTATTATTATTATTATTATTATTATTATTATTATATATATATATTAAATAATAATCATTTATACAGATACATAGAAATTCTTTTTTAACTATTTTATTGTATATCTATAAACCCTAACTTAATTTGTGCAAAAATGAATTAAACAAAAAAAAAGTAAAAATTTAAGCATATTTATATTGAGACCGTGTATTGAGCATTATGAAACAAATTTCACACTAAACATTTATTTGATAATATTTAAAATACTTGATAATAATAAAAATAAACTTTGGAAAAGATTTTTTTGATAATATTAAAAATACTAATGAGTTTGTCTCAAGTAAAATGTTTATGAGAACATGAGTATTTGTAGGTTAAAATAATTATAAAACTTGGTGCAAATTTTGAATGTATTTATGTTTGGAATTTTGTTTTGAAAATATAATAAATGCTGCAAATTTGAGAAATATAGGGATGCCATTTGAGAAAATGGTTCTAATTTAAATATATTATTATTTTTATAATTTTATGTTCAATTTTAAGGATTTAAATAAAGAATACCACTATGTTCAGGGAGTGAAATGTAATACACCAGGGAAAATAAACCCAATAGTTGGGGACTCGAGGTGCGCGTTGAGGTTCGGAGATCACAGACCTTTTGAGAGAGAGACAATGTAAATTTTTTTTAGGACCCCAGTAGGGCCCATTGTGTACCTTTGAATTTAAATTTTCCACTGTGTAACTCTTGTTATTAATGGAAAAATTTTATCTGTTCTTTATCATTTAGGCCTTGTATCCGAGCGGAGCTCGTCTCCACTTGGGTACGGTGAACGTGCTCGAGGTCCCGGGATCCGTATCGGGACGTTACACGAGGAAAGACATCCATCGATTATATTGGGAGCAGAGCTGGTCTGGTGATCTCGTCTAGGGTTTCCACTTTGATCGCTCTTCCTGTTTGTGGTATTCGGTGTCGATCACGAATCTTCGTTCTCCGGGAATCGCCGTTTGTGGCGACCAGATTGATATCTGGATCGGTCTATGCCGTTGAGGATTGGGATCAGTCCTGGTAGGAGAAATGATGCTTTTGCTGCAGGGCGATGGACACGAGCACCAGTAGCAGCAGGCTGGGGCTGCTGTTCCAATGATGTTCAGACCGGGTGGAGTCGGAATCTAGGGTTTCTCACGAGCTCTTCTGGTCTAGCAGATCCAGAGGACTCAGCTTATCTCCTAATGGCGTTGGATGCCTCTGCGAACGTCAAGGCCTTGCAACCTGTGAAGTCCCTTGAAGGTTTATTTTTGCTTTACTTCTTTTATTTATTTTGTGTTCCGTTTTTTTTCTTCAATTTGTGTTGTTTTTAAACTGCATGATTGTCTAAAAAAATTGAGTTTTTGATGCATTGTTATTTGTTCGCATTGCGATTCTGAGCCAAAGGTCTGAGATTGTGATTTTGGATAACGCTCATTGTTTAGTACTCTCAGATGGATGGTTTTTTTTTTCACTTTTCCTCTTTGAGTATATGGTTTTATTTTGCTTATGATCTTGATGATTGGCAATTTATGCCTGGAGTGGTTGAATTATCACTAGTAGCTTAATGTTTGAGATAGAAATTTGTCTTATTTTTTATGGCAGGTGTCTTAGTAGGATGAGATCTTGTTGATAGATGGGTGAATTTTTATTTTTTTTAGTACTCCTCTCTGAGAACATGGTTTTATTCTTCTTATGATCTTGATCATTGGAAATTGATGTCTTGATTGACTGAAATAACACAAGTAGTTTAATTCTTGAGATAGAAATTTGTCTTATTTTTTTATTCCAGGGTTCCATCAATAGGATGAGATCTTGTTGTTGAAAGGATGTTCAAATTTTGATTGCGAGTCAAACATTTCTTCAAATTAATTGTTTAACATTTTTGCCTTTTCTACTATTATTTGGTTTTCCTTTTTGGGCTCTAAATGAGAACTAATTGTTAAATTAATTTTGATGCCAACTTAAAACATTAGGTTATCACGGAAAAAAAAATCTTTAAAAAAATTCCAAGTTATTAATGACCAAGAATTTTCTTTGTAGAAAGAGTTTTCTCACAATTTTTTATAATTTCCTTCCAAATTAACATGCCAAAATTTCAATTTATTGATCTTAAAATAAGCAGACAACATCTATTCTAGAATATCTTCATGAACTCATCATTATTCTTTGTCAACATCTTCAAATATATGGTGGCCAATTATCAGCGATAGATCACACCAACTACACAAGATACCCACACATGACTTCTATTTAAGCATTCCATTCCAAAACCACAAAACAATGAATGAAGTGACAATCAGAAAAAAGATAGAGATGAAAACCATGAATACAAACCACCACCTCCTCCTCCTTTTCCTTCTCTTTCCTCTCAACTTTGTTTCTCAATGCCATGCACATGATCATGAGTACCACTTTATAGGCAAAGAGAAGGTGACAACCCTCCACTTTTACGTGCAGGAAACCCTTAAAGGAGACCATCCTAGTGCCATTGAAGTAGCCGGCCCCAAAGACAATAGCTCTAATCAAACTTTACCATTTGGCACAGTGCTTGTCATTGATGATCCTCTAACTGAAGGTTCAGACCCAAACTCAAAGGTGGTAGGAAGAGCACAAGGGCTTGCAGTGTCTGCAGGGCAACAACAGTTATTGTTTGTCCTTGCAGTGGACTTGGGGTTCACTTCTGGTGAGTTCAATGGGAGTTCACTCAGTGTTTTGTCAAGGAACCCTGTGTTGGAAACTGAGAGAGAGCTTGCTGTTGTTGGTGGCCTGGGGAAGTTCAGGATGGCAAGAGGGTTTGCAAAACTTAGAACATATTATTCTAATGTAACTCTTGGTGTTAATATTATTGAGTATACTGTTACTGTTTTTCATTATGAGTCTGTAGTTTGATGATGATGTTTGCTGGTTTTCATGAATAAATTGGATCTCTCCAATGTTGCATATAGAAATTTCTCTGGATTTTTTTCTTTATTTTTGTTCATGGAGAACTCTATATTTTTATTATTTTTATTATTTTTGGTACTGTACTCTTACCTAATATTTTCTTACTAAAGTATTTCTTTGAAATTTTGGGCAATCAGTCCTCGCTCAATTATCAATCATATTATCTATAAATATAAGTTTTTTCTGTATTTATAATTTAATAATATAAATAAAATTTTTAAATAATATATCTAATATTAAGAATAGTAACAACAACAACAACAACAACAACTAAGCCTTAATCCCATATAAGATGGGGTTGGCTATATATATGGATTCTTTATCTCCATACCCTCTGTCAAAGATCAGATCCGACTCAATATCTAATATATGTAGGGACTTAGACACTACATCTCTCCATGTAATCCTAGACCTACCTCTATCCTTCTTCTTATCTTTTTCTAAATTGTCACATTTTTTAATCAGGGCATGCTCCTAGGGGTCTACATTAATGCACATGTACATGTCCAAACCATCTTAAACGCCCTTCTCTGATTTTATCTTCAATTGATGCAACATGCATATTCTGTCAAAAGTGTTCATTTATAATCTTGTATAATCTTATATGACCACTCATCCACCTTAACATCCTTATTTCTGTTGAACTTTAATTTCCCAACACTCGCTCCCATATAGCATTGTTGGTCTAATTGCCAATCTGTAGAACTTTCCCTTCACTTAATTTGTTAGGCATCTTCTTATTACATAATACACTAGTGCCACTTCTCCCTTTCAGCCATGTTGTTTTGATTCTATGGGTTCCATCTTCATCTACCATCCCATCATCCTGGAAAATGAAACATAGATACTTAAAATGGTTACACTTAGGTACTATCACACCATCTAGTTTCACTTTCCCTTTATCTCTCCTACTCATACTAGAATTACAGTGCATATATATATTCTGACTTACTTCTATTTAATTTAAAACCTCTACTTTCAAGAGTGTTTCTCTACAATTCTAACTTTTGATTAACTCCATCTCTAGTCTCATTAACTAGGACAATATCGTCTACGAACAATATATATGTACCATGGGATGTCATCTTGGATACAACTTGTAAACTCATCCATTACTAGAGTAAACAAGTATGGGCTCAAGACCGATCTCTGATGCAGACTCATTGTTATAGGAAACTCTTCTGTATCTCCTCACATTGTTCTCACACTCGTAACTGCTCTTTCGTATATATCCTAAATAACATTTATATATTTAACATGAATATCTTTCTTCTCTAATGTCCAACAAAGGACTTTTCCTCGATACTCTATATATATATCATATACTTTCTTTAGGTCAGTAAAAACCATATGAAGATCCTTCTTATTCTCTCTGTAGATCACTATTAAGCTCCCTAACAAAAAAATGGGTTATGTTTTAGATCTACCTGGCATAAAGCCAAATTGGTTCTCTGACACCTTTGTAATATTCTTGAGTCGATGCTTTATTACCTTTCCAGAGTTCCATCGTATGGCTTACTAGCTTAATGCCACGGTAGTTGTGTAATTTTGAATATCTCCCTTATTCTTAAATATAGAAACCAAAATGCTCTTTCTCCAATCATTTGGCATCTTTCCCCCTCGTAGGATAGAGTTAAAATGTTTGGTTAACCATAATAGCCCCACTTCTCCATACTTCTAAACTTCAATTGGGATACTATTCGTGCCACAGACTTTCTCACCCTTCATCTTTTTTAATGCCTCCTTGACCTCACTAGGTCTGATATAATGTGTGTAGCTAAGATTCCTCTCTACAGCTAATGTATAAAGAATCTATAAATGCATCCACATGACTTGCATTGAATAGGTGATTAAAGTAGCTTCTCCATCTCTCCTTGATTTCTTTATCACTTGTCAAGACATGTTGAGACTTATCCTTAATGTACTTGACTTGGTGTAGGTTCTTTATTTTTGTATCTCTTAGTCCTGTTATCTTGTACATTACTTTCCCTTATCGCGTCCCTAACTTTTAGTACATATTGGCTAAAAATTTTCCTCGAGACTTGCTAACCACTTTCTTGGCCTCTTTTTTTTGGTCTCTTATATTTTTCAAAGGTTTCCCCATCCTCAACTGTCGGTAACTTCCTATACCAATATTTTTCTCTTTAATAGTCTTTTGTACATCCTTATTCTACCACCATGATTTCTATGGTCGAGATCCTAGTCCCACATGGATCTCTAGGACCTCACTCCCTACCTTCTCAATACGAATCGTCATCTCCTTCCATAAGGTGTTAACATCAGCTTTCACGCCTCTAACTCCCTCTTCCCATATTTTATTCTTAAATGTTGATTAGAAAACCCATCATCTAATCCTACATTGCTTAACCCTCCTTTCTTTTTTCACTATACCTTTTTTTTCTTCACATCCAACGACACTAACCTATACTGATATAGCCTTGTAGTCTTTGCATATAGACTTATTCCTTTTTTGTAACAATAAAGTCTATCTGGTTATGGTTACCTTCATGTTTAAATATAGTCAAATGTAATTTCAGGCTAGCACAAGTTCTCGATTGTCTTTGCATTGGACTTTGTGTTCCTTTTGGTAAGTTTAATGGGAGCCCACTTAATGTTTTGTCCAGGAACACTGTGTTGGAAACTAAAAGAGAGCTTGCCATTGTTGGTGGCCAGGGGAAGTTCACGATGGCAAGAGGGTTTGCAAACCTAAGAACACATTATATGAATGCAACTGCTGGTGTTATTGTTGTTAAGTATAATGTGATTGTTTTAAATTATGAATGAGAGTAAGATCTTTGTGGGTTCTTGATTAAGGGGTGTTCATAGTTTGTGGTTTGATTTTGTTTTCTTGAATAATTGGATGCTTATTGCTTGTGATTCATATATGTGTGTGTTAAGAAAAGTATTAGAGTTAACGAATCCAGGTTAGCGATAAAGGATCCGGTTATATGAATGTATGTATATAAAGGGTTAGGGTTTGTACAATGTAATTTTTAATGAGAAACCTAGCAGCCGCCACAGTTAGCCTATAGCTTTTTCATCTATGAATTGTTCTCTAGCCAACTCTGATCATCTCCAATAGTTCTACATGGTATCAGAGCTGGTTCAGGCAATCTCTGAGTGACGGTGAGGTGGTGGTGGCCAGATCTGTCTGACGAGCCAGATCTGAGCGTAGACATAAGGGCAACACGCAGCCACGATTTAAGCGACACCGCCGGATGCTGGCCGCTTAGCGGTGGTGGCAAAGCGTAGGCGACCGAGGTCGTGCTCGACCAAAGGCTGTGCGAGGCAACCTGCTACCAGGCGGAGCTAATCTCGGCGTTGGCTTTGATCTGGGCGCTGATTTGCAGGGAGGAGACGAGTGGGCGCTGATCTGTAGGGAGGAGAGTGTTGTGTTGTCTGCGCGCGCCTGCAGGGAGGAGACGAGGTGTTGTCCGAACACGCCTGTAGGGAGGAGAGTGCTGTCCGTCCACGCGCGCCTGGGCTTTGGTGTTGAGGTGTTGACTAGCTGTGTTGACTGGCTGGTGTTCTACTTGGGTTACTGCTCAAGCCGGCTGAGATTTGAGGGGTGTGCTTTATGATTTGTGCAATGGTTGTTGTTGTGTTGCTATGAAGCTGTGATTTGTTTAATTGCGGTGATGACGACTCCAGTCACCACTTAGGATATAAAGGTTATTCTTGAGGAACTTACGAAGATGTTCAAAGTCAAGAGTGAGGTCGATGCCTCATCTAATCGGGAGTTATGCCACGCCCTAAGATGGTGCAGAGACTTGAGTTGATGCCAAATGTTGTGAAACTAGAAGGGACAAAGAATTATTTGAGTTGGTCTCGGAGGGCGAGTCTCATCTTAAGCACAAAGGGGCTTGAGCACTATGTGTAGGAGACCTGTGTTGATCCTGCAAACAAGGGGAGCACCAAGTGGAGGACCTGGAGCACCACTAATTCCCTGGTGGTGGCATGGATGATGAGTTCGATGTCTCCGACCATTGCTAGGATGGTGGAGGCAATTAAATATCTGGTGATATGTGGAAGATGTTGGCCAAGATGTGATACAGGCGGAAGAGAATGTGATGCTTAGGGTTGAGGTTCAGACAAAAATTGAGAATCTGAAGCAAGGGGAGAAGAGTGTCTTGGAGTATGCTGCTGAGTTGTAGCATCTTTGGTCTGACTTGGACCATTATAATCCCTTGGCATTTCCAGATACTACATGTGCAGCTTTGAGCAAGAGATGGATCGAGCATAGGAGGGTAACTCATTTTCTGAAGGGCTTGAATGCAGAGTTTGAATACAGGAGAGCCACAATGTGTCATCAATCTTCCCTTCCCACTATAAAGGAGGCTATTGCTGCGATGGCCCAAGAGATAGATCGAGCGTAGGAGGGTAACTCATTTTCTGAAGGACTTGAATACAGAGTTTGAACACAAGAGAGCCACAATGTGTCATCAATCTTCCCTTCCCACTATGGAGGAGGCTATTGCTGCGATGGCCCAAGAGGAGGTTAGATTGAAGGTGGTGACTGGTGATACATCACCCCCTGTTCGGTCTGCATTGGCAATTCCTATTCCTGTCACTGATGATAGAGAGTGCTACAACTGCGGGAGAAAGGGGCATCTCAGCTTCAATTGCCCACAACCACGTAATCCTGGTCATGGTCACACTGGAGGTGGCTGCAGAGGGACCTATAGAGGTGCACATGAAGGCTGGTCCTAACGCCAACTTAGAAGTTACTGATGAGGATCAGATTGTTGAGATATCCGCTGCTGATGCTGCTAAGTTGGAGGAGTTGCGACAGTTGAAGCTGAGGACTGAGAGCTCCAAGGGCAAGGGCCAGGCCACACAGGATCTTGCTATGACCACTGCTTTCGGTAACTTTGCCAACTATGCCCACGTGGGCATAGGTATTCAGGCTCAAGCACTTGCATCTACAAACAAATCGCATGTAGAATGGATTATAGACTCAGAAGCATCTAGGCATATTACTGGTGTATGTAGTGAGTTTGCATCATATTCACCATACCATATAGGCATCCTCATAATGAGACCGTCCAAACTGCTGATGGGACTTCTCAACCCATTGGAGGGTTTGGCTCGGTCAAATGCACCTCGTCACTAACACTCTCGTCTGTCTTGCATATTCCCTCATTCCCCGTTAATCTCCTTTCAGTTAGCTCTATTATTGATCAATTAGACTATCAAGTTCTTTTTGACCATGAATCATATCTTTTCCAGGAGAAGCGAACTGGGAAAAGGCTTGGGACTGCCACCATGCGTGATGGACTTTGGTACTTGGATTAGGGGAGTGTTGATGCTGCTCTTGTTGCTGCTATGTATGGAGGAGTGGAGGCTGCAGTACTACTCCAACATTGTCGTCTAGGTCACTTATCTTTCGAAAGCTTACGTAGGTTGCAACCAGAATTAATGGACAAAGTAGACAGGAGTACACTTGTGTGTAATGCTTGTAAGTTTGGTAAGCATACACGTTCTACTTATTCTAGTATTGGTCTTTAAAGTGTTGAACAATTTGCTCTTATTTATTCGGATGTATGGGGACCTTGTCCGATTATTTCAGTTAGTGGATTCAAGTGGTTTGTGACCTTTATTGATTGTTATTCTCGCATCACTTGGATTTATTTGATAAAACACAAGAGTGAGGTGCTTCGGTGTTTTCAAGACTTTTGTGCCTGTATGAAGACTCAAGTTCAATGCAAAGGTTCGGATTGTACTGACTGATAATGGAACTGAGTATGTTAATAAGGAATTTGCATCCTTCTTGTTAGCTCAGGGGATCTTGCATCAGACATCTTGCCCAGATACGTCTGCCCAAAATGGGGTGGCTGAGCGCAAAAATAGACATCTGTTGGAGGTGGCACGCTCTTTCATGCTCATGATGAATGTGCTAAAGATCCTATGGATTGAGGCGGTGATGACAGCCGCTTATCTCATCAACCGCATGCCTTCACAAGTGCTGGGAATGAAGACACCATGCGAAATTCTCCTAGGTGAGAACAAGTTTATCATCCCTCCTAAGGTGTTTGGTTGCACCTGCTTTGTCAGAGATCATAGGCCTTCAGTAGGGAAGTTGGACCCTCAGGCTGTGAAAAGTGTGTATTTGTTGGGTACTCTTCTAGCCATAAGGGTTATAAATGCTGGAGCCCGACTGAGCGTCAACTATTTGTGAGTATGGATGTGACCTTCAAGGAGTCGGAGCCTTTCTATGGTGAGAAGACGGACTTGACATCTCTCTTTGAGGATTCCTCTCCTAGTACAGGCAGTGCTGGTCGAGAGGGGGAGAATCGTAGAGATGTGGTTGTGGGGCTCATACCGTGTCCTGTAAATGACATGGATCAGGGGGGCGTGTCAAGATGAAAATGTTGAAAAGACTGATAGTAACCTGTCACGAGGACAAGGAGAATTGAAAGTGTACAGAAGGAGGCACACAAGTGTCCAGGGGGAGCATGGAGAACAGCAGCCGCAGCTACAATAGCACTCCGCACTCTCTACGATTCAGATTGATGACCAGTCCACGCATACCACTGCCCCAGGCCTCTCCTCAGTTCCTTCTTCCTCAGGATCTTCCCCGTCTTCCTCTGAGTCGGGTGGTAATGTCTCTACCTCTCTTAATTTGCCTATTGCCCATCGTAGAGAACCTTGAGCCAATGCTGGAAAACCTCCGGCTAGGTTTGGCTTTGAGAATGATATTGCTAACTTTATCTCTTATTCTTCATTATCTTCTATATACAAAACTTTCATTGCATCATTACAAACAGTGCCAATACCGAGTGACTCGGCGAGTGACAACGCAAGATCCTAAGTAGCAGGGTGCTATGCATGAGGAACTCCAAGCCTTGGAGAAGAATGAGACATGGGAACTTGTATCTCTCCCAACTGGGAAAAAGACAGTTGGCTGTAAGTGGGTGTACACTGTGAAACAAACTCCTGAAGGGAAGATTGACAGGTACAAGGCAAGGCTAGTTACAAAGGGGTATAGCCAAACTTATGGGATTGAGTATGATGAAAACTTTGCTCCAGTAGCAAAGATGAGCACAGTGAGGACTTTGATCTCATGTGCAGCGAACTTGGTTGACCGTTACATCAGATGGACGTCAAAAATGCCTTCTTACATGGAGATCTACAAGAGGAGGTGTATATGGAGATTCCTCCTGGCTTTACTACTCCACAGACAGTTGGGAAGGTATATAGGTTGAAGAAGTCCTTATATGGGTTGAAGAAATCACCAAGGGCATAGTTTGATAGGTTCAAACATGCAATGTGTGGTATAGGCTATATGCAGTACTGTAGTGGGGATCACACTGTCTTTTACAAACACTCCAAATCCAATGTCACAATTCTGGCTGTCTACGTGGATAACATTGTTATTACAGGAGATGATGCTGAGGAGATCTCTCACCTAAAACGAAGGCTAGGTAAAGAGTTTGAAGTTAAGGATCTGGGCCAACTAAGATGTTTCCTTGGTATTGAGATTGCACGGTCTTCTGAAGGAATAGTACTTTCTTAGAGGAAGTATGTTCTGGACTTACTCACTGAAACAGGAATGCTAGGGTGCCGAGCATCTTCTACTCCGATTGAGCATAATCACAAGTTGTGTGCCCAACCTGGTAACTCGGTGAAAAAGGAGCGTTATCAAAGACTTGTTGGTCGCCTTATCTACTTATACCACACGAGACCTGATATTGCATATGCTATGAGCGTGGTGAGCAGATATATGCATGATCTCAAGGTTGAGCATATGGAGGCAGTATACAGGATTCTGAGATACTTGAAGGGAAGCCCAGGGAAAAGCCTTTGGTTTAGGAGCCATGGACACTTGGATGTGGAGGGATATTGCGATGCTGATTGGACGAACTGCTTGGATAATAGGAGGTCCACCTCAGGTTACTGTGTCTTTGTTGGGGGTAACCTTATGCCTTGGCGTAGCAAGAAATAAGAGGTGGTTGCCTGGTCTACAGCTGAGACCGAGTACAGGGGTATGGCGGGTAGTCTTTGTGAGATTCTTTGGATACGGAGTTTGTTGTCAAAACTGTGACTATTTAGAGGTAATGTATTGAAGCTCTGGTGTGACAACAAATCGGCAATTAGCATTGCTAACAATCCTGTACAGCATGATCGCACAAAGCATGTTGAGATTAATCGCTTCTTCATTAAGGGGAGATTGGATGACGGAATTTTGAAACTGAATCATGTTCATTCTGGCGAACAACTAGCTGATAGCTTAACTAAAGGATTAGGTCCTCAAGAGTGTGTTAAAGCATGTAACAAGATAGGGATGATTGATATCTATCGCCCATCTTGAGGGGGAGTGTTAAGAAAAGTATTAGAGTTAACGGATCTAGGTTAGCGATAACGGATCTGGTTATATGAATGTATGTATATAAAGGGTTAGGGTTCGTAAAGTGTAATTTTTAATGAGAAAACCTAGCAGCCGTCATAGTTGGCCTATAGCTTCTTCATCCATGAATTGATCTCTGACCAACTCCGATCATCTCCAATCGTTCTACAGTGTGTGTGTGTGTGTGTTTTTTTGGCATTTCTTTATAATGGAATGATTGATATGTTAGAAATCTTGCATATATAAAATCAATTGAAGAGTTAGAGAACTCTAAACTTTGGATATGTTTAAAGATTTATATATCGTAGGACTTTACCTCTTTGTGGAGATAATGAATTTAGTTGTTAACTTTCTTTACTTAGCACATTCCTTATAACAAAACTCATATAAATTAAATTGAATTAAACTATTAAATTTTTTTATAAAAAGTTACAAAGCAAATTGTAAGTTTCGTCTGGTTGTCTGCCTGTTGTATGTTGTGTTGCAACATCGGTTGCAACTTGCTGCGTGGGTATGTCTTGTTGGTCTCTCCGAGGCTGTTGTGTGATTAGTTGTAATTCTGGTTTTCCTCTCAAGGAATCACACAAGTTCTCACATACACACTCACATAATCAAGACAAAACATACAAGAAGAAAGGAGACAAAGAAGTATGGTAACCCAGTTCGGCTTCCAAGCCTACGTTTGGGGGGCCTAGTCCGAAGAAGAAAATCCACTAAAGGAGTAGTAAAAATTACTTATTTTAGATACAATTAGCTATTCACAAGCAGTTCGAGATTGGCTCGGTAATAGCTCAAGCTTGGTTCGGAATTTCAAGCTTTTGAGCTGAGTTCAAATTTTAATTGCAAGCTGAGTCTGGTTTGATCAGGCTCAGCTCAAAAGCTCAAATTATATTTTAATATATATTATATAATATAATATTTTATATTATATTTATATTTATAATAGTTAATGATATTCTATTGTATCATTTGTGATTGATTAACACATCAGCATGTTATTCCAACAACCTCTTCAAAATATTTTAACATATCATTTAAGAATTTTCTCCATTATAATGTGACACATTAGTAACACGTGTAATTAGTGCAATAGAGAAACTCTCCTTTTGAAGAACAACAATAGTTGATTGATCCACCTCTCCTAAACACATATTAAATGGTTAAATTAATTTTGATGTGACATTAAATTAATAGGTAACTATCACGGAAAAATCACAAAAAAAAAAACTTTGAAAAAATTTCAAGTACTCATTGTTGACGTGCCCCATGGTTTTTTCCTTGGGATTTTCCATGTCAATTTTTTATCCAATTTTTTAATTGTACATTTTTTAGTTGATGTGTGTTTGTTTTGCTTCTATGCAACACTCAGGTAACAGATCTAGTATCTGCTAGCAATAAATTTACTCATAGTAAGAGTGCTAGGACAATAATTTTGTGTTTTGAAATAAACAATAAAATAACAAGCCAAAGAGCCAATGTGGATAAATCAGAGGCCTCTTTTCTGTCTTGACTGAATCTGAGATTGAGAAGATCTATCCTTGGAATCCTGAAGTTCAACCGGGGGTCCTCTTATATATCTAGGGGATTGGATAGCTCCAGTTAGAGTTCACATGAGTAAGTTTGGTATAATTCTTAAAATAGTCTTTTTTTTTAACCAGGTAGCTTGGATAGCTCCAGTTAGAGTTCACATGAGTAAGTTTGGTATAATTCTTAAAATAGTCTTTTTTTTTTACCATGTAGTCTTTTTAGTCCATCTAATATAATTTGAGCTTTTTATCTCCCTCTATTTTTTTATTTCGGTATAGTTAGTCCTTCTGTCAAAAAGGAGTTAAATTTCACCATAACCTATACTGATGTTGTTTTTTATAATATTAAAAAATTATTTATAAAATAATAATAATAATAATAATAATAATAATAAAATGAGTATCGGGTTCCGATCCGGATGATGATAATGGATCCAAACCCTCATCAACCCCATTACTGAACACTTTTCGTGGTAATAAAATGAGGGTTTGGATCCATTATCATTATCCAGATCCAAACCGGTTACTCATTTTATTATTTTTTTATTTTTAAAAAATAATATTTTAATATCATAAAAAGCCATGCATCAGTATAAGTTAATATAAAATTTAACTTCCATTGGACAGAGGGACTAAATGGACCAAACTCGAAAAATAAAGAGAGATAAAATGCTCAAATTATATTAGAAGGACTAAAAGGGCCACCTGATTAAAATAGAGGGACTATTTTGAGGATTATACCAGTAAGTTTAGTCAACTGGAGGGGAAATTTGAAAAAAAAGTTGGCCTCATGGAAAATCCTAAACTTGTCCATGGCAAGCAGAGTCACACTGGCTAAAGCAATCATTCTATCGCTACCTATATATGCATTAGGTACTTATGTTATTTAATCAGGTACAATTCTAAATAAAATCACTTGTAACGAAAAAACCAACATGTAGCAAAATGCGATCTCAGGTATGCATCCGTTGTAGAGCACCGAGCTTCTCGGTTATAGCCTACATCCAATGGATATGTGAAACTGCCTCACAATAGGATATGGGTAGGTTATCACAAAAAAGTCACACAAAAAAAAAGAATATTAAAAAAAATTTCCAAGTTATTAATGACCATGAATTTTTTGGTATAATTCTTAAAATAGTCTTTTTTTTTAACCAGGTAGTCCTTTTAGTCCATCTAATATAATTTGAGCCTTTTATCTCCCTCTATTTTTTTATTTCGGTCTAGTTAGTCCTTCTGTCAAAAAGGAGTTAAATTTCACCATAACCTATACTGATGTGGTTTTTTATAATATTAAAAAATTATTTATAAAATAATAATAATAATAATAAAATGAGTACCGGGTTCCGATCCGGATGATGATAATGGATCCAACCCCATTACTGAACACTTTTCGTGGTAATAAAATGAGGGTTTGGATCCATTATCATTATCCTGATCCAAACCGGTTACTCATTTTATTATTTTTTTTATTTTTAAAAAATAATATTTTAATATTATAAAAAGCCATGCATCAGTATAAGTTAATATAAAATTTAACTTCCATTGGACAGAGGGACTAAATGGACCAAACTCGAAAAATAAAGAGAGATAAAATGCTCAAATTATATTAGAGGGACTAAAAGGGCCACCTGATTAAAATAGAGGGACTATTTTGAGGATTATACCAGTAAGTTCAGTCAACTGGAGGGGAAATTTGAAAAAAAAGTTGGCCTCAAGGAAAATCCTAAACTTGTCCATGGCAAGCAGAGTCACACTGGCCAAAGCAATCATTCTATCGCTACCTATATATGCATTAGGTACTTATGTTATCTAATCAGGTACAATTCTAAATAAAATCACTTGTAACGAAAAAACCAACAGGTAGCAAAATGCGATCTCAAGTATGCATCCGTTGTAGAGCACCGAGCTTCTCGGTTATGGCCTACATCCAATGGATATGTGAAACTGCCTCACAATAGGATATGGGTAGGTTATCACAAAAAAGTCACACAAAAAAAGAATATTAAAAAAAATTTCCAAGTTATTAATGACCATGAATTTTTTTGGGTAAATTTAAAAAAAAAAAATTAATGTGGTTTCACAGATTTGCATAATATGAAAAGTGATTTTTTTTCGAAAAAAACCTTATGGTTTCTCAAGTTAACAAAAAAAAAAAAGAAAAAACCATTAATTCCTACTAACGGTCTTAAGTTGACAAGAGTATTTTCGTCAAATTTTATAAAATAGATGTCATAAGTTATATGAAAATTGTCATAAATTGGATTTTTTTCAAATCTCCATCGGTTTAAGAGATCAAAACAAAAAAAAATGGACAAAAATACCCCTGCTAACTAAGCATAGGTTAACACCATTAATAAGAGTTAACGGTTTTTCTTTTTTTTGTTAACCGGAGAAACCACAAGATTTTTTTCGGAAAAAAAAAACCACTTCCTCTATTATGCAAATTTTTTTTTTAATTTATCCAATTTTCTTTGTAGAAAGAGTTTTCTCACATTTGTTTAATTTGTTTAATTTCCTACCAACTTAACATGCCAAAATTTCAAGTTATTATCTTAAAATAAGCGGACACTATCTACTCTAGAACATCTATCTTCATGGACTCATCCATGTTCGATCTTTATCAACATCTTCAAATATGGTGGCCAGCCATTGTCAGCCATTAATGATCACTAAACCACCCACACAAGATACCAACACTTTAGTCTTCTATTTAAGCATTCCATTCCAACACCACAAAACAATGAATGAAGTGACCATCAAAAGAAAGACAGAGATGAAAACCATGGATACAAACCACCAACACCTCCTCCTCCTCCTCTTCCTTCTCTTTCCTCTCAACTTTGTTTCTCAAAGCCATGCACATGATCATGAGTACCACTTTATAGGCAAAGAGAAGGTGACAACCCTCCACTTTTACGCGCAGGAAACCTTTAAAGGAGACCACCCTAGTGTCATTGTGGTAGCCGGCCCCAAAGACAATAATACCTCTAATCAAACTAGACCATTTGGCACAGTGTATGTCATTGATGATCCTCTAACTGAAGGTATAGACCCAAACTCAAAGGTGGTAGGAAGAGCACAAGGGCTTTCAGCCTCTGCAGGACAAGATCAAGTACAGTTATTGCTTCTCGTTGCAAGTTTCACTTCTGGTGAGTTCAATGGGAGTTCACTCAGTGTTTTGTCAAGGAACCCTATATTGGAAACTGAGAGAGAGCTTGCTGTTGTTGGTGGCCAGGGGAAGTTCAGGCTGGCAAGAGGGTTTGCAAAACTTACAACACTTTATGATAATGAAACTTCTGGTGTTACTATTATTGAGTGTACTGTTACTGTTTTTCATTATGAGTTTGTAGTTTGATGATCATGTTAATTTGCTGGTTTTCATGAATAAATTGGTTCTCTCCAATATTGTTGCAATAGAGATTTCTCTAGATTATTTTTTTCTTTTCATAGAGAACTCTAATGTTTGGTACTAATTAGAGGCTAGTCGAAGTGTCTAATTCACTGACCCGATGACCAGATCCACCGCAGTGGCGACGGGTCAACTCCCTGTGGCATTCATCAGCCTTGTGTCCCGACCTCAGGTATTGTCCATATACCTAGATAGAGTCTAACGGTTTTTGAATTATAGGGGGTGACCATCTTGGAGGCTCCAGTCTATACTCTGGTCGATGCTCCGGCCGCCGTAAAGCCTTGTTTCGTTGTCCATTTTCTTTTGTCTACGTTCTCCTTTAGGGGCCAGAACAATGTTGTCAAGGCCGTGACAATGAAGTTTCGGTCCCTCTACCCCTTGATAGCCCATGTGTTGTGGATTATGTGCGGCTATTATGATGAAAAATGAGCAGAAAAGAGGAAGAAAGAAGAACACACAGATTTTACGTGGCTCGGCGATGTGCTTACATCCATGAGAGCAAGTGGTGGAAATTTCACTATATCTCATATTAGGGTTACATCATAGGTATTTATACTAAACCCTAATGTATGAAAATTATAAATTTGTCCTCCGTACCATACCACAGGGACGTTGCCCCGCACCTCCAATCCTATTCGGAGTCCCCCCGCATGGCAGTTCAGGCATCTGCTTGTTTGCCACTATGCTCACAGTAAGTATGAGCCATACTTCAACACCAGGCATATGCGAGGTTCTCCCACTGGGGATTGTCCGTGTTCCCCTTCCTCTCACCCGGTCCAAGGGAGTCTTGCTGGCCTCGTCACACATAACCATCTCTCTCCGGAGAGATTTTGTGTTTCCAAATGCAACCCATCACACTCTTCCTCCCTGGTAATTTTCGGTACCCGCTCAATTATAAATAAGTGTATTTATTACTTATAAATATAATTTTTTATATAGTTATTATTTAATAATATAAATAAAAAATTTAAACAATATACCTAAATATTAAGAATCATAAATAAAAAATAATCAATATTAAGTAGAAAAACTGATTCATTAATAAATGAGTCCTTGTGTATGATCTGTTGATAGACTTGATTATTTGAGATTTAAGTAGGTATGCGCAAACCTTTTTTTATTTTTTTTAATTATTCATAGAAATCTTTATCTATGTTCATGGTACATATTCTACCAATAATTTTATTAAAAAAAAAATTAGAATTTGACTAAGTTAATTTTTTATTTTAATCACCACAAATATTCATAAATAAGAGCGACAATAATAAAACCTTTAATGCATATAACATGAGAGAAAACTTACACTGAATTACATCCTTAGAAACTCTTTTAACTCTTAAAAGAAAATTAGTTAATTAATTATACACCCCCAATAGTGAACTTATTCACTATAGGTCCCTCCCCAAGGACCACCATCTTCCCCCTAGGGTCCTTGGGGGGGACTTAGGGTGAATAGTATTTTGGGTGTTGTTTTGGTAAAGGTAAATAGTGGTTGAATAGTGGAGGGACTTATAATTAAATTGCTCAAAGAAAATTTAAACTTATAATTTTAGTTTTTATTGAAAATATGTGTGTATGTGTGTGTTTTCTTTTTTTTGCCAATTTCTTACTACCTTGTGCATGGAAATCTACCCATATATGTACAAAATCTTCACCATATATTATTCCCATAAAACACTACCATTTATACCAAAATCTTTTAAATAATAAAATTAAATTCCTCCAATAAGGCAGTAACGCAACCAACAAAAATTTCTCCAAATCCATTCCTATTAAACCTTCGATATATAAAATTCAAACAATTTCCTTTCCAAACAATGCTATATCCGATTTAACAAATCACACGAAACGGTTGATAATGCCTCGGGATGGCCGTCTTGATGATCCCGAGGCATCATCAACAATTTCGTGTGATATGTTCATCATATATATCATTTCTCTTCCCAAAATCCGCACACTATAAATAAAACAATGATGAGCCAACTAAACAACAGAGAAAAATCATGAATTCAAACCTTCTCTCCTTCGCTCTCACCTTCACCCTCCTCTCATGCATAAGCCAATCACACCCCCTCTTTAGCAAAGAAAAGGTCACAAATCTCCACTTCTATCTCCATGACATCATCAGTGGGGCCCATCCAACCGCCGTGTTGGTCGCCAAACCAAACGGTACTACTATCGTCGATGGTAATCCAACTCCCTTCGGGTCCGTATTTGCCATCGATGATCCGATCACCGATGGTCCAGATTTGGACTCTCAGGTGATTGGAAATGCACAAGGACTTTATGTGTCATCCGATCAAAATAAGCTTTCACTGGTCCTTTTCGTCGACTTTGGATTCACCACCGGTGAGTTTAATGGTAGTTCTATTAGTGTGTTCTCGAGAAACCCTGTGCTCGAAGTCGATAGAGAGCTCGCCGTTGTAGGTGGTCGAGGAAAGTTTAGGTTAGCACGTGGGTTTGCTAACCTTCGCACGTACTCTCTCAATGGTACTAACGGTGATGCTATTATCGAGTACAATGTTACTGTTTTTCATTATGAGTGAATGTTAATGCTTTGATTGAAAAGAGGTTGTTTTTAATAAATAATTCGATATTTTTACTTTATAATGTCACTTGGTTTTTTATTTGATGGAGTTGAATTAAAAAAATTTAGAATAATGATATACAAACCGAATAGACTTCCTGAATATTTGATATCTATTTAAATTATCTCAAGATGGTGGTGTTGATGATCCCAAAAAAAAATAATGATTTCACTCATTACTCAAAAATTTATTCTATTAAGGTAAACCTATTCAGTTTATGAGTGTATTGGTACAATTCTATGTTTTTTTAGGGTATACATAAAACCACTTATAATCCTAATAAATGAATGTGGTTTATCAACTTTATCATAATAATAATAATAATAATAATAATAATAATAATAATAATAATAATAATAATAATCACTTGTAAATAAATAAAGAATTTCACATTTATATATTAAATGGTTTTGATTGGATTTCTAATAATATTTTAATATAAAAGGAAACTAATGATAAATAAGTAAGATGTTATATATAGTAAGATTGACATGAAGAATTTCGTTATTTTATTTTTTTAAAAAAAATCATAACATAGCCGAAGCTTTTTACTAATACCAGGCTATGTTATTTTCAAAAGACCCAAGTGATCTGATCTTTTTCCAGACCTGAGTATAGCGAGAGATTTTATAGCACCGAATTATTCTTTTATTTTAAAAAAATAATAAAGTATTCCTTGTTTCTTTATACCAAATTAATTGGGAAAATAAGGAATAAAGAGAAAAATCTAAAATAAAAACAAAAAAAAACAAGAAAAAGAGAAAAGAAAAGAAAAAGAAAAAAGAAAAAAAAAAGAAAAAGAAAAAGATTTGGGTCCCATTTTCTTCACAGTTGGCAGCAAGCCTTGAAGCCATCGCTGGGGACGAATCCGCATAATCTCCACCGTACGATCTACTGCCACGTACGTTCTCGTCCGTCCATCCCCACGTTATCCTCGTCTTCTAATAGATCTTCAGTCTCATTCAGGGAAAAGGAGATAAACAATTGAGAGAGAGATCCGCGAAGAGATTTAGGGTTTTCGATCGCGGGTGAGTTGAATCCTCTCTTTTGATTTCAATATCAGCAATCTGTTATTTGCAGTCTTTTGAATGAATTAGGAAGTATTTTTAGATCGATTTTGAAGTTTTTTTTGGTTTTTTTGTTGTGTTTTTCGATGACAAGATGATTGTTGGGAAATAGGGTTTGGGGATTGTGATTAAGGGGTTGTGGTTCTGAATCCATTGAATCGAGATGGAGACAGTGGTTGGGGGGATGGAGAAGGGAGCAGAAGATAGGAGTTTAGGGTTGGAAGTGAAGGATGAGGTGAGGTGTTCTGAAGATAATGAAGTTTTTGAGGAGGCGATGGATCATGAGAGCTTTTCTGGGCTGGATAGTCAGGATTTGGTGAACGGAGATGGAATTGGAAAAGAGAATGGAGAGGTTGAGGTTGAAGCTTTGGAAGGGTTAGCAGCTGGTGAGGATAGTGGTCTGCGTGTTGGAGCGAAGGAAGGAGTTGGCCCTGAAGATGATGAAGTTGGAGTTGAGGTTGCTGATGAACAACACCAGGGAGAAGTCTTTTCTGGAGAGGAGATGCAAGGTCTTGATGAGTCTGAGTCTATTCTTGGAGATGGTGATGATGAAGGAGTTTTGTTTAGTGACTCGAATGGTTATGAAGAGAAGATGGAAACTTTGAAGGAATCCAAATATCATATTGAAGGAGATGAGGACGGTGTTGCGACAACAAAACTGAATGGTGATCGAAGTCCAGAAGAGAAAGATGTTTGTTTTGAGGGAAAGATGGCAGCTTTACTGGAATCGGAAGCAGATTACAGAGATGGAGATGGTAAAGACTTTTTTATAACCAAAGTGGATGATGGAGAAGCAGAGGATGATAATGGAGAGGTGTTCAAAGCAGCAGTTGTAGATGATGCAAAGGATGGTAGTGAGATAGTAGAGTTGAACTCAGTAAACAAGGATCATGACGAAGGGGACTTAGATGGTACACCTGAGAAGGTTGGGAATGGAGAAATTCTGGAGGTGAATTCCAATGGGGTTGGTTTGGTACATGAGATTGAATCTAATGAGCAGATCTCTCATGAGACTGGGCTTAAGCAGATTCAGGATGCTTCCGTTCCCTTGGATCTCGGTGTGGACCAGAATGCTAGAGACATGAAGTGTGGAGGTCTTGCTCAAATCAATAGTGAACTTGAAGCTGTTCCTCACTCTAATGTCATAAATGGTGTTGCAGATTTTCCAGAACAAGATAAAGGAGATATTTTAGAGGAAGATTTAGGTGATTCAGGCTCCAGTGATGCTGATGTTAGCAATCTCACTAGTGAACCTTCACCCAATGTAGCTTCAAGACATCAAAGTACAGGAGGCCCCTCTTTGCCATCTCGTCCTGCTGGACTCGGATCTTCTGCTCCTTTACCAGAACCTGCTGCTCGATCTCTTCCACATCCCAGGGTTAATGGCTCTACTACTCAGCGTCATCCTCTACCATCAGAAGAAGCTGCTGTGGACGATTTAGAAGAGAATAAAGAGACTCAAGAAAAGCTGCAGATGATCCGTGTAAAGTTTCTTCGCCTCGCCCATAGGCTTGGGCAGACTCCTCATAATGTAGTTGTTGCACAAGTTTTGTACAGGCTTGGTTTAGCTGAACAGTTGTGGAGGAACACAAATAGGACTGGTGTCTTCAGCTTTGACCGGCCAGTGTAATGGCAGAAAACCTTGAAGCTGCTGGACAGGAGCCTCTCGATTTCTCTTGCACAATCATGGTCATTGGGAAAACTGGAGTGGGTAAGAGTGCCACCATTAATTCAATCTTTGATGAGGTGAAGTTATGCACAGATGCCTTCAAATTGGGCACAAATAAAGTGCAGGATGTTGTTGGAACTGTTCAGGGTATCAAGGTTAGGGTAATTGATACACCTGGGCTTTCATCCTGTTCTTCTGATCAGCATCAGAATGATAAAATTCTCCATTCAGTGAAGAAGTTCATAAGTAAAAGCCCACCTGATATTGTTCTTTACTTTGATCGCTTGGATATGCAAAGTAGAGATCACGGGATGTGCCCCTGCTGCGCTCTATCACCAATATATTCGGGCCATCCATTTGGTTCAATGCAATTGTTGTTCTAACCCATGCTGCATCTGCTCCACCTGATGGTCCAAGTGGTTCTCCTTTGAGTTATGAGATGTTCGTGACTCAGCGATCTCATGTTGTTCAGCAAGCAATTCGGCAAGCTGCTGGTGATCTGCGGCTCATGAATCCAGTCTCCCTTGTAGAGAACCATACTGCATGCAGAATGAATAGGGCTGGCCAGAGAGTGTTGCCAAATGGCCTTGTTTGGAAACCACAATTGTTATTACTTTCTTTCGCCTCAAAAATTTTGGCAGAAGCTAATCTTCTTCTTAAGCTGCAGGATAATCCACCAGGTAAGCCATTTGGATCTCGTGCTAGAGTTCCTCCTTTACCTTTTCTCTTGTCCTCCCTGCTTCAATCGAGACCCCAACTAAAATTGCCAGAAGAGCAATTTGGTGACGAGGAAGCCCTGGATGATGATTTGGATGATGCATCTGACTCTGGTGATGAGGCTGAGTATGATGAATTGCCACCCTTTAAGCGGTTGACAAAGGCCCAACTGACAAAGCTGAGTAAAGCACAGAAGAAGGCATATTTCGAGGAGCTGGAGTATAGGGAAAAGCTGTTTTTCAAGAAACAGCTGAAAGAGGAAAGGAGGCGCCGTAAACTACTGAAAAAGATGGCGGAAACTGCTCAGGATATGCCTAGTGAACAGAATAATGACAACTTGGAAGAAGAAAGCAGTGGTCCAGCTTCTGTTCCAGTTCCCATGCCAGATCTAGTGCTACCCACTTCTTTTGACTCTGACAACCCAACCCATCGATACCGTTTTCTTGATTCTTCCAATCAGTGGCTTATCAGACCTGTTCTGGAGACCCATGGCTGGGATCATGATGTTGGTTATGAGGGTCTAAATGTTGAACGATTGTTTGTGGTGAAAGACAAAATCCCAGTATCCGTTTCTGGTCAGCTTACCAAAGATAAAAAGGAGTGCACACTCCAAATGGACTTGAGCACCTCACTGAAGCATGGTGAGGGGAAAGCCACTACCTTGGGTTTGGATGTCCAAACTGTGGGCAAAGACATGATGTATACACTACGTGGAGAGACAAGATTTAACAATTTCAGGCGAAATAATATGACTGCAGGACTTACCGTGACTCAACTCGCCGATACTGTGTCAGCTGGTTTAAAGGTTGAAGACAAACTGATAATTCACAAGAGATTCAAAGTGCTCATGAGTGGTGGTGCTATGACTGGTCGAGGTGATATGGCTTATGGAGGCAAGCTGGAAGCAACTCTAAGAGATGAGGATTATCCTATCGGGCGGGCATTGTCAACTCTCGCTCTCTCTGTTGTGGACTGGCATGGGGACCTTGCTGTTGGCTGCAATCTTCAGTCTCAGGTTCCAATAGGAAGAGGAACTAACTTGATTGGCCATGCAAACATAAGCAACAGGGGCAGTGGGCAAGTTGGCATTCGTTTGAACAGCTCAGAACATCTTCAAATAGCTTTGCTAGCCCTCATTCCTATTTTCAGAAATATGAAGAGAATGTTGTGTGGCTCTTCCCAATCAGTGTAGCAGGTCAGCTAGTTTGAGTATCATGACAAGCTGCTGAGGTATACTTGTATGGGAGAGCAGTTTTTTGCAGTCATACTTTGGGTACTATCTGTGAGTAAAGCTAAGCTCTGAGTATAACTTCTTTAGGCTTTTGAGCATGTGCTTTTCTATTTGAAATTTCATAGCTTGTTAGTGTCATAATCAATTTCTGTGGTATGAAATCTTAAGAAGGAATTGCTTAATTTTAAACTGATCCGATTGAGAGTTGGTTTCTGAGTTATGCATGATAAACTGATTTTATAAACAGTTTTACCCCAGTATTAAATTATAAGCCATTCTTGAGATGTACCTATGGTTCACTTTGTTTTGATACATGACAACAGTAGTCTGATGCCAAGGGACACTGTGGTGTAAAATGTTAACGCACTAATATATGTGATTGATATTGTAGAGCTCCCCAGAAATATATGGATAATATTTGTCTGAAATTTCTGGGTTTTGGTTCTCTGCACTTGTCCATTTGATTAGCAGAACAATTTAAGTCTTCTGTTTGCCTCAAACCCCTTCCATTCCCATCCCTTGTTTCATTGCAAAATTTATTTTATCCTATGACAACTGAGTATAAACATGATTTCCTTCCATGACATTGTCCATAAAATTCATCCATTCTGCAAGGAGCCATATTGTGCTTAGTTCTAAGATAACACAGTTGTTGATTACTGCAAACAAGGATAGATACTATTCATTAGGATTTTTCAAGACATGTTGAAATGCGCAAGTGTAAGGATCTGTCATCTTGATTTACTTTTTGATGGTTTATCTCCATCGTAAAATATGACAGGTACCCCTGGTGGGAAAGTATATAGAGCAATTTAAATGGTGAAAGAGGGGATGACTGTTTCATTTGTAGGAATAAGGCTGGGTGAGAGTAGAAAATATGCCACACACTTCAAGAATATTTTGTTGAGATTGGAAAGGATGCACGACTAGTGCTTGTGTATTGAAATTGCCATGTAAAATTTAAGCAATTTCTGCATTAATCATGAAATTTTTATTTCCTTGTACTTGTCTACTTGAGCACTTCTATAATATTGGGGATTGTCTTAATTTTGCACAGATTACTTGCAGCAAGCAACCTTCTAGATTGGTGCTTGTCCTGATTTACCTTCGGTTGGAATGCCACACAAACACATATATATTTGATTTTCAGCCCCTTATGATGGTTAAGCTCGATAATTGAGTACATTTTGATAGTCAATTACTTAGTTGATATTATGTTTTCTGAATGGTTGTATTGTTGTAATTTAAAGGATTTTTACTTAAAATAAGGCAGTCAGTTCATGTACTCGCTTTATTTTACTTTGCTGGAGAGCAGGTTCTTATAATGCAATTGAACTTGTGATTAGCACTTCAATTTCTATGAAATTGAGTGAATTGCTTCTTGGGTTGTTTAACCTATCCATGAGTTGAGATTTATGTTACTTGGGATAAATTCTAGGCTTGCAATTATGTGTTGCTAGGATATTGAAATGAAAATTCTTTTTTACAATAAGAGAGAAAAGTTGACAAATTCATACTTTCATTCTCTTTCTTAACATTTGTTGAACTGTCTTATAAATTATATTTCGTCTAGCATTTGAGCAGGTTCTATACTGCTTCACATTTGATGGCTTGAGATGTTTTCATGCTTTTAATGATTCCACTTGCAATTGCTCAGAAAGTAAAGGAGGTTCTATTTATTTCTTGGTTGATTTGTCAAAAAATTCATTCAACTGTGATGAGGACTGGATTTGTTAATTTTATCTGCCATCTTTGAAAAAAAAAAAAAAAAAAAAAATTCTGATGCTCAAGTCTTCGGTTTATGAACAGTTTAGGTTTAGAATGTAGCAAAGCATGCAAGTTATCTTATTAGCGAATAGGAAAAAGTAGAGTTTTGCTTAGCTGGTGTTATTTTTTGAGTTCTAGTTGAAAGCTCTTTGATTAAGATGAGTTAGAATTGTAAACAACTACTAAGTTTCAATCCTATACTAGATGAGGTTGGCTATAAGGATTTTGGGTCTCCATGTCCTTATGTTAAATGTAAGATCTGGCTCAATATCTAATATATGTAGATTCTCAGACACTATTTTTCTCCAGGTAATCTTAGATTTATCTCTATCCTTCTTATTTTTAACTATTAAACTATTATATTTCCGAATAGGGACACATGAGGATTTATGACGCACAAGTTCAAACCATCTCAAATATTTTTTTTTATTTTATTTTCAATTGAAGCAACATATATCTTTTGTCGGATGTATTTATTTCTAATCTTATCTAATTTTATATTATCACTCATCTATCTTAACATTTTCATTTCTGTTAAATTGTTCAAAAATTCACATGACCCAATCTTCCATGCCAAACATCAGAGGATTTAACACTCAACACAACAGAAGATGAAGAAGAAGAATTTTCATTGAAACACAAATCAAAAGGTTCACATACATTGAGTTGAAACAGACCACCAGATACAAAGTCTTTACCAATAAAAAAGTTTCTCTTCGAAATTACAAGACGATTTGACTATAGTACAATTTTATAACCACACTAGATAAGAAGGGAACCTTTAACAAGATTCTTCCTAATGTCGGGTACATGTTGAACATCCAGTAGGGTGAGAACTTTTCGAGATGTTATCTTCAAATCAATTCGTTCTCTCCCTAGCACGTGCGCAACTTATCCATTTTCTAAAGTCACTCTTCCTCCATTTGAGACTTGATAAGTGGAGAACCCAAAATGTTCAACACATACGTGGATGTTAGTACCGGAATCAAGAAACCATTCTAAGTTTTAGTAGGTTAGATGAACAGAAGGAATGAAGGAAACTAATCTAAAGTGGGTCTCAGAGGAAGGTGTACCCATCTTAAGTACATTCACTTGCGGTTTGGATGAACCGGAATTCTTCCGGAGCTTTCAAAAGAAACCATCGCAAGCAATGTGGTTTGTCCTGCCACAAACATAACAGTGTTTAGGTTTTTCTCGAAAGGTTTAAAAGAAGAAGGTTTGGGTTGCTGAGATTTTTTAGGACAAGTTTAGGAAGGTTTGCCCTTAGCCTTAAAGGATTTCCCTAGGAAAATTGATGAGATTTTGTAGAACTCTTAGAACTCCCAGGGTTGTCACTATATTTTGTCAAATAATTTTTGCCCTTATGAGGTTCGGCATTCTTAGAGAACAATCGGTTTGCCTGCTCAATCCTAATGGTGTTGTAGACACCCATAAGGTCCAGAGTGTCTATTCTATGTCTAAAGGTTGTTTGCAAAACCAGACCAAGATGGAGCGAGCTTGTTTAAGAGAATAGATATGATATGACTCTCGTTATAAATGGTACCACATTTTTCTATTACACTTAAATAGTCCTGGAATGTATGGATTTGCTCACTCATATTTATTCCGTCTACCATCTTGAAGTTTTCAAATTCTATGCTCAGGTGACTAATCCTAGTGGCATTATCGGGTCCATATTCTTTCTCTATGACAAGCCATATATCCTTAACAATCTTGAAATCGAAATATTTGTCATAAAAACAGTCAGAAAGAATCCTGAGGATTCTATGGCGGCGGTGGAAGTCTATCTCCTCAAAGCTCTTACTAGGAGGCTTGGTTGGGTTATAAGAGATTGGCCTATTTAAGGGCATCCTGACTCAAGTTAGAGGATTCAAATTCAGGGGTTGGTGACAAGGCAGTTTGAAGTCCTAAGGTGAAAAGTCAGAAATCGGCTTGGGTTTTCCACCTTCTACAGTTTATCTTGACATCGAACTTTTCAGGTCTGCAAGAGGTATCAGATTCTGCACCAGACATTGTGTATAGGTGTGTGAAAATCAAAGTTATGGGGAAACTAATGTGAGCACACAAACTGAAGCAATACAAGTATAGACAAAACGGAAATGCAGGTTAAATTTCAGGAGAATATAAATGTCATAAATTTCAGCAAAAAGTGGTTGGTGGTTAGGGGGTTAGGTTTGAGACCCTAGGGTTTGGGGTTCAAATCTAGGTAATTGCAAAAGAAATAGGATTTTTAAACAAAGAAATTAGCATGAAACTTTTTTCAACAAGGTTTTTAATATTAAATGGTATACAAGTTCTAAATTTTAGGATTAAAAGCTAAAGGTGAATATATCAAGTCTTGGGCTTGTTACAACAAAAATACGGTAAGAAATTCAAATAGTAATACTCTATGATTTTTGTAGGTATAACAACACTAACTGAAAGAGCATTCAAGCATAATATGGCATGCTATTTGAGATCTACAAAACTATGTTAAATTGTTGGAAAATTTCAGTCAAAACATGCAAAATCATCATAAATTCAGTAAACACAATAACAATTGAGTAAGATAGATCTGGCCTGGGGATTGGTGTGCAATGCACTACCTTAACACAGTTTTAGCCTTCCTCGTGCGAGATTTCCGACTTCACACCCTGTGTTAAGGTATACAAACATGTGGCTAAATGTCTACCTGCCTAGCATGTTCGGCGACGAGAGTGATTCAAGTATCTCCCAAGGTTCAAACCAGCAAACAATCACTTGAAAAAGAAGGTCGGAGAATGGAAGGGAAGCGCAAGAACAGAAGGCTCAGGAGAAGAAGGAATGAAGATGAGATAATAATCATTGAAAGTATTAGAGTTAACGGATCCGGGTTAGAGGTAACGGATCCGGGTTATATGAATGTTTGTATATAAAGGGTTAGGGTTTGTAAAGTGTTAATTATGAATTAATGAAAACTATTTCTTGCAGCCACCACGGTGGCCTATAGCTTCTTCATCTCCGATCCCAACTCTTTTCTACATGGTATCAGAACTGGGAGGCGAGGGCGATCGCGGAGGCTGTAGAAGGGGGAGAGTGCGCTGATCCACTGAGCGCGCAGCCAAATCTGATCTAGTTTCTGGTGTGCAGAAGCGCTGATCCACTGAGCGCGCAGCCAGATCTGAGCGCAGGGAACGCAGGACGAAGGACTGCGGGAGGTGACGACGATTCGGGGCTGTCCGACAATCAGATCTGGCCGCCCGGAGGCGAAGATCCGGCCGCCCTAGGCGACGCCAGCGAAGATCCGGCGATCTCTAGGTGCAGGCGGCGCTCTCCGAGGCAGGTGAAGCTCCGGACGGGGTGGCTGGCGTGAGCTCCTTGGCGTGTGCTCCTCCTCCGCCTTCACGCTTCCTCTATCTCTCTCCGACGAGCAGTGGTGGCTGTCTCCGCCGCCATCTCCAGGCCCCAGGGCATGTGAATCGGGAGGCAATCAATTGATTTGGTTTTTTTTTTTTGTTTTTCAATTCGCAGGTTGCTATGAATTGGGTTTGAAAGTAGTTATTGGTGACTTGGTTGATTGTGAATTGGTGGGGCCTACCATTTGTGTTTATTCTCCAAGCTCTTATTAGTTAATTGTGAATTGGTGGCTGGTTGTTTATTAGTGGTGTTGGTTATTTGAGTGAGATTGTTCAGTGGGTTTTTGGTGACTTCGTGATGGCGACTCCAGTCACCACTCATGATATGAAGGATCTTCTTGAGGAATTTGCGAGGATGTTCAGAGCCAAGAGTGAGGCAGATGCCTCATCCAATCGGGAGATTGTGCAACGGCCTGAGATGGTGCAGAGGCTGGAGCTGATGCCAAATGATGTGAAACTAGAAGGGGCAAAGAATTATCTGAGTTGGTCTCGGAGGGCGAGTCTGATCTTGAGTACAAAGGGGCTTGAGCATTATGTGCAGGAGACCTGTGTCGAGCCTACCGACAAGGGGAGCGCTGAGTGGAGGACCTGGCGCACCACTAATTCCCTGGTGGTGGCATGGATGATGAGTTCGATGTCCCCACTATTCTTTGGAATGGTGGAGGCAATGTGAATGCGGTGACATATGTGGACAATGTTAGCCAAGATGTATTCTGGAGCAAGGAATGTGATGCTTATAGTTAAGGTTCAGACAAAAATTGAGAATCTGAAGCAGGGGCAGAAGAATGTCTTGGAGTATGCTGCTGAGTTGCAGCACCTTTGGTCTGACTTGGACCATTATGATCCCTTGGCATTTCCAGATACTACATGCACAGCTTTGAGCAAGAGATGGATCGAACGCAGGAGGGTAACTCACTTTCCGAAGGGTTTGAATGCAGAGTTTGAGCACAGGAGAGCCATAATGTGTCATCAATCTTCTCTTCCCACTATGGAGGAGGCTATCACGCTGGCGGCCCAAGAGGAGGTTAGATTGAAGGTGATGACTGGTATACCTCACCCCCTCGCTCGTCCGCGATCGCGCCTTCCTCGCCACAATCGATGATAGAGAGTGCTACAACTGCGGAAAAAATGGCATCTCAGCTTTAATTGCCCACAACCGCGTAATCCTTGTCGCGGTCGTACCGGAGGTGGAGGCAGAGGGGCCTATAGAGGTGCACGTGGAGGAGGCCGTGGTCGGGGTCGTGCTAGTACTAAAGCCAACTTAGCAAGCATCACGAGGGTCGACCGGCTGAGATGTCCGCTGTCGATGCCGCCGAGTTGGAAGAGTCAGCGACGCTTGAAGCTGAGGATTGAGAGCTCCAAGGGCAAGGGCCAAGCTACACAGGATCTTGTTATGACCTAATCGCTTTGCTAACTTTGCTAACCATGCGCCTACGCTGCAATGTATTCGTGCTCGTGCACTCATCTACAAACAAATCGCATGTAGAATGGATTGTAGACTCAGGAGCATCTAGGCATATTACTGGTACATGTAGTGAGTTTCCATCATATTCACAATATAGGCATCCTCATAATGAGACCGTCCAAACTGCTGATGGGACTTCTCAACCCATTAGAGGAATTGGCTCGGTCAAATGCACTTCATCAATCACACTCTCATCTGTCTTGTATGTTCCCTCATTCCCCGTTAATCTTCTTTCAGTGAACTCTATTATTGATCAATTAGATTGTCATGTTCTCTTTGACCGTGAATCATGTCTTTTCCAGGAGAAGCGAACCGGGAGGAGGCTTGGGACTGGCACCAGGCGTGATGGACTTTGGTACTTGGATCAGGGGAGTGTTGATGCTGCTCTTGCCGGCCGCTGTGTGTGGGGAGTAGAAGTCAGAGCGCTACTCCAACATTATCGTCTAGGTCACTTATCTTTCGAAAGTTTACGTAGGTTGCAACCATAATTAATGGACAAGGTAGATAGGAGTACACTTGTGTGTGATGCTTGTGAGTTTGGCAAGCATACACGTTCTACTTATTCTAGTATTGGTCTTCGAAGTGTTGAACCATTTTTTCGGATGTATGGGGACCTTGTCCCGTTATTTCAGTTAGTGGATTCAAGTGGTTTGTGACCTTTAGTGATTGTTATTCTCGCATGACTTGGATTTATTTGATGAAACACAAGAGTGAGGTGCTTCTGTGTTTTCAAGACTTTTGTGCCTGCGTGAAGACTCAGTTCAATGCAAAGGTTCGAGTTGTACGGACGGATAATGGAACTGAGTATGTTAATAAGGAATTTGCATCATTCTTGTCAGCTCAGGGGATCTTGCATCAGACATCTTGCCCAAATACGCCTGCCCAAAATGGGGTGGTTGAACGCAAGAATAGACATCTGCTGGAGGTGGCACGCTCTATTATGTTCACGATGAATGTGCCAAAGATCCTATGGAGTGAAGCGGTAATGACAGCCGCTTATCTCATCAACCGCATGCCTTCACGAGTGATGGGAATGAAGATACCATGTGAAATGCTCCTAGGTGAGAACAAGTTTATCATCCCTCCTAAGGTGTTTGGTTGCACTTGCTTTGTCAGAGATCATAGGCCTTCGGTAGGGAAGTTGGATCCTCAGGCTGTGAAGTGTGTGTTTGTTGGGTACTCTTCTAGCCAAAAGGGTTATAAATGCTGGAGCCTGACTGAGCGTCGGCTATTTGTGAGTATGGATGTGACCTTCAGGGAGTCGGAGCCTTTCTATGGTGAGCAGATGGACTTGACATCTCTCTTTGAGGATTCCTCTCCTAGCACAGGCGGTGTTGGTCGAGAGGGGGAGAATCGTAGAGATGTGGTTGTGGGGCTCATACCGTGTCCTGTGAATGATATGGATCAGGGGGCGTGTCAAGATGAAAATGTTGAAAATGGTAACCTAACTCCTTGCAAAGGAGAATTGAAGGTGTACAGAAGGAGGCAGACAGGTGTCCAGGGGGAGCATGGAGAGCAGCAGGTTGAAGGAGAATTGAAGGTGTACAAAAGAAGGCAGACAGGTGTCCATGGGGAGCATGGAGAGCAGCAGCCGCAGCTACAGCAGTACTCCACACTCCCTACAATCAAGATTGATGACCAGTCCACGCACGCCATCGTCCCAGGCCTCTCCTCAGTTTCTCCTTCCTCAGGTCCTTCCCCGTCTCCCTCTGAGTCGGGTGGTAATGTCTCTATCTCTTTTAATTTGCCTATTGCTCATCGTAGAGAACCTCGAGCCAATGCTGGAAAACCTCCGGCTAGGTTTGGCTTTTAGAATGATATTGCTAACTTTGTCTCTTATTCTTCATTATCTCCTATATACAAAACTTTCATTGCATCATTACAAACAATGCCAATACCGAGTGACTGGCGAGTGGCAACGCAAGATCCTAAGTGACAGGGTGCTATGCATAAGGAACTCCAAGCCTTGGAGAAGAATGAGACATGGGAACTTGTATCTCTCCCAACTGGGAAAAAGGCAGTTGGTTGTAAGTGGGTGTACACTGTGAAGCAAACTCTTGAAGGGAAGATTGACAGATACAAGGCAAGGTTAGTTGCAAAGGGATATCGCCAAACTTATGGGATTGACTATGATGAAACCTTTGCTCCAGTAGCAAAGATGAGCACGGTGAGAACTTTGATCTCACGCAAATAACTTTGGTTGGCCGCTACATCGATGGACGCCAAAAATGCCTCCTTGCATGGAGATCTACAAGAGGAGGTGTATATGGAGATCCCTCCCGGCTTTACTACTCCACGCATGTTGGGAAGGTGTGTAGGTTGAAGAAGTCTTTATATGGGTTGAAGCAATCACCAAGGGCATGGTTTGACAGGTTCAGACGTGCAATGTGTGGTATAGGCTATATGCAGTGTAGTGGGGATCACACTGTTTTCTACAAACACTCCAAATCCCATGTCACAATTCTGGCTGTCTATGTGGATGACATTGTTATTACAGGAGATGATGCTGAGGAGATCTTTCACCTAAAATGAAGGCTGGGTAAAGAGTTTGAAGTTAAGGATCTGGGCCAACTAAGATATTTTCTTGGTATTGAGATTGCACGATCTTCTGAAGGAATAGTGCTTTCTCAGAGGAAGTATGTTCTGGACTTACTCACTGAAACAGGAATGCTAGGGTGCCGAGTAGCTTCTACTCCGATTGAGCAGAATCACAAGTTATGTGCCCAATCTGGTAACTCGGTGAACAAGGAGCATTATCAGAGACTTGTTGGTCGCCTTTATCTACTTACGCCACACGCAGACCCGAGTATTGCATATGTTGTAAGCGTGGTGAGTGGTATATGCATGATCCCAAGGTTGGAGTATATGGAGGCGATACGATTCCGAGATACTTGAAGGGAAGCCTAGGGAAAGGCCTTTGGTCTGTGAGTCATGGACACTTGGATGTGGAGGGATATTGCGCCGATTGGGCGAACTGCTTGGATGATAGGAGATCCACCTCAGGTTACTGTGTCTTTGTTGGGGGTAACCTTGTGTCTTGGCGTAGCAAGAAACAAGAGGTGGTTGCCCTGTCAACAGCTGAGGCCGAGTACAGGGCTATGGCGACTAGTTTATGTGAGATGCTTTGGATACGGAGTTTGTTGTCAGAACTGCGACTATTTAGAGGTGATGCATTGAAGCTCTGGTGTGACAACAAATCGGCAATTAGCTAACAATCCTGTACAGCATGATCGCACAAAGCATGTTGAGATTGATCGCTTCTTCATTAAGGAAAGATTGGATGATGGAGTTTTGAAGCTGAATCATGTTCATTCTGGAGAACAACTAGCTGATTGGTTAACTAAAGGATTAAGTCCTCAAGAGTGTGTTAAAGCTTGTAACAAGATGGGAATGATTGATATCTATCGCCCATCTTGAGGGAGAGTGTTAAGAAAAGTATTAGAGTTAACGGATCCGGGTTAGAGGTAACGGATCCGGGTTATATGAATGTTTGTATATAAAGGGTTAGGGTTTGTAAAGTGTTAATTATGAGTTAATGAAAACTATTTCCTGCAGCCACCACGGTGGCCTATAGCTTCTTCATCTCCGATCCCAACTCTTTTCTACATTAAGGCTAGGGTTTTCCATGGCTTGGTATATATAATAAAACTCCAACCAATAGAAATCCTACTGTTGAGATAATTCAACGGATAGAAATCCAACAGATCAAAATAGTTGTTTAAGGCTAAGAGATAAGATAATAAAATAAATAAAAAAATTTGCCAGGAACCAAAACCACTAGCCAACCAAAATGACGCTGACACATACGCTGTGTTTGTAATCGCCTAAAACCCACCTGTGTTTGGTACTGGAGTGGGCCTGGGCCGGCCCACATCCAACAAAGACAACACCTCACTCATCAATGAAAATGAAGAGACCATTGATTAGCACCCAACGCCGATTAGTTTTAGGAGGCAAGAGGCAGTGTCCCGATGCCATCAGAAGAGTGAGAGACCTCTGATTAGCACCTAACGCCTCTCACCGTTGGCCCTCTCAAGTCTATGTACGGAAGATGGATGGTCCCCACCCTTTCTAATTCTTGCACCTCCTTTGGCGAGGGGCAGACAACTACGAATCGGTCGTCCTTGAATTGTTTCAAGCTCCATCTCAAATTCTGACCGAGCACCACTTTCAGAGCCATCGCAAGGGCATTTTCATGGATGATACCTTTTTTGGAACTCTTTTCCCTTTGATCATCTCACTATTGAGTGATAGTGAGATATGATGCACATATGGCTCTTTCGGTAAGGTGTTCTTCTTCTCTAGTGAGCCCTGTATGGTTACAGGGCTTTCGTTGCCCCTTTTCTTTCTCTCCCTAACTCACCAAGCATTACTCCTTTTATTCTTTTCTCTTCTCCCTTTCCCTTGAGCATTTGTCCTCCTTCCCTGCATGGCTGATCCTTCTTTGCCTGCTCCTCCACAAAGAACGCACATCATAGCTTGTCTGCACTCATCCGCTTTCGGTGGGCCGAGGGGTGGAAGTATTGCCCACACACCTACAAGGGGCCAGTGGGCAGGAGCCGCCATGGTATAGCTCCCTTCCTGTGTTTTGTTGTCCTCAGCTATTCTTCGACATTGTGACGCCAATGAAATTTAAAATGGACTTCCGTCCATTCCTTCTCATCTAAGCTAACTTCAGATGGCTTGTATTGGGTTGTGAGGGCTGCATTAATGAAGCCCCCTCCTCTCACCGGGGGCCCTATCTTCACGGTGAAGCGTGGGTTCTTTGACGGTCCGGGGTTGGCTTTGTCGTCATTCCCCTAAACCTAGGAAAGCCCATTGTTTCCACACTTTGCCATTATCTCACCTCCTAGCGCTTGTGACTCCTGGAGCTCCGTCACATGCTTTGTGCGCCACCCTGTGTGCTTAAGGCAGTAATATTGAGAGTAAAGTAAAAAATTGAATCACTCTTTCACAATTTCATATCATAAGTTTATATTCGGTTAAATTCCATACTAAGTTTAAACTTTGAATCAATTTAATAAATTAAAATTGTTGATAAAACGCTTACCTAAGTTTCCATTTTTGTCTAATGTCATGGTAAGAAAACTATGAAATTACTAATTTACATATTTATATTACATTAAGATTGATTTTTATATTAATTTTTTACTTCATAAGTGCACATGCTCTATTTATTTTCTATAAGGGTGCTGTCTCTTCTAACATTAAGATAGGTTATTTTATTTTCATGTGACCTCCAACTTCTAGTCATTCAATATCTATGTACTTTCAAAAAATTAAAAATTAAAATTAAAATTAAAAATTCACATCCTTACAAAATTAAATTTTAGCCCCCACATGGAATTGTATTAGCATGATTCTTGATGAAAAATATTTCCCGTCAAAAATTTTAATGGAGATTTGAGATGTAATAATAACTTACAGATGAAGCACCAACCAATGCATGAAAGACACAGCTATATTATCACTAAAACCTTTGGTTTAAGATTTCCCTCAAAAACCAAAGGACCATTGGTCTAGTGGTATCTCCGATCCTCGCAGACGTGTGAATTCGCTGATCAATACGCTTCAAGGTTTAATCCCCGGCCCCAATAAATGGAGTGAGCTAGCCAATAATTTACTCGATGAAGACGTAAACTCCCGAGATTCGGAAGTCCTCCCTTGCATCAAAAGTGCTGGCCACACCTAGCCACGCCTATCAAAGGGAGGCCTTTTATTGCCTATGTCAAAAAAAAAAGATTCCCCTAAAAAAAATTTAAATTTTTTTAAAAGTTAACCCTAATCTCAAGTGAGATATCCATCAATCAAACACCCCCTGACAGTCTCATTTACCTCTCTCATTTATCTACAAAGTATGTAATTTGTTTATATTTAGATTTAATATTTCCGACAAAACATTTAAACACTGAAAGCTTGATCATATATGAAAATGATCATCCCACATAATTAAGAACATCTACATGCTAAACATGGCCTGAAAATGATCTTAATCTCTAATGCTATGCTTTCATCAAATCAAGATATAGTTTGCAACTTTGTTTTAATGCTGTTTAATGCCCCTATTTTTGTTGGTTGGTTGAGTTGTTGAAAAGGATTTATTAGAAATGGCCACTTTTATTTTGCAAACACCAAACACATCTCAATCAGAGGGTGGATGAGCTGGTGATCCATTCAGAAATTTAAGACTATTGGAAACCACTTCCACACTTCATTTCTCTCAACCTACTGGTCTGATTTTGGTCCCTGCCATGAATAAGATCAGATTCAATGTCTCTATTTCTGATCAAATACTTGAAATCTCAAAATGTTAAAAAATGGGTTGGAAACAAGTAAATGTTAATTAAGTTTTATCGGATACTTTATGTTATAGACGTATTTAGAGTTTGTTTGGATTGACTTCTCAAAAATTGCGAGAGTTTTTTTTAGTTTTATGTAAATGCTTCTTCTACAAGTGTTTTTATATGGTCATGCTTGGATTGACTTATGAAAAATGTGTGTATGTTTTTTTTTTTCAGTTTGATAGAATCTTTTTAGAAAATGGCTTTTTATAGTAAGTTAAAGCTTCTGGATATTTTGTGTTTGGATACAAGTAATCTCTAAATACTTTTATACTGGTAAATTTTAAAGAATCAGATGTATGATCCCAAAACCCAAAATCTTTGACTTCCTTTGCTTTCACAAAGGTGTTTTGGTAATTAACATTTTACAAAAACAACTTCTTCATAACGGTTTTTTTTCTCAAAAACTACAAAATATTAGCTTCTGAAAAAAATTATTTTCAGTTTTTTCTCTTAAAAAGCAAATACAAACGGTTACTTTTTTTTATTTGAGAAAAAAAAATTGATCCAAACAGGTTTTGAGAAACCACCTAACAAATGTGAGGTTCAGGTTGAGTCGACACGCGCATTTTCTATCCTTTTTATTTGCTGAATTTATGTTTAATTGTTTTACTATTTAAGAATAATGTTAGAAATAGTCAATTATATATCATCATATGGATGGAAATGTGGAAATGAATGTAGATGTCCTATTGTATCATCATCCCATTCTCATTTGGATAACATGAGACTGAGAGAATTTAAACTACACATAAGAATAGTACACTGACAGCATTGTGAAGTTTTGAGTTGTGGCAATCTGCAGGTTCAGTAACTAAAAAGACACCAACTCACATGAGTTAAGTGAGTTAATGAGTTAAGATTGTGTTTGAAATAGTTGAAGTTTTGTAAATGGTTTCATTGAATGAGAAAGCCACAAAACCGGTGGAAAATTGAGACTAATTTCTTGAATGGGGCCTCACCTCATGTGAAGCTCTTCAATGCACTGTCGGCAAAGAAACGAAGTTCTATATATTGAGACATGAGAAGAGAGTCTCAATAGCTCACAACCAAAGTGTTTCCTTTGTTGTTCCATTATGGGGACTCTTCCCCGCAATGGAGGTTGTGTTTTGTATGTCTTTCTAGTTTTAATCGGCTTCTTCTTCTCGTCTTCCATCGCGGCCACGGTTGTGGGATCGACTGAATGTGTGGATTGCAAGCAAAAGAACATCGGGAACGAGCTTGCGTTCAAAGGTGCAATTTATTTTATTTCATTCTCTCGATCTTCTCTCTCTCTATACATATATATATCTTCGTCTCTCATCCTATCATCTTAAGCTTTATTTCAGGACTCCGAGTGGCCATAAAATGCAAGGCGAGCAACGGAGAGTACGAGTTGAAAACAAGCAGTGAACTCGATAAAGAAGGGAAATTCAAAGTTGAAATTGGTCAAGAAGTGATCAAAGAAGATGAAGAATGCATTGCACAACTTCATGCAGCATCTAATCAACCTTGCACTGATCCTTCAAAGATAGTCACAAAATCAATGGACAATGGAAAACAGTCAATGAGTACTGTCCCAAAGTTAACCTTCTCTTCAACCTCTTGTGTTTCAGCCTTCTTTTGGCCTCCTATTCCCCAATGGCCACCTTTACACAAACATCCTTGGCACAAAACCTTTCCTTTGCCACCTTTCCATTTCCCTCCCAAACCTTACTACGAACCTCCAACTTCTCCTCCCGTCTATAAACCTCCCCCAACTCCAACTCCAACTCCAACTCCGGTCCCCGTATACAAACCTCCCCCAGTCCCGTCCCCGGTCCCCGTCTATAAACCCCCACCGGTTCCCGTTTACAAGCCAAAGCCAAAGCCACCACCTGTACCAGTATACAAACCACCACCATTTAAGAAACCATGTCCTCCAATAGTTAAGCCACCACCAACTCCGGTCCCGTCCCCGGTCCCGGTCTATAAGCCACCCCCGGTTCCCGTCTACAAGCCAAAGCCAAAGCCACCACCAGTACCAGTATACAAGCCACCAACTAAGAAACCATGTCCTCCAATAGTTAAACCACCACCAACTCCGGTTCCCGTATACAAACCTCCCCCAGTCCCGTCCCCCGTCCCGGTCTATAAGCCGCCACCAGTTCCCGTCTACAAGCCAAAGCCAAAGCCACCACCAGCATCTCAAAGATACAAGCCACCAACACGTGTACTCACCACCAGTGAAAAACCATGTCCCTCCAATCTTTAAGAAACCATTACCTCCAATCCCAAAGTTCCCTCCTATTTATAAGAAGCCATTACCACCATTTCCAAAGTTCCCTCCAATTCATAAGAAGCCATTACCTCCATTCCCTCCTATTTATAAGAAGCCATTACCACCATTTCCGAAATTCCCTCCAATTCATAAGAAGCCATTACCTCCATTGCCAAAGTTCCCTCCTATTTATAAGAAGCCATTACCTCCATTGCCAAAGCTTCCACCTATTCCTCATTTCCATCCTCATCCTAAGTACAAGAAGTATCCACCATTGCCACCTCACATTGGCAACTGAGACTGTGGTGCTATCATCTTTTCATCTTTTAAAGCTTCTATTTATATGCTAATGGCGTAATAAGGCTTGTTAAGAGTGTGTTGAGTGGAGTGGGAGGTGGCTTTATTAATTAGTTTGCTTGTCTTTTGGATTTGTTTTATGAATTATGGTGCATTACTTGCTTGCTGTAGAGTCACAACTACTTCAATAGCCATTAATACAATAATATATAATTCAAGCTTCATTATCTCCTTATTTGGTTTCCTTTATAATTTTTTCCATATATATATAATATGCCTTATTCTCTGGCAAGTTCATTAATCAAATCTTGTGAAATTCATCAAGATCAATATGATTTTATTCATACTTGCAGTATTAAATATAGAAGATGAAATTATAGCAGACAAATCATGCCATAAAGCAAAATTTGTTAATGATGTTGTTGGGGTAAAATCGCTACAATTCACCCTCCACGGAAGCATCGATCACACAATCCTTGTTCAAAACAACCTGTCAAGCAAGATCTCCAACCACACACACAATAGGGCAAGAGAAAGAGAACACTCACAAACCAAACACAGGGAATTTACGTGGAATTCGGCAAAGATGCTTACGTCTCCACGGGGGCGGGGAACAGAGAATCACTATATGAGTAAATACCGATGGCTTGAACAATCCTCAAGCTCGTCGTCTCCCAAGAAGAAACACTCACTTAAAAGAATAATATTTCTCCTCTCAAGACTCTATGGGAACCCTAACAATTATCAACTATTTATAACAAGTCGTCTATTTTACATAAACCCTAACTTACGACCCGACGAACACGCCCATGCGTCAATCAGCACGCCCGTGTCATTAACATGCAACATCTGGATACAGAGAAATAAACAGAGATGTGCATAGCCAACAGCACGCCCGTGCTCGTGCCCGTGCACAATGTTACGCCCCTTGCTCGTGTGCCCATGCACACGTGCACGCCCGTGCGCTACAACATATTTCCCGTGACTTATCAACCGAGATGTGCACCAGCGTCAGCACGCCCGTGCATTGCTTCTGCATGCCTGTGCAACATATACACGCCTGTGTGCTGCATCTACTGTTGTTGTCACTTCCTGCTGTCACATCATCTCACAGATGTGACATTCATATTTAGATTGATTATAATATCAATCTCTAAATAACATAGCTTGTGTTCATAAACTATATACGTTTATGAAAGTCTCACATATCTTACTCAGTATGTATCCTATTTTAGAGTTGAATGTTTCACCAACGATCTCTCGGCCTATTGATGCAGACTGCCTCTTAAGTGTAGAGGTAGATGGTTGCAAAGAATCCTGGAGGATCTAACCCTCACAACCACGAGGTGAAAAGACACGTAAGATGTGGTAGCGCTTGCCTCGACTTGCACCTCAATGGGGAGGGGGCGCTTTTCACATTTATCAAAAAAAAAAAAAAAAGTTGAATGTTTCATTGGCAATATTATTTTAGAAGACATTTAGTCTTAATTCGTTTCATTTTTAAACTAGTGTTATCAATCTAAGTGTGAGTAGTTTGTTTGCCACTTGTTTAATTAATTTATATGTATTGAAGATCTGTAATAATCCATACAATTAATAAAGTAATTATTGATATTTTTAGCCTGTTGTTTACTTAGTAATTAAATGCTTATATTGGTATCATTCTTTATCAACTTCAATTTTTTATATAATCCATGTGGAGCTGATATAATTTGTGATAGCAACTCTATCAAAATCTTGACAGGTTATTCCATGGCAAGTTCATTAATGTTGTTTCATGAAATTTAGTTATACTTCCTATTCTTAATTAATTGATGATGGTGATCCTCATCAACCTCCTTCATGATCTCAATGATGCAAACTTGTGATATTTTCCAAGCTATGCCTTCAAAAATGAAATCTCTTAATTAAACATGAAAGGGACAACATTAATTAGTGTTGGTTTTATTCTTGATTTAGAGGAGGAGAACAGACAGAAGGATAGATGGTTTTCTAGAAAAGGCTTATGAAGCTCTGTTTTGTTTTCCAGCTAAGTAATCTCTGTTATGGATTACAACCCTTAGAAGTCCTAGATACATTACCCATGTCATAATAGATAACAACAAAATATTAAAGTCAAATTGTCAAAACACCTATTTGACCAAAGAACACACATTACTTCTATAACACTATCATGTGTTGGTCTTGAATTCCCATTTGCTCCCCTGAAATTCAGAAATTTTCCTTTGCGCGGTATTGCCGTGAAAATATTTGCAATTTGATCTTTTAGACTTGTAGTACTCAAGCTCAATTAATCTCTTGTTATTCTATCTTTCTGAACAAAGTGATGCTTCTGATGTAAACTGGATTTTTTACCATAGCAATTGTTGATTTGTTGTCACAAACAATTATTGTTGCTTTCACTTATTTTTCTCTAACATCTTCTAAAAATTCTTCTTAGCCACACAGCTTATGAAGTCGTCGTCATTCCAGTTGATACATATATTCAGCTTCAGCAAAAAAGATTGAGTAATTGATTTTTGCTTATTTGATTGCCGTGAAAATACTTGTGAGCTAAGTGAAAAAAACAAAACCGATTGTCCTTTTCATATCATCTGCAGAGCTAGCTCAATCATTATCACAAAAGCCAATCAGTTTAAGCTCTTCACCTCTCCAATACTTAATTCCATATGTCAAGGTTCCTCTTATGTGTCAAAGAACTCGATTAGCTGCTCCAAGGTGAAAGTGGGTGGGATTTTACAAGAATATGGACAACAAACTAGAAGCAAACATAATATTTGGTCTAGTTGTTGTAAAATACAATAAGTCCACATTACTTCTATTCAAAGTGCTTCCAAAAGCAACACCTCCATCTCAATTGTATACAAATCGATAGCACTTTGTATAGAAGTATTGTGGGCAGCTTGTTGTATCTTACATCAACTAGACTAGATATTATGTTTAATTCCACTTTGTTGTTCAAATTCATGCAATATCCCAGCCACTTTCACCTTAGAGCAACCAAACGAGTTCTTCAGTACATAAGAGTAACCTTAACATATGAAAGTTAATTCAAAGCTTCTCCTTTTCTTCATTTTTATGTTTGCTACAAATTTTATCCCTCGCTTTTTGTCATATATAGGACAATCATCATCTTCAAAATGGACGACATATTCATTCTCTAAAAGTTGCCCAACACTAAATAAGTTCTGATCCAAGTCTAGAACTAGCAACACATCATGAATGAACTTTGTTCCATCTTTTGTCTAGATATGAATTGTGCCTATTCCATTTGATTGAACAAAAATACCATTACCCATTTTCACTTGAGCATTTATGTCAACATCATTTCTATCTCTATGAAGACACTCTTGTCACCAGTCATATGATCACTGCATCCACTATCAAGCAACCAAACATCATTTCTTTTTTCATTTTATGCTTGACAACTTGCATAAAACACACTCCTTTGTCCATCTTCTTTTCCTTTAAGAACATTTTCTTTTTGTTAATTTATTCTTCAATCTACAATCTTTTATGAAAGTGCCCAAACTTTTTACAATTGTAGTACCGCGGGCTTCCCGTGAATTAAACCAACAATCTTTATCAGTATGGTTACTCCTTTTGCAAATGTTATATCTTTGTTTAGAACTTTCAGCACCTAAGTTACTGTCAAAATTACTTCGTTCTTTTCCAAATCTTCCTTGAGCTCCTAAGATGATGACCTTTTTGCTTTTGCTGCCATGCGAGTTTAGATTGAAAAGCACTTTTAACAAACTTTAATTCCAGAGTGTCTCAACAACCTTTGCTCATGAGTGTGTAATGATGCCATCAACTCTCGAGTACTTACTGTAGAGATCGATCTCTTTTGTTTCTTCAATTACAGACACCATAACATCTTATTTTTCATGAAAGATGGTGAGATTTTTTTCAACTTCGTTATTTATAACCACTTCACCGTATAAGCCAATTTGATTAACTACTTCAGTAACTCTGGAGAAATACTCCTTCAAACATTCAGACACATTCATCTTCATGTTCTCTGATTCTCTTCTAAGAGTTTGAAGTTTAATAGCTCTTAATCTTGCATTTCCTTAAAACTCCTCTTGCAAAACCCTCCAAGCCTCTTTAGATTTTGAAACCCTCATGATTCTTGGAAACAAATCTTCAATAACAGCTTGTTGAATAAAAATTAGGGATTTTGCATCTTTCTTCTTTTTTGTCCTTTAAGACTTCTTTTTGAGCATTTGAAAGATTTACTGTAGATTCAAGTTCTTCAAAACCATTCTCAATTAGTTTGATCAACTGTTCAGTCAAAATTATCTCCAAGGTCCTGGCAAACAGACTAAAAGGGGTCCTGGGTGAACTGGTGGAGGAATCCCAAACGACATTTATCCAGAGCTGGATTTCATCCAATACCACAATATAATCGCAACAGAGGAACTAATACACAAGATGAGGACAGGCAGCACAAATGGGATTCTTATCAAAATAGATCTGGAAAAGGCTTTTGATTCAGTAGATTGGGACTATCTACTCGACATCCTCCAGGCAAGAGGATTTGGGACTAAATGGCTAGGATGGATCAAATGCTTGCTCACATCCTCAAAAGCGAGATTCCTCGTAAAATCCATGATTTTAGCTTGAAATAAAAGGTTTAAGATTTTCCCTAAATTAATTAATAATAAAAAATTTCCAGAGGGTATTTTGGGAATTCAAATAAACACCAAGGGCATTTTGGTAAATGGACATGAGGGAGTTTAGAAAGGATAATATTTCATAAATTATTTAATGGATGATTTAATTAAATTTGGAAACACCCAATTTAATTAAGTTTGGAAAGTCCTCTAAATATTCATGACTTGGACATAGATAGAAGAAAAGAAATAGATTGATTAAATATATTAGGAAAGGTCCTAAGTTGGTGAGATGGGACTTAATCAAAAAAAAAAAGGAAATAATAATTCGGTTTAAATTTAAAATAAATTTAAATTGTTAATTTTGAGAAAAAGCTATCTGCCAAGGGCTTATTAGAGATTTTATTAAGTTTGGGGACTATAAGATATAAGTTGTTGTCTCTGGCGAGGGACCTAGATGTAAGAATAAAAAAAGAACAAGGACTTGAGGAGAAAGTGCGTTCTCTCACAGTCCAAGGACTCAAAAGTAAATATGGGAAGTCGGGGGGTCCTTTGTGCATAAACCGGAGAAACTGTGGCTAATGGTGGACAGACGGCCCAGATCGTTTGATCCTGCTTAGATCAGATCGTGAAGCAAAGTAGTGGCAAAGATGGCGGCCACGTGTTGGGTTGAGGGTCGTTCATCCGCCTGTGAACGGATCTCGAAGCAGAGGGAAATGGATGGAAGGCGAGACCGCACCGTGGGGGCAAACGTAGGCCGTCGGATCTCGATCAAAACCTGATCTCGAGAGGAGCTATCGTCTTCCTCCCCCCGCCAAGCGCCAGCTCGCGATCAACCTGCCATATTCGTCTGCATGGATTGAAGACGAAGAAGGCAAGTGGGAGAGGAGATTTGCGCACGATCTCCTCGCCAACACAATCTTATCGCATGGAGATCACCCTCACGGCTTATAAAAAGGAGTCGAGGCGGAGCGCTGAGGAACCACCAAACACCGGCGATCTCCTCCACCTCACTGTGAGGAACAGAGAGCCGAGACGCCAGATTCCTGAGTTGTAGCGCCGAGTACCGGGCGAGACGTGCAAAAGGTTCCCCGTCTGCCGAGCTCGACGCAGCATCTCTGTGGAGGCTCGCTTTACTCGGCTGAAGCCTGCATAATCACGGTAAGCTCTCTCGCCATCGACCATAATTCTTTATGCATGCATACGGGGCTGTAGGCCATAGGTAGGCGGTGGACGCCGGGGAAACCTCCAGCCAGGGGACTGACGCCAGTGAAGGAGGCGCTGACGGAAACCCGTGAACCAGAAGGGGGAGAGGAGAGGATTACCGGGCCAGTGGACGACCCTGAGTGCCTCCCGCACCCGCCGGGCTCCGCCTACCTACCTCCGGGATGGGACCGAGCTCCACTTGGGACGCATCAAGGCTGGCCACTACCCTCCTAAGTGAAGTCTCGGCCTGTGGAGAAGGAGTTAAGAGAGAGAGAGAAACCGTTAGATTAAAGGGTTATTAACGGATTAGTTAAAATGTTAGTTTTATTTAACTGATAACTAATTAGTAAGTATTTTAATTAATTGGTTTAATTAATTGATAATTACGTGATTAGTAAGTTAACTAATTAGAGATTGATTAATGTGGATAATTAATTAAATGATTAATTAGTTGAATAACTAAATGGTTAGTTGGATGATTAATTGAAAGACAATTAGTTGTATGACTAATTGGATAATTAGTTGTCTTGATTAACTAGATTTTTGGATCTAACTAATTAAAAAGGTGATTATGTTAATTAGTTATAAAATCCAATCTACTTGGTTGACAACTAAAATTTTTGATCCCACTAAATAATTGGTTGACTAGAAATTAATTAATTTGGGATAATTAATTAATTAACTATGTTAGTCAACGAAATTATAAATCAAGGAATTCAAAATTGATATGATGAGGTACTTCCTTGATTAACAGGATGTGAGAACAATTAATTAGCAGTTAATTAGTTGAGTTAATTAATTTTGCTAAATTAATTTATTAGATGTTTTCAGAACAACTATGGGTTATCAAGTAACGAATTGAAAATCAATTAATCAGGAGTAAAGAATTAATTGATTTATTAGAGAATAAAGAAATGAGTAAATTAGTTGATATTACAATTAACTAATTCTGGAACTCGTGAATGGGCTTGGTTTGGGGTTGGGTTCAACCAAGAGGAAGGAAGGCCCACAAGTCGGACTTGGGCCCGTTAGAGCATGCATAGTAGATGCAATATTTATAGACTAGTACCTTATTGAGATAAGATTTATCTTTATCAGATTTTGACTTGGATGCGTCGGGAAGTCCCGTGGAGCACGAGACTCTGTGACTTTAGGTAAGTATTTCTGCATTGTACCTCCCAGTCATTTGTTGATTGGTTTCTTGGCTTTTTGATTGCATGTTGATCATGCCTTGTTCCTCCCTTTAGGAATTTTATTTTTATGTCTTTGTTATGACATATTGTTTTCATACATGCTTCCATGAATTTTGTTGAAATCCATATATAGCATGTTTGATTGTTTTGGGGATGTTGGGATCCCTACTGCATCGCTTCTTCGTCTCCGCTCAAAGGGAGCAGTGAGCTCCAGATTTTGCGAGAGCGCTGGGACGGACACCCCGACGCTCCCGCACTCCCCGCCGAGGAGAGTGTTCGGTTGTCCCCGCCATCGGTGGGGTTCGATCAACGACCGCGGTCGACATATGAGAGACAGGTGGCGCTACCGACGCTCCTGACCCGAGGGGCGTAGGCGACCGGATGGTCGCTTACTCACAGGTGTTCGGCCATAGTACCGGGACCGGGAGACGTTTGTGGAGCTTCCGTTGGAACTCTTAGCTAGGAGTCATTATCTTGCTTATTTTTGTGATAGACTCCTAGGGCTTGTTTTGAGGGGCGTGCCCCGAGCTTGCTTTGATATTCATTTTGTTGATATCATATTTCTTGAACCCCGCAGGGGTACTTACTGAGCTTTCCATTCGAAAGCTCATGCACTTGTTTTCTTCCCCAAGCATGCATCCCGAGGCGTAGGGACACTAAAGAGATGCTAGGAGTCAGCCCATCGTGGGTCGGGTGATTTGCACAGGTCCGAGGACCTTGTCTATCTTTCTGATTTGAGTAAGATATTATGTTTGTAGGTCCCCTTAGGGCTCGTATTTGTAGGGTACTTAAACCCTTGTTATTTATTTTCCAATAACTCGCTTATTTTGAATAAATTAAGTTGTTTATTTTGCATTATCTCGCTACACACTTAGGGCCTTGTATCCCAAAGGGGCCTGCCTCTACTGGCTACTCACGGCCGTCACGCATTATCGCATTCGGGGTCCCGGATCGGGTCAGCGGCATTCCTCATCAACTGTACTCCATCTGGATATGTAAGAAGCAAAAGAGGATTAAGGCAGGGCGACCCGCTATCCCCCTTACTTTCGTTCTGGCCATAGATGTACTACCCATGATGGTCTCAAACGCCACCCAATCCAACATCTATCGGGGTATTCCCATCGGGCCGAATGGCGAAAACACTATCTCCACACTGCAGTATGCTGATGACATTTTGGTCTTTCAGACCGAGGACTAGCGTATCTGCGTATATTGAAGAAAATATTCTACTTGTTTGAGGGGTTATCGGGGTTAAGAGTCAACTACTCTAAAAGGGTGATAATCTAGATTAAAACGACAGATCATAACATAGAGGAATTTGCACAAGTGCTAAATTGTGCAACTGCAGGTCTCCCTATTAAATACTTGGGAGTCCCACTTTCTAGCGGTCGACCAAAAAAAGAAGATTAGAATACTCTAATTGAAAAAAATTAGAAGGAAATTAACATCGTGAAAGGGAAATTGTTATCAATGGGAGGTAGACTCACAATGCTAAACTCAGTAATTTCCACAATCTCAATCTATTGGATGTCAGCCTTCCACCTTCTAGAATAATGGGTCATAAAGAAGATTGATGGAATTAGAAAGGACTTCCTTTGGAGGGGGGTGGACAAGGAAAGACACTCCTACCACCTAGTGAGTTGGGACAGGATATGCAGGCCCAAGGAAAATGGAGGTTGGGGAATCTTAAACCTTCGAGCTTTCAACTGAGCCCTGCTGGGGAAATGGTGGCGGCGGATCCTCACTGGATGAGTAGGCATTTGTCAGAAGATCTTCCAGGATGCTTATTCAAGGAAAGACTACATCGACCCTCACAAGCCAGCCTCTGGAAGGGCATCCCCCTTCTAGAAAGGCCTTTGCCGAGAAGGCTCCCCAGTTCTGATCAACATTAATGTCAGACCTGGCTCGGGTATCAACACCAACTTCTGGATGGACAATTGGTGGCAGGGGTACTCTCTGATGTACACCTACCTGTGGACGCATGAATCCAGCCACAACAAAACACCTAACCATAAAAAGTGCGAGAGCCAGGATCCAAAGAGGTCGGTCGTTCCTTAAGCCGGGACCCCTAACGGCTAGGGAAACGGAAGAACTAAATCAAGTTAATAATCTGAACACCAATGTAATTCACCACATCATTAACTGATATAACTGATACTCGGGAATGGAAGCTCACCGTAAATAAAGTGTTTACAGTCAAATCACTCTACCGCTTCAGAATAGATGGAGGTATAAGAAGTGATCTTAAACAATGCTTCTGGAAACAGCCCTGCCCACTAAAAGCAAAACTATTTGCATGGCTGGCAAGAGAAAACAAGATCCTCACCCTTGATAACCTACACAAAAGGAAGTGGAGAAGCGACCGCACTACATGCTACTTGTGTGATACAGAGGCAGAATCAGTTCAACACATACTTATATCTTGTCCATATGTAAGACAAATTTGGGATCACTTTGAAATGTTATTTGGAGCTCAAATTGGGAGGGAAGATCTTCAGGCCTTATGGGGCACAAGGAACACCCCGTCCAGGGTGGACAATACCCTACGGAAGGGGTGGAACCTCGCTGTTATGGCAATCACTTAGAGTATCTGGGGAGAGAGAAATAGATGGTGTTTTCAGGATAAACAACGTGTTTACTTAAGAACCATTCATGATATCTCTTTCCTCATTATCTCTTGGTTGGATGCAGCTCCACTGACGAAGAAAGCGAAGTTGGAGGTAACAGCGAACCTGGTGAAGCGCAACCTGGAATTCACATCCACTACACCAGGACGGGACGACGATGGTGGAAGCACCTCTGGGCGGGGGGAGGCTCGAGCTTGAAGAAAGAAGATGAAGGAATGGGAATGGAAATGCTTGCTGTCAGAAGGAGTGTACTAAAAGATGTATCTTTTAATTCTTGTTATGACCAAGCATTGTAACGAAACCTTTTATCTAAATTAAATAAATTTGTGGTTTATCCACTTAATAAAAAAAAACTAAATTGAGATTGAAAAAGGGTTTTCATCCTCAAACTCCAAAAACCATAATTTGCCCCATTAAAGATAGGATAGATGGTTGTTGAATGCTCAAAAGTTGATTGTTTGTAGCAGCCATCGTTCTCCTTTCCAGTGATGCTTCACTTTCATCGATTGCCTTCCTATTGACAATTTGCTTCCGCCAATCTTCTTCACGCCCAATTCTTGTTAACATCCAAACTTTGATACTACTATTGGTTTTTAACTAATCTCAGCCATGAATTACAACACTTGGGAGTCCTACCAACAGCAACGAGGCCTATTGGTATCCGGGTTCCTTGTTAAGAAGAGGGATTCTCACCCGAGATCGAACCCCCACTCTTTCAAAGTGAGAGTTAGGAATGGTGATGTTCTCCTGTGGATTGATTACACGGGATTGAGTTGCCACATCTGTGCACATCGTTTGACATCCTTCGTGGGGGGCCTTAAAAATTAAAAAAAAATAATAATAATAAAAAACCTAAACTTTTAGAGTTCTAAATACATTACACATATCATAATAGTAACAACAAAACATTAAAGCCAAATTACCAAACATCCATTTGACCAAAGAACACACATTACTTCTAACAATTAGCAACATCAATACAAATGAACCAACATTTGAAAACATAAAGTGATTATTTCCTTGTTGAGTAAACAACTCACATACATGCACTCACACAAACACACACATATCTGACCTTTATTTTGGAAAATGTTGATGCAAATAACTGCCAGTAGAAATAGGTAGTTAATGAGAGCACAGAGGAAGAGTTCTGATAATAATACCATTTGATCATCAATCAGTTGAAGATTCAGGCAATGTACCCATCCATGTTGGAGGTATCATCCCTGTTTGTTCATGCACCGTCTTGAATAACGGCGGTAGCATCCGATAAACTCCGGCAAACTCCTTCATTGCTCCTCCCTCACCCTTTTCTCCATCATTACTAGTCCAAACACTGATCTTTGGTTGAAGTCCTTGAATTGCATTTGCATTGATCTTAGCTATGTCTTGGTACATTCCCTTGTTTATCATTAAATAATCCCTCAATGCAGCATAATTTCCACCTAAAGCTCCAAGTAATGTACTCAAGTAGGTGCCTTGAGCTTCTGCAAGTGATACCAACCCTTCAGCCTCTTTCCTCTTTGCATAGAGTTCACCATCAGCCTCTTGCCGGCGAGCGAAAAGTGTCGCCTCCGCTATCGCCTTTTGTCCATCGGCGATCTTTTGTTGTTCGTAGAGTAATGCTTCAGCTGCCTTCTGCTTTTTGTAGAGCCCCCAGTTTGCTTCTTGCACCTGTTGTTTCACCCTTCAGATTTAACTCATTTGATATTCCACTTCTTATAATTAAATAAAAATATATGATTTATCCACTTTACTTTAAAAAAAAACTCATTTAATATCATATCAGAATTGATGTGCTATGATCAAGTGGCAAAAATGTTAAGAGTACACTTCCTAATTACTCTTGATCATAATCAACCATGTTTTTCAAAATTTGTATAAAAATTTAATCTAGAATAGTAAAAATAAAATATTTGATGATCAATTTGAATATAAGAAAACATAATTAAACCATTCAAATAAAATTCATCAAAATGTATGCACCTTCAATTATAAAAGATTTTTTTCCTTGTATATATCCACACAAAAATCATATTCAAATGTGTACCCTAACAAATAGATGTGTGTTTGTCAAAACTCAACTCTCTTTTTTATCATTATTTATTTATTTATTTATTTGTGATTAATATCTTGTGGTGAGACCAAAATTAAGTTGATTTTAGTTTTTGTTGATGCATTTATGTATATATATAGCAGTATATATAGGCAAGGCTGTAAACAGGCTAAGTGTTTTGGTCAAGTTTAAAATTAACTAAGCTCTTGATTTTAATTTCAAAAGCTTGAGTTCAACTCAAAGTTAAAATCAAATTGATTTAATTTCAAATCTAACTTGATTTAATTCAAAATTAAAATTTCATTTATAACTTCGATACTTTTATTCAATAAAAATAAATGAATTATATAATATTTTCAATAAATAAAATATATTTTTTATTATTTTTAAAAATAAACTTTTAAATTAATAATTATATATATATATATATTAAATAATTTAACAAAATAAAATTTCTATTACAATATATTAATAAAATATATAATATATTAATATTTATAATTTCAAGTTTTCAAGCCAAGCTACATCGAGTCTGGCTCGAAATTAATTTTTAGCTTGAAATTTCAAGCTCAATCTTCTCTCAAAAGCTCAAAATTTCTAGCCGGAGTTCAAGCTGCATGATCATTTAACACCTCTCGATATATAATAATAATAATAATAATAAATAATAAAAACCACATGATTTCACAGACTTGCAAAATAGGGGTAATTTTTTTTTTTGTTAAAACTTTGTGGTTTCTCCAACAAAAAAAAAGAAAAACTGTCAATGGTGTTAACTCTTGTTTAGTTGGCATGAACATTTTTGACAAATCATATAAAATAGATGCAGATGTGACATAAAATAATTTTTTTATGTTTCGCCAAATCAAACAGGCTTCTTTTTTTACGTGATTGGACGTAAATACCTCTACCAACTAAACAGAAGTTAACACCGTTAACATTTTTTTTTTTTTTATTAACTGTAGAAATCATAAGGTTTTTTTTAACAAAAAAAACTTTGTCCCTCTTTTACAAATCTTGAAACCACATGATTTTTTTATTTGAAATTTTCCTTATAATTAATTATAAAGCTTCTTTAGTAGTTGTGTGTCTGTGTGAAAATATATAATAATAGTAAAAAATGACCAAAAAAAAAAAAGAGAAAGAAAGAAGAGCAAAAGGGAGAGATATATATATATATATACCTTCATCTCATAATCAACAATGGCTTTACTGAGCTGCTGTGCCTTGAGCTTCTCCGTCTCTCTCAACGCATTCCTCCTCTCCACCTCCATCTGCAACTCCGCCTCTCTAATCGCCACCGCCTTCGCCGACTCCACCTTCGCCACCTCCGCCTCCCTCTCCCACCCCGCCTTCTTCTTCGCCAGCTCCGCATTCGCCTCCGCCACCTCCGCCTCCCTCTCATTCTCATACACCTTCACCTCCGCCCTCACCCTCATCTCCTCCTTCTTCCCCTCCCCCTCCCTATTCGTCTTATATATCTTCGTCTCCGCGTCGATCTTCGCCGCATTCTGCAGCGTCTGCCCGTCCCTCTTCTTCGATCCGATCTCGCCCTTCATCCTCGCCTCCGACACGTCCACCTTCGCCTGGTTCGCCGCCTCCTGCTGCGTCTTCTGGCCGAGATACGAGAAGTACTCGTGGCCTTGCACGTCGACGAGCTGCTTAACATTGGCGTTGTAGATCAAGAGGCCGAACTGGTTGAGCTCCAGCTGAACCTGTATATATATTGGAAAATAGTAAACTTAAATATTTAGATCTTTTTCCTCTCCCTACTATCTCCTTAGCAATATTGTCGAACAGAACCTTCTCAAAGACTTCTTCTTTGAAGGACTTGGTGCCTTTGAAGATCTCCTCCATGGTCATGGAGGCGGCGAGGACGCGGGTCTCGCCTTCGATGACGCCTTGGACGAGCTCTTTCACGTGGTGGGAGAGCTTGTCGTGGGGGGAGATGAGGCGGGCGTACTTGAGGAGGCTGTTGTCGTTGTCGGGGGCGTCGACGCGGGGGCCGATGGTGAAGACGGCCGGGAGAATGAAGGGGAGCTTCTCGGCGCTCATGGCTTGGACTTCGAAGGTGTAGTTGACTGGGGAGATGTCGAAGACGGTGCATGATTGGCCGGGGAGGATCCAGGCCTTCTTGGCGAGCTTTATGTCTTTGATTTTGAACCCGGTTATGGCTAAGTACTCTGATGCTCGAGCTACTCGGTAGAAGAACACCATTTTTGTTTTAAACTTTTTAGTGGATGATGAGACGAGCGTGAGTACAGTGCATGCTTGTGTAGTGTTGTTCTGATCTGTATGTATAAATAGAGATAGAGAGAAGACTTTGGGAATTGAGTAGGGTTCTGATGTTGGTTGAGGAATTGCTAGGAAGCATGCTGGAATGAGTTGTTGATTCATGAGAAGTTGGCAGATAGTTTCATGTGCATGACTTGTTCAACTAAAGACTTTGATTAACACGCCATGTCAATGAAAATATAGAATCAAAACATCACAAACCATACAATATTTGATAAGATTAAAGATAAACACATCGGATAAAAAATATATATTACACTAATTAAAAATAAAATAAAAAAAAGGTTTAGATGGGTTAAACACATGCGTCATAAACCTTCATATACCCGGTTAAAAAATATAATAGTTTAATAATATAAGATACAAAGAAAAATAGAAATAGGTCTAAGATTACATGGAACAATAGTATCTAAAGAAATACGCATATAAAATATTGAGACACGTCTTGTCTTTGACAGAGCGACATGGAGAAAGAGAATTCATATAACCGACCTCATCTAATATGAGATTAAGACTTAGTTGTTGTTGTTGTTGTTATTGCTGCTGCAAGCATAGTCAGGAAGGTATCATGGTTATCTGAAACAAAAATTAATGATAACATGCAAGTCAATGGGATGTAGAGAGTGTTTCATTTGACAGGGTCCAGGAATACAGAATATGGAGTGATTGTCTACAGAATAGATATTGAAATATGGAGTAATATTTCTCTGAGATTCCAACCTCAGTTGATATTTGGAGATGGTCTATCTGGAATTTAAATAAGAGGCAAAATGGCCTGTATGTAACACATTAAATAATACCGGTATTGCGAAGATTTGAATGAATATGATTGAGTACAACCAATAAGGCTGCTTTTTCATGGATTTAAGGCATTTGTGTTTCTTTTAACTGCCTAGCAAAGGTTGCGGCGACCAACAAAGGGAAGGCAATGGTTGCGTCACAATGAACCTGAATGAACACATCAAATCCTTAGAATCGCCAGAGAGGAACAACAAATAAAGCAGTTGGAAAAACCTACCACAATGTGTGTGTGTGTTAGCCGAGTGGTAGTTGCTTTCTTATACGTAGTATTCAGTAAATAGTTCACTAATGAATAGGCTCAAGTTATAGAGAAATTACTTGTTACAAGCACATGATAACAGGGGAAAATAAAATAAAATAAAATAAAACAAAACATACCTTTACGGGTTTGGCGGAACCTCTTATTTTTCCCCAGGAAACAGCCTCATCAGGCTGTGCCCCTGAATCACTTCCGTCATATTCTTGAGCTGTGTTGATGTAAACAGCATAATCCGCACCATTGCGCATCATGTTGGCATTACAGATGTGGTGCTTTGGTAGTCCTCCACCAAGAATTATAACCCCTGTTTTCCTAGGGCTTGCATGTACAGCTTCCCCATTAATCGCCCTTATATCTGTGGATGGATAAGAGAGATACCCATATCAGTATAAATTAATAACTAATGCAATTACTAGGGCACTGCCACCGCAAAGGATAAATATTACCTTGCACAATATCAACAACTAAACCAGGACTTTGGTATGAATGGAAGTACAACATGTCCCCGAGTGATCCATCAGTTAATGCTGGGCAGAAGACAGGAATGCCATTCTAATAAAAATTGAATCAGTAAAGTATTGGAGTTTTAAAGAAATCTAAACAATTATACATATTATGTTTTTGAATTTTCTTCAAGAATCGAGAAATTAGGGAATTCACAAAAAACAAGGTTCCAAGGCACAAGAAAGGATTGTTGGCCATCTAACCATATATACAGAAAAGAAAAAATAAAAAAATAATGAAGTAATAGAGACTTTGAATCAGTTGAAAATCATTGTCTCTAGTTAATCTTCCACTCCATTTTCCCATATTTTCCTTTTCAGAGTGTTGGACAAGATGTATCCACATATCTGGATTATTACTAAAATTTCGGGTCCTTTGTTGCAAAAGTTTATATCGCATTTTGAATTTTGGTTGGTTTAATCAACAAGGCTGAGAATACTTCCAGAGCATGTTTCTAACATTCCCACAGATAGAACTTTCTCATGACTTATATCATTTTGTGGTACTTGGAAAAATAACAAAATGGTAATTATACTAGATAAGCTGAAAAGAAGATGGATAGAATCATCATCATTGGCAATAACCTCCTCCGGAATTGTTGCCTTTTCATATATCCACTTTTAGCTAATGACAGCCAGAAGATTTAGAAAGCTGCTAAACAGGTCAAAACCCACATAGACGCATGATGCAACAGAAGATCAAGGAAACAATTTCAAAACCGCCCACTGAAAAAAAGAGGTAGTTAAATCAAATGAAGAAATAAAATAAACCTCAGTAAATAGATCATCTAACAATTATGGAGAAGAAGATTGTTGCCTGAACTCATGATATATGATATCAGAAGTATATAGGATGCATGCTTCTTAAACACCTGGCCCTGTTATTCCAAGATATCATCTTATGGAAACATATTACAATTGAAGCCTAAATTCATTTCCATCAGGAAAATTCTAAGGATATGTGCATCTGATAACAGCTTTTTGAGATCATACTAGGTTTTAAATGTCTAAAGAAAACAAGAAGAATCAATAAAAGCTTAAAAATATTTAAATATAAATAAGAGTGATACCGACCTTGCTCAAAGGACAATTTTAACCAAAATTAGAAATTTAGAACAGGTAAATAATTATAAAACAAACCCAAAATGATGATGGCAAACAGTCCTCAAAATCATTTTACCTATGCTCATTGAGGAAGACTTGTACCATAATAAGTTGATAAAAAAAGTATAATTAAATTAAGTACCTTATACGCCCAATAAAGGTATGAGCTTTCATCATTTATTTCCTTCCCAAGGCGGGCAATGACTTTTGATGGTGTCCAAATCACATTCTGACAGAAAAGGCAATTGTATAGTGACTCCACATAAAAATGAAAATTCATTGGAGAAAAATACAATGCTCAGGTCAAAAGTAGGTTTTGATATATCATGGCTTAACTCAGTTAATTAATAAAATTAAAATAAGCATAAATTCTATACTGGTTCTTTGCATAATCACCATGAATAAACCATTTCCTCTTAACACTATATTAACCATATGGTCCCCAAAGAACAAAAGCTAAAACCAGCCAATATTCACAATTAAGCCAGAAGGAAAACTGAACAATTTTAGTTTAGTGAACAACCTATTCACATCTTTGTGAGCACAAGAGCAAGCAAGTAGACTACAATCACAACGAACTTGCTTGAAGAACGCAACAAATAGAAGCGCATAAATACCAAAAGAATATATATATATATATATATATATATATATATATATATATATAATTCTGATAAGACAAGTAGGTCGAACCTTTTTTATTTAAGGTAAGCACTCATTTTGGCCAACTTGCCTGATGTTTAAAAGGATTTCCAACCATATGGACGGAAAGAACATCAAAAAATAAGCTAGCATGTCAATTTTCATACACTTTAGGAAGGTGTAGGGTCTTCATCTTAACGGGTGAAAATTTATAAAAATCTTACCGGTTCAGAATTTCACCCTCTAAGATATAGACCCTACACCTTCCCAAATTATATGAAAATTGATATGCTAGCTTATTTTTCAATGTTCTTTCCATCGGTACGGTTGGATTTTCTTAAAACACTGTGCACATGGGCTAAAATGGGGCAACCATATTTGCACAGTGTTAAGACCGGCCGTATAGTATCACGACTATATATATATATATAATAGATCTCAAAGTCAAAGACAATCATCCAAAAACAGAAGGTCTATGATATGAGAATGGAGTAACAAGCCCGGGGATAGGTAAGAGGAGTGTGGAAAGTGTGTGGGCATCAATTTTCTACGAGTCCCAAGGAAGGGCCACTATCAACTTGGTCATGATGACATTATCATAGCATTAAACTCCTATAAAATGACAGCAAAGATTACCTTTGTAGACTGTTCTTGTAACATCTGATCAAAAATTGGAATTATCCAATCCTCAAATTTGCAGTAATTGTCATTAGGCACCAATAAATTTCCAATTCGATTCAATCCTTTTGACCGCAAAGTAGCACCTGGCAGAGAAAATTCACCTCTATAAGTTGGAGCTAGGCATTTGATAATATCTTCTTCAATGCCACCAGCAGTTGTCACTAAGACATCGACCTATACATCAAAAAAGTATCGATCACATATCATGTTACACACAAAAAAATTAAGATGGCAATAAACAAAAGGCAAAGAAAGCAGGATCTTAAGGATTTCATATTCAGAATACAATCCACACAGAACTCATTAAATAAATGAAGCATCATTGTAGAACAAAATTTCTTCAATCACAACCATGGCAGGCGTTTTGTAGAATGTGACCATTAAGAAAGTAAATTCTACACTGAGTTCAATTATTGAAGCCAATCAGCTACCATAATCTGCACATCTGATGTTGGTTTAGCAATTGATATTCTTTCTTTTAATTTCTAACAACAATTTTTATATATGATGCAAAAGATGCAAAGCAGATTTGAAACTTTTTAACTAAGGCTTTCAAATATCATTATATGTGTTATATAATTTTAGCATAACAATACTAAATTAAGCCATAAAAAGGTCTATCATCACCAATTTTCAAGAAATATTGATTTAGAACATAAGCATTTGACTAACAAATTAACAAACCACAAGCAGTCCGACATTTAGCACATCATATGTGCTCACTCTTCTGATGTAATCTTATGGCTTGCTACCAACTAATCTAATAACTGCATCCATAATCTATACCAAGGAAATTTTTAGTTAACACAGGTTTCTAACAAATAAAAGTCATCATCATGAGTAAAACCACTTCACAGCAAGATGAGATAGCCTAAGGTCATTACTCTAAATTGAAAACGCTATAAAAACAAATTCATCACTAGCGGCTACTTAGATCACAATACCACCTAGAACGGAAAAAAAAATCAAGTAAAAAGTGAGGTCAGCTTCGGATCACTTGCCATTTTATGCTGAACAAGAAACCGGATCACATCCCGAATGCCAGATGACACAAGGTTTGAAGTGAACCCTAAAAAGATTTTGCATCTTATAGATTCTCTGTAAGCAGAATTCCGCTCTTCTTCGCTGCAATCTTCAGCTATTGCCTCATGAGACAACCTCCAGTCTAACTTCATTCAACCAAACAAAGAAACAAATCAGAACACATATATTCAAAGCATGAAGATATTAGAGAGCTCACCATCTGATTAACGACATTGATGGCGTCGCCGAGATTGGATGCTTGAAATCCAGTGGATGCCATCGATCCAAGAATTCCCATCAAGTCCACTCCCTGATTGAAATCATAACCTTGAATCTTCTGAAACTTCTGCTCATCAAGGACCTCGGATTCTTTGAACACCACCGACCTTAATGTCTGGAGAATCTCACTGTCTCCTTTGCCAGCCGCATCTCCCATGTTTCAAGGTTTCTCTATGCCTGAAATATTTCAATCTCACTGCTATCACTCCGACCACCGGCACCACCGCAAACCATCTCAAGAGCGAGAAGAAGAGATGTGAGAGATGGAGAAGCTCACCTGGATTCCTAGACCGCAGGAGACTAGAGCTCTGAGCAAGAAGCACGCCGGAGACCGGAGAGCTGAGAAAGCCGCACGCCGGTGAGATCCCTAGGGCACCAGTGATGGAAGTCGAAAAGAAGATCGCGCCTTTTTTTTCTTTTTGGCGGTTATTCGTTGGGTTTGGCCCATCAGGCCCAAATGGTAATGTTTGTTATTTTCTTCATTTTTTTCCCTTTTAAAATAATTAATTTAAAATAAAATTAGAAATATAAGATAAATATTGAAAATTTTAGGTTAAAAAATAAAAATTATCAATTGTAATTAATTATTCATCATTATTTTTAACAGTTTTTCCTTTTGTGTTTAGCCCATGTGACTATTGCTTGCTGCATTATTGAAAGGACAACAACTGAACTGAACTGAACTGATTGATAATAAAGTGAACAAATTATTCATTTAAAAATATATATATATATATATATATATATATATATATAAAGGTTTTTGGGTAAACTACACGATTAGTCACCCACCTATTCGTATGTTTCTATTTTGGTCATCACCTTTAGGGATGGCAATGAGGCTGGCGAGGCCTCTACACCAGCCCCACCTAAATAATAGTGGCCGTGGGGCAGTCAGGGGCACCAATAATACACACTCGAATAAAATATTACATTTAGGCCATAGAATGAAGAGAAATTCTGGAATTAAACTCGAATAAAATAAACTTAACTGAATGTAAAAGCACTTTGATATACAAGCTCGAGAAAGAGTGGGAAAGAAGCGAAAAGTCCAAAAACTCAAACAAAGCTTCATTTAGAAACCCTAAAACTATATAATTTAATATATATATAAGGGTATTTTTTGTATGTTTTAGCGAGTGGGGCCGGATTTTAAAGGATCTTTACTATACTACGCCCGCATTTCTTCATGATCGGGTCGAATCGGGTCAAACTACTGGATCGGCTTTCGGGTATCCCTACTCACCTTTAAAAGTTCTGATTGATTCCCAACTTTAAGATTTTATGTTTTTAAGTCACCCGACCCCATGGTGTTAATGGTACGGTGCCTACCGTATGGATGGGAAGATCATCGAAAAATAAGCTTGTCTGTCAATTTTCATATAATTTGGTAACCGTTTGGTCCTCCCATTTAACGGTTCTTATTTTATAAAAATATGAACGGTCCAGAATTTCAACCGTTAAGTGGGAGGCCCAAACGGTTACCAAAATGTATGAAAATTGACAGGCTAGCTTATTTTTCGATGATCTTCCCATCCATACTCCCATCCATACCAGGATTAACACCGTGAGATCGGGTGATTTAAAAACATAGAATCTTAAAGTTGGGTAACTGAATCGTAACTTTTTAAAAGTGGGTGACCAAAATAGAAACACACAAATAGGTGGGTGACTAATTATATAGTTTACCCAAAGGTTTTTTTGCAAGTGTAACTTTTGTTTTATTTTATTTAAGCTGCATATAAATTCGAGCAGTAAACTTGACTCAAGCTGCTCACCTCATTTATGGGACCGGACACTTAATCCCGAGATCTCTCAGAAGAATTTTTCAATGCACGGAACCCAATGATTTTACCACTAGGCTATGAAGCGTTTGGTTGCAAATGTATCTCTGAAAAATTGAAATTACATATGTACTCCTGAAAAAACTTTAATTGCATGTATACTTCAAGTTTTTGGTTTTATTAGTTATATACGTGGGAGTAAATTGGTTATTGATAATTTTGATTTTAAAAAATTTTAAAAATAAGAAAATTAGATTCCTCCTTTCCGAATTTGTTTAGAATTTTAGATTTTTTAATTTTAAAAATCATAACAACTATTTTAAATGACACCTTTTAAACCATTGTTAACTGAAACAACTTATTAACTATTTTTGTTATTGATAATTTTGATTTAAAAAATTAAAAAAACATAAATTAGATTCATACTTTCAATTTTTCTTTAGAATTTTGGATTGTTTTTAATTTTGAAAATCAAAACAACTACTTTGAACATGTTTTAAATTAGTGTTCATCATATCGTACTTGTTAACTAATACAAATTATAATTATCCTATATAACTATTGTTTTTATGAAATTCGATTCTGAGCAACACGAGGTCATTTGCTAGCATAATCTTGGGTTTTGATCCAATGGTCTCGAGTCCATGGTGAAACCGACATGTGGTTACATCACATCAGTGGCCTTGTCTCGAACTTAAACCTGAGAATATATCTCGAGGCAATACTATGGTTGTGATATAGCCACGTGTCGGTTCCATGGTCGAACTTTGTCCACTGAATCATCACTTGTATGCTCCTAAGGTTAACAAAAAATTAAATTAATAAATGGTAGCTGTACAAAAAAACATATATATATATATATATATATCCTTGAAAAGTTTAGTTTACTATAAATTTACAAGGTATAAAAGTATTTTCTTTAGTCCATGATTTAAATTTAACCATAATTAAGGCCATAGGTTGACAACATTCAATATATTTTAATAGCATAGTATATACATAATTAGGATAATTTTGAGGAATATACAAGTAATTTTTCAGATATATAAATATATATAATTTTTAGGGGGACGTCCTTATAAATTTCACAAAAAATATATATAAATATAAAGTCTAATATCCTAATTAGTCCCTCTATTATACGAATAGACCATTTTGATCCCTTTATTATAATTTGAGCTTTGGATTTTTTTATTTTTATGATTGAGAAATATCAGTCTCTTTCGTCAACTTTAGGGGCTAAACAGGTCTCTTAAATATGTTTTTAGTGACGGACATTTCTCAATCGTGAAAGTAGAGAAATCCGAGGGTTCAAATTATAATAGAAGGACTAGTTTGTGTATTACACGTAAATATAATTAGGAGTTTTTATAGGGGTATACAGTAGAAAAGGACAAGTATTATGTATTGATGGCGAAGATGAGAACTATATGTCTGATTAGGCAGAGGAGGTCGTTCAACATTTTTCGGCCTTTTTCAGGAAAGTACAGTGGGATCGAGAGCGACCCCGCTTGTTCCTCCACGCCATCACCGCCACCACCACCTCCTCTTCCTCCTCCTCTTCGTCCTCTACGCTCTGGTGAGATCTCTTCCTCTTCTACGTCCTGTTCTTCATTTTGTTGTTGTTGTTGTTGTTGTTGATGTTGATCTTTGGTGTGTCGCTACTGTTTGTTTGGTGGATGGAAGTCGTACATGTGTCCTTGATTTTCTTGGTTTTGCTGCTGTTTAGGTTAAGAATTTGGTTGGTGATTTTGAACACGTCTCTTTGTGTGTGAAGTTATGGGGTAGGTTTTTTTTTTTTCTATAATAAACGTGGAGGCTTGTGTGGACTTTGGTGTTGTTTATTGGGAAGGGTGGGATTTGGGTGTTTGAAGATAAGGAGGAGAAAAAGGTGAGATTTTTTGGGCTCTTTTTATTTTTATTTTGGGTTTTGGTGTTTGTGCTGCTTTGAATTGGATTTTTCAACCGTTTGGTTGATTAAAGGTGCTTCATTTGTGCTTTTTAGTGTTGTTTGATTGGTTATTGTGGGTGGCGCGTCTCAATCTCTTTGGTAATTGTGCTTATGGTGCTTTGTATTCTTCTCAGCTTGTTAGGTTCTTGTTCCCCTTCAATGATATTGGCCTGCTCTTGCCTGAACATCGTTGATTGAAGGATATTTTGTTAAAGCTGAATTGTGGGGTGTTTGTTATGGAAATTTCCTGTGGGTTCATCGAATGTATGGTTGATCCTCGAATCTTATGCTCTTTCAAAATTTTGATTTTTTTTTCCTGGTAAATTTGTTGAATGTTCTTTTATTTGTTAGGTTTGTTTATGTGCGGCTGAGTTATTTCTTTCCAATGAAAGTTTGAGTTATAGGTATAGTAAAACATTTTTGGCTTTTAAGGAATCGTGGATTGTTTTGCGACATATCTGATTTAATTGTGGCATTTAATTTCTCACTCCATAAATTTGGTAATCGATTAATTGGGTTCTAAGTCGTACACATTAGCTTTTAAAATCTTGTTTATTTGGCATTTCCATCTTACCAGAAATTTTTTTTTTTGGAGGGGTTGATTTTTGATGAATGTTGTGATTTCTTTCAGCTTAGGTTTGTTTGGGCATACTTCACTGATTAGGGACAATGAGAGGAAAAGGGGTAGCATCTCCAAACTACTTTGTGTTGAATACAGGTGCTAAGATTCCTGCCATTGGACTTGGAACATGGCAAAGTGGGGGAGATATTTGCATTGAAGCCGTGAACACAGCTCTTAAAGTTGGATATCGTCATATAGACTGTGCCCATCTTTATGGAAATGAGGCTGAAGTGGGAAAAGCCTTAGCTGAAGCTTTTGATGGCGGACTTAAGAGGGAAGATGTATTCTTGACTTCAAAACTGTACTTTGCTACTAATTCACAGACAAGGGTTGAGAACTCTGTGAGAGTTTCCCTGAAGAACCTTGGTGTGTCCTACTTGGATTTATATCTGGTGCATTGCCCTGAGACTCCAGCTTTTGGGGATGCAACCGATCCTCCTTGGAAATCAGTGACTGAATATCGTCAGTTCCTGCAGCGGCTAAAACCAACATGGAAGGCCATGGAAGATCTTGTCCAAATGGGTCTTGTTCAGGCAATTGGTGTGAGCAATTTTAATGTTCATCAGATTAGCGAGTTGCTTCAGTTTGCTAAGATTGTTCCTGCAGTCAATCAGGTAACATTTGACCTTGCCTTTCTCTTTTTATTTAATAAAATATGCAATACTACCTGGGAAGTCTATGATGATTTTTTTAGGAAGAGAGGTAAGTATTCTTCCTATAGAATATAGCTTTGGGATACAATTTATAAGAGAGTGATTTTTCTTAACTAAATATAATTAGCTATTAGTTTGTGTAATTTCTTACAAACTGGAGAAACTATACCAATTTCACAGATTTCCATCCACCTCACCTTTTTCTCTTTCCCTTTTGCTTGGTAGAGGCATGAAGTGCTTGCTAGTAGTAGTTGAAAGTTTAAGATTTTAGCAATAGAGCTGTGGCATTGTAGATCAAGGAGCTTATCCAGCTATGCTTTTGTATTGTTTTAATTGGGCCACTTTAATGATGATAGCCTGAATTTGTGTTGTATAGTCACAAGAAGCTTGTTACTTGCCTTCTATTGAGCTCTCTGGGTGGATTAACTCAGGTTTCTTTCTTTCTTTTTCTTTTTCTTTTTCTTGAAATGTTGTTCTGGTGCATATTTCATCCTTCCATGTTTGGTGCTCATTTAGTGATATGTCATCAAACAGCATACTTCATCCTTGTGCAGGATGAGAATGTTCCAAGATTGTGATTGATTTGACCCATGATTGGCAATTATATAATGGAACTTTGCCGACTTATTTGATTGGAGACTTTTTTTTTCCTTCTTATTGTTCGTGGAATTTTGTGATTTGGGTTAGCTTAAGTTGATACATAGAACATTGTTAATTACATGCATAATAAGGCAGTAAATTATCCATTTGATTCAGAAAGTTTTGATTGGCATTGGCTGCGGAAAATGCTGATAGCTTGGTTGAAGGAAATTTTGTTGCATCATTCAATTGCTTATTTTCCTGTCCATAAAGTTTAAAATTTCTTAAATAGTTGCCATAGGGTGGATATTCATAGTGAGGGAATCAGAATTATGTGGTGTTTGATGATTTTATTTGAATTCAGTTTACAATGTTTATGTCTCATCTCTTTATATATATATATATATATATATATATATATATATATATAGTTTTCTTTCCATAGTTCAACCTAGGAAGTGTTGTCTTACTTCAAGTTATTTCTGAATTTAATTGGCTGATTTGATTGATTGTTGGTCAATAACCTGCTTTGTTGTTGAAATGTGATTATGTATGATCATGCTATTTGGACATTGCCTTTTCAAATTTATCAGAATTATTACATGTTTTATGATCCTTTACTATCCTGGTTCTCTCTCTGTGGTTTAAATGAAGCCTACCCTTTGAGCTTTCAACCTTATAACCACATGATATGCATGGGTTTTTGTTGTTAAGAACTGGATAAAAGGATTGCCTTTATTTTTCCTTCTCACTTTTGAAATTGAAACCTATCTTTCACCATTATCTAAAGGACCAATAAACCATAAGTTTGATTCATAATTGACTGGATCTCAGCAATATAATTCATGGCATATCAACTTTTTTCTGATTTTACCAACGATCAAGTGGTCTATTGGTATCTCGATCCCTGCAAGAATTCCAACGACCAAGAGGTCTCGGATTCGATTCACGGGTGAGAGCACATTTATGAGAGTGTGAGCAGTGGTTGTGGTGGGTGGTCCTAGCACCCATGTGTGTGTGGGCCCCACCCTCATGTCTGCTCCGCCGAGGCTTGTGCACGCCCTTGGTTTTTTAGTAGCTTGTTGCTCATATTGCCCAAAAAAAAAAAAAAACTTTTTTCTAATTTTTTGCACAAGCCATTCTTATATAAGCGAACTTATTGTATATGTGGAAAATAATAAAACATAATCAGATTTTCTTACTGTTGCTTTTAATTGATGTAACATGTCATGGTACTTGCATATGTTTCCAGGAGAATTTTTTGTTAAAGAGAGAACCCCCCCCCAAAACTGGTTTGATGGTATACAGGAATGATAAGGGGGTATACTGTTATGGACCTGCATTATATTTTATCAAATTTGTAGTTACTGTTTATGATCTATTATTTAGGTGGAGTTACATCCCTTCTGGAGGCAGGATGAACTTGTAAAGTTTTGTCAAGTGAAAGGTATTCATGTTTCTGCTCATACACCTCTAGGGGTGCCAACTACCAGTACTGGTGTGCCAAATAGCAGTGACAGTGGATCAGAAGATGAACCTGGAACTCCTAGGATAAGCTTCAGAAGGTCAAGATCAGTGCATGGACCACTGCTAAAGCTTTCTGTGGTTGGAGATATTGCAGAATGCCATAATAAAACACCTGAGCAGGTATCTAGTTGGAACATTCCTTGTGAGCCAAAAATCTGTTTTTTCCTGTTGTTCACTATTTCTACTTTTATCTACCGGCTTAAAATACTCTTCATTCTGAGAAGGAAGGTCTATGATATGTATCCAATTTTGTAGAATGTCAGTCTTTTTTCTTCATGTCAGCAAATACTTATATATGCATGTCAAGTTGTGCCCTCCATGCGTATTTTCAAGGAGCCGTTAACAAAACGATACATAAACTACAAAGCAAATATATCATCATAGCCCATTTTGCCACGATACTTTTTTATTAGCTTGATGTTCTTATCTGCCACAAATGGTCATTTGCATACTGGGCAAGTGTTACTACTTTTATCTTAGTGAGATTCACTTCTTTTGTATGTATGTATTTCCATTGAAACCTGTAAATTTCATTTATCCTATCATATATTGGTCCTTTGAAAATAACAATTTCTACGAGTTCATCACTGTTTCATTATGTCCTGAGCTATATGTCAACTATATTGTTTGCCTGATGGTTATATACGACTTTTCAGCATATCATCATTTTGATAATATTTCCGCCTTTTTTAGTTGCCTTATGTATTTCTTTGCCCTGTGCTATTTATTCTGAACATGTACTGTTTCCGAGTCAATATGAAAAATCTTCGACCTTGAATCTGAAGCTAGAATCATTGATTCAGGTCATTTTGAGGTGGGGACTGCAGAGAGGAACCAGTGTGTTACCATGCAGCTTGAAGCCAGACAGGATCAAGAGGAACATCGATATTTTCAATTGGTCGCTGTCCGATGATGAGTGGAACAAGATGAACAAGATTGAACCTCAAGTTTGTCTCTTTGTAAATGGTCCTGTTCCCTCTTCTGAAAGCGGGTTCCTCTCTGGAAGTAGCCCTCTTCAGGCTGTGCATGAAATGGAAGACGACACCGAATATGACTCCTAACCATTATTCTCTTCTTCCATGCATTAAATCAACCAAAACAATGTTTTCCATTTTGGCCATATGTTGTACTGCAAATGTAGTAATGTGGTTTTTTGTTTCAGGATTTCTGCAAATTTGTACATTATGATATAATAGTTTCTCAAAATATCAATGTTCAAAGTGTTGATTTGTCTGTCAATTTCATGGTTTTCATCTTAAATTCTGGCCTGATGATTTCAGTTTCTATAGAAAACAATGTTTCATAGAGCTATAATTATAAACATGATGATTTAACTGCAAGAAACAGTAGAGATTTTCTCTACAAAAGATATATAACTATGTTTCTAATATCTGACTTTCTTGTATGAAATGTAAACTGTCTGAGAAAATAAGAACAGAGCATCACTTTCTATTAAGTTATCAGGTTGCTATCCAAACCAATGCTGTCAAGCCATATAACTAATTGCTGGATTGGAGGTCTGAGCTTTGGAGATTCATTTAAGCACAGGCAAGCGATTTCGAGCATCTGCATCAATTGTCGGTAATGGCTCTTGTCATAGATAAAAGGATCGAAAACTTCGGCCTCCCTCTTCTCCTCCTTCATGTGAAGCACCCAAGATACCAAGTTCCTGCATCCTCTCGGCTTGCAGATGTCAACAGGCCTCCGAGCAGTGAGCAACTCTAAAAGAACAACGCCCAAACTATATATATCACCTTTGAAAGTAGCAACCGAGGCTTGCCCATATTCCGGGGGAATGTAGCCGAGAGTCCCTACCAGATCAGTGGTCACATGAGTGTCATATGGGCGGAGAACGAGCCTCGCCAATCCAAAATCGGCCAAATGTGCCTCAAAATTCTCATCTAGAAGAATGTTGCTCGACTTAATGTCTCGGTGAAGTATGTGAGGCTGGCAAGATTGATGCAAATATGCCAATCCTCTCGCAGCTCCTTGAGCTATCCGAAGTCTCATATTCCAGTCCAGGGACGAGGACCCTTCGAGCTTTTCATGGAGCCAATAATCCAAGCTCCCATTCTCCATGTATGAATAGATCAATAGCCTATCATTCTCAGTCCTGCAATACCCTTGAAGCAACACAAGATTTCGGTGTTGAGCTCTTGAAAGTGTTTCTACCTCAGCTTGGAACTCTCTATCTATCTGACCATAGTCACCAGAAAGTCTTTTGATCGCAACCTTCCTGCCGTTGGGCAGTGTTGCCTTATAGACAAGGCCAAATCCACCGCAACCGATGATATTAGCTTGATCGAAGTTGTTGGTAGACTTCAAGATAGCATTAATGTTCAACTCCTTTAAGTCCTTGTGCTGAAATAGAAGTACCAATCCATGCTCCGCTGTTTCCGGGTGTCCATCTGAATCTGCTACATCCTTCACACAATCCTCCGGCCGCCTATACCGAGTCCTTGAGACAGCAAAGTAAAGCACAGCTAGAACAAAGGCCGTCCCAAGGCCAATTCCAAGAGCCATTCCGAAAATGACTCCCTTGTTTTTTCGCCTTCTGTTAATAGCTTGTGGCGGGGCTCCGGACATGCAAGATGGTAGATGGTAGCCACAGAGACCGGCATTTCCATCAAAATCAGAGTTGGAGAATGTCGAGAACTGTCCTCCGGTTGGGATCAGTCCTACCAATTTGTTGTATGCCACATTGAAACTCGACAGGAAATTCAGCTTAGTCAGCGATGAAGGAATGCTTCCCGTAAGATTGTTGTGCGACATATCCAAAGTCTCCAAGCTAGACATCTCCGATAACTCCCCAGGGATCGCCCCGGACAGTTGGTTCTTGCTCAAATCCAAGACGTGGAGCTCCTTGAGCTTCCCGAACCCTGGCAAGACCGGTCCGACGAGCAAATTATTGCACAGAATCAGAGATGGAGGGAAATTGCCAATCTGATTATATTGCAATCCCTTCCCTGTCTTATTCTTCTTGATGAAGAACGGGAAATCTTGCAATCCCGATCCATCCATGGATACATTGTGAGAAATTAGGCCCTTCATTTGCGTCAAGCTAGTCGGAATCTCCCCTCCGATCGAATTGTTAGAAAGATCCATATAAAACAAAGAATCAAGACTCCCGAGCCACGAAGGAATGGTTCCCTCCAATCGATTCCACGATAAATCCAACACCTTCAACCTACTACAACCAGCCAACCATGAAGGTACAACACCGAAAAGATCACAGTATGCAATCACAAGCACTTCCAAATTCCTGAAACCATGAATCCCAGACAATGGCAGAATCTCACCACCAGGGAAATTCTTAGTAAGAACCAAAGCAGTGAGGTTCGGGCAATCCTGCAAAATCTCCAATGCCGAAGATACATTGACGAAACTATTGTTCGAAAGCGAGACATAAGACAGCGAAACAAGCCTACTAAAACTAGCAGGAATGCCCCCACTGAGATTATTCCTAGCAAGATTCAAGTTCTTCAGTTGTTTGCACAGTGAGAGATTATAAGGAATGACACCACTGAACTCATTTGAGCCAAGATCAAGTGAGCTGAGAGTTGCCATTCTCGTGAAATCAAGATCAATCTCACCAACAAAAGAATTGTTTCTCAGACTCAACACTTGAAGAGAGCTCAAATTAGATAAAGAAGCAGGCAAAGAACCATGAAAAGCATTAGAATGAGCTAAAAACCACTCTAGTTTGCCAAGCTTATCAAACACATTGGGAATGCTCCCAGAGAAACCATTGAAGGAGATATCAAAGAGTTCAAGTTGAGAAAGATTACTGATCTTGGGACTGAGCAAGCCAGAGAACTGGTTCTCCTGAAGGAGTAACATCTTCAAAGATTGCATCTTGAACAAGTCCTCAGGCAAGTTCCCAGACAAAGAGTTCATGTCCAGTGCCAGATCCTCAAGCTGAGAACAGTTACTAAACCCCAGAGGGAAGTCACCAGAGAAGAGATTCATACTGAAGTGGATGACTCTGAGGTTTTCTGAGCAGAAATTGGAGATGACCTTCCCTGAGAACAAGTTGAAACTGATGTCAAAGACAGCCAAGTGTGGTGAGGCAGTGAGGAGAGGATGGGAGCCATTGAAGAGGTTGCAGGAGATGTTGAAGACTGTGAGCAAAGGGAGGGAGAGGTTTACAGGGATGGGGCCAGAGAGGAGGTTCATGCTGAGGTTGAGAGAGTGGAGAGAAGGGAGGTGGAAGAGAGAAGGAGGAGCAGGGCCATGGAAGGAGTTGTAGGAGAGGTCAAGAGAGTAAAGGTGGTGAAGACCAGCAAAGGAGTCAGGGAGGGAGGACTTGAGAGTCATGTTGGAGAGGTCCAGAGAGGAGACTCTGGACAAGGAGTTGCAGGAGATGCCAGGCCATGAACAACAGTTGGATGAGGAGTTCAAGGTTGGGATTTGAGAAGCCAGTGGTTGGAAGAAGGGGAGGAGGGAGTGAAGATCATCAGGGTGGCAAGGTTGAGCATGGGAGTGGATGATGAACAAGAGAAGGTGGATGCAATGAAGTGTAAAAACAATGGTTTTGATGACCATTTTTGCTCTTAGTTTTGAGAGAAAGTGGAGAATGGGAGGTTGGACAAGGCCATGAAAGACAAGAAGAAGAAGAAGAAGAAGAAGAAGAAGGGATTTTAATTAAGTTATATATATAATTGATTGTTTTGAAGAAGTTAGAAGGATAGAGATGACGGATGGAAGTGTTGAATGAAACGTCAATTGGTCAAAAGTTGGGGACACGTGGAAGTTTGACTTTGGCTTACTCCACTTTGGACAAACAAACACACACACCTAATTTTCTGAAATTTTCATTTATGTTAAGTTTCTAAAATATGTTGCTTTATTTTTTAAAAATGGTATATGTTGACATAGAAATCTGCTTCTTCTAAAGATCAGAACATGTTTTGATTAACAGATGAGAGAGCTTGACAGAGGATGCAGTGTTTTCATTGATTTTGAGAGAAATATAGATGACTTATCACGTAGACTCCTTCATGCTTGCAAAATCAATGTTTTTTTTAGAGATCGGTCTCCAAAGATCGAATCTCGTCGAGAGAAGGAACTGTGGAGATAGAGGGTGTGAGTGCTCGTGTTCTAAGAGAGCCTCCAACACTCAAATAAGGGACTTCAAATGAAAAGGAGAGCGACCAAAGACCAAGTGGTTTATTGGTATCTCGATCTCTACAAAAATTTCAATAATCAAGAGGTCTTAGATTCGATTCATGGGTGATGATATATTTCTCGGAGTGTGAGCAATGGCTTGTGCACGTCCTTAGTTTATTACCAAAAAAGATAAAGAGGAGAAAAAAAGAGACTAAGAGAGAGGATTTCGAAAATATGAGTAATGTTTAAGTTAATGCCCAATCCAGTGAAATAGAGTTTAAGATATAAGATATTTTTTTTTTGAGCTAAGGATATCCTTATATAATTTGAAGACCAAAAATTATTGGTCTAGAGAAAGTTAGCTGTTAATTTAAAATCAGTTAGTTGCTAATTTTCAATGTCTTCCAAAAATTTTAGTAAACATAAAAATTAAAGAAAAAGGGGAAGCAAGTGGAAGATGTAAGGTCTTGACTTTGGAAGGCAAGATGACAATGGTGTTGTGGCAGAGTAATTAGTATAGCACCAATACATGTCAACCTTTTGCATCATCACTTCCCCCTGCCCTCTTGCATGCTTGTCCTCTCAATCAATTCATTGCCACCACCAATTTTCATCATGAACATACATATTAATTAATTAATTAATATTAAACAAATCACTTTTTATTGGAACCTTTCTATGATATTATCAATGTTTTCATAAATAAAAGTTTTTATTTATTTATATTCTTCAATGTGTATCTTATTTTTAAAATTAGTTACACAAATTTATGATTAAAATTATTTTGAAATCAAATTTCTTTTAATTTCATATAAACACCCCTACAAACAATTGTTTTCATATAACCAAAGGCCTCTTGGCCTAACGGTACTACTATATTATGTAAGACCGGTGGTCTTAGATTCAAGCCTCCACTCACACAAAATAATGAGATGTTTCTTATTTAAAGGTATTCGACACATTGAGCTTGCATTGTGGTAGAATCCCCCTCTATGTAGGGTGAGGGCATAGTACGCGCATTGAGCTTACTCTGCGCACAACACGTTGAGTTTGCTCCATGCAACTGAATCCGTCCCTTGAATTTCTCGTTGGGTCGCTTATCGGCTAATTTTATAAAAAAAAACATTTTTTTTCATATTAAAAATAGAGAAACTCCTCAAAAAAAAAATCAAATTAAACATTATTTTTCACTTTAGAGAGAGGGGTGTATCATTGTCTCTTTTATTAATTAAAAATTAGTTTTATTTTTGAGAAATAATCAAAATATTACTCATTAAAGGTAATATGTTTTATTTATTTGAATTTATTTTATAAGATCATGAAATGAGGAAAAAGTAACAAAGAATTCTTGACTTGGGGCCATCAAGAATCTGATTCTCTTGTTTCCTTGTCAAATGGTCAATCCATTTTTATTGTACAAAGTTTGTACCTATTTCCATCTTCAAATCAACCCACTAATCTTAATTTTTTATTAAATGATGCTTCCCTTAATCTTAATAATGATTAAATTTTTTTTCAAACTTTAACATAACATTAATAAAACACAACATCAAATCATCAACAACCAAAAACAAAAGTAGGAAAAGCAAAGGGAAAACACAAAAAGGAAAAGTGTGAATGCCTATTTAGAGAATCCATCCATATCATTCATCTACCATTTTCTCCTTTCTCATACATTCAATGTAACTTTCTTCTTCAAGAAAATCACTTTTTCAAATGTAATCTTGGTTTTAAAAAAAAAATAATAATTTTTAGTTTTTTTTAATTAAAGTATTTGTAAAAATAATCCTAAAGGTGATGATTATGATTAAATCTCACAAAAACAAAATAAAAAGAAAGTCTAATCGATTTGCTCCACAAAGACTTAAACCCTAGTGTTTTGTTCCAAAAAGCTAAAAAACCAATAGGACATTTCAAAAAGATATAGGTGGTAAAACATGGAATCCTCCTAAAAATTGAATTTGGAAATTCAAAGAAAAAATTTATTGATAAAAGAATGTCTTTCATGGCAATTATAATGAAATGTGAAACCCTAATTGAAGTAAAACGAGAATCTCCTAATCCTAGTAAAAATTGAAATAGATCTAAAAACCCTTGAAACGATGGATTTTACACCCCAAACGTGTCACCCCGCTCAACTGGTTGGGTGACACAATGCTAATATTTGTGAAAAATAAAAAAATGTTTCTAAGAAGGTCTTGCTCGTCCGAAGCAGATAATTGAGGCGTTTGCACACATCCTTCTTATTACTCCCTGTCTAGTTACTCTATGAATCTCTTCGCTAATTACTCCGCATCACAACGCTTACTTAGACATCCTCAAGACTATTTTGAAAAATACTTTAGTCTCTGATCCAGTAAAATAAAAAATAAATTAAAAATAAAAAAATGGTCCAAATATCAAAAGTAAAGTTAATATCTTGTATTCTTGCACCAAATCAAATTCATCTCATCTTGTAATCATAATTAACTCATACAAGAGTTAGTGGGATATTTTCTTTTTACATGAGAGAGGTTAGAAGTTAGGAGATGAAGCAATTCATGGATACCTTTTTTCTTTTTGTTTCTCGTGAATACACGCAAGTCCCACTTGCTCAATCTTCATCTCCAACAAGTGAAAAAAAAAAGAGTGGAAGATGACTTCTTGACCAACTTTTCCCAAAGTTAAAAAGGCATCACAAGAATCTCTCTATCATGTTTTCAAGTCATTGAAGAGAATGTCTAACATTTGGGAGGACCACATCCATCTTCCTTTCTAATCTTAGGACCCACATATTTTGAGTTTCTCCCCACTATCACTAGCCTTTCTTCCAATTGATCCCTCTTCACTGTTTATTTTTTAAAATTTTTCTCCATGATCGATTCGTCTCGTGATATGTGTTACTCATGTGATCCTCATTTATTTCTTCATGAGAATATATATAGTATGATGTGGAACTTAATCTAAACTTTATGTATTTGTTTAGTTGTTCCAAAACAAGAATGTATATAGTATGATACGTAATTCGATGTGATTATCATCTAATGGTTATACTAATTTGATGTAACCGCGGTCTAATTTGAGTTCTGCATATGAAAGTTTATTTTGTCGATGAGGATGTATACAATATGGTATGTTACTTGAAGCGATCACCAGCTATTTATTTACTCGACTGATGAGAATGCATTCGGTAGGATATATAATTCGATGCGATTACTACTTATCTGTTTATTCGGACGATGAGAATGCCTTTGATACGATACATAACTTGATGTGATCACTACTTATCTGTTTATTCCGTTGATGGTAATGCATATTGTATGATATGTAACTTGATGTGTGTGATCACCATCAATTAATTTGTTCGGTTGATGAGAATGCATTCGAAAGGATATATAACCTAATGTGATCACTATTTATCAGTATATTCGGTCAATAACAATATATACAACATGATGTGTAACTTGATATGAGATGTATGCAGTATGATATGTAACTTGAAGCATAAACTAAGATTGATAACTTGATGTGATTACCTCTTATCGCTTGTTTCGTCAATAAGAATGTGAACACTATGATAATATAACTTGATGTGATCGCCACTCATCGCTTGTTTGGCCAATATCGATCTAACTTGATCACAATATCGATCTAACTTGATGTGATCGCCGCATTATCATGAATGTTTGATGTAATAACACTATGCAAGTGCCAATCTGTCATATTCCAAAATAACAGCAAATGGTCTTCACTTTAGGAGGAAATATAGAAGACTTGATTAGATAAGTGGGTGCCTATACCTGCTCAAGTTGTTGCATGACAAGCCAATTGTGATAAGGGAATCCTCACAAGAAACATTATATAACCACACACACTTGTCCGCCATTTAATCCACCAAATCATCATCTTTCATTTCATAGTCTTCCATCATAGCATCAATGGTTCATCAATGGTTTTAATGCAAACATCTCACATATCATCGCGAAACAAGAGTTTAATGCATCTGAGAGTTTTATTGAACAATATACCACTTGAACTCCCCTCCCACTTCCCTACACGAAGTATGGGGACCAACCTCCCTTTCCAACAAAGTACACAGGCTTTGAGGAGATGATGAGAACTCACAACGATGACAATCATCTAGAATATATAGATGAAAAGAAATATGCGATGTTTTAAGAAAAACAACACGTTTCTTTATAAATTATTTGTGACACTAATTTCCTCCTTTTATCCTAGCTCGATGGAGCTCATCCGTCGAAAAAGACCAAACTGGAAGCAGCCCAAACCCTAGTTAAAAGAAACCTTTAATTCAGAGAAGACACTGCTCCACCTGCTGCTGGAAGGGGAGACGAGACATCTGGCGGGGAATAGACGAAGACATGCCACCTGCAACACCCTCTGTTTTTTGCTTTCACTGTTCAGACCTGTGTAACAAGGGTTGCATTTACTGTTCACTATCTCTTTATATTTAAATAAATGTTATCCACATTTTCAAAAAAAAAGAAAAAAAAAGAGAGTCTAATGCTTCATTAGCTCTCTATCTTCCGATTCTAAATTTTCTGATTTATGGAAAGACTTCAAAATTCAGAAGGATAAGACAATTAAACTTGATCATCTCTTTGTTTGATGGCAAGAGTGAAATAGATAAGGATCATTGTTCCCATGCTAGACCTGTAAAGATGCACAGATTAATGTTAGTGATCCAATTTCAGTTTGATCAACATCTACGAAAAGTATTGAATTCTATAAGAGATAGAATATACGGAAACAATGATAAATATGACAATTGGAATTTACATTGTTGCAAAGAGGACGAGAATTCTCCTTGGATGTATAACTGATAAGCGATGAAATCTCTCATTCATTCCTTCATCAGAGTTATTTGGTGTTGCTACTATAAGATAGAAGTTAAACAAGTTCGATACTCAATATACCACAAGGAGTTCATCAAACATTATCATACCCTTAACAAGAAGCTCTTCACTGATATGTCTCTCGATTTGATGAAATCCCTTTTGAGGTAGTGTCTTCTTTGAATCAGAAGACAAGAAGGCAACGTGCATAAAACCAATGTTCAGAAATAAAATAGTAAAAAGTAAAATTGTCGGTCTACTTACAGTTATTTTTGGACTTTGTGTGATGCCTTCAACATCGATAACAACATTAATTGTCTGCTTCATCCATGGTCAGAATCTTGTCCTGCCAAATGAATAACGCATAAAAATAGTGCAATTGGAAACTATCTTACTATTATTAATTTTTTTTTCTGAAAATATGATTATATAGAAAGCAAACTCTCAAATATGAACTTATTATACTCTTCCTTTCATCCTCTCCAATTTATATGTGAATGTTGACAAGAATTATGATCTATCTTATTCCTACTTTGGTTCTTTGAAGCTTCACCATTGATCCAATTAAGTCAACTTGATGAAAAAAGAAAGATAAATAGAAGGGTGCTACTCCTTGAAAGGTCAAAAGAAAACTATTGAGAAAGAGGGTGGTAGATGATTTTCCCTAACTCCATTGAACTCTTCCATTTTGATTATAATGAAAGGAAAGGTTCTTTGAGCTTTCTTAATATTAACTTCGATCAAAGAGCTCTTGTTTTATAAGAAAAATAATAGTTAAAATAAAATCATCAATAGCTTGTTCTATCTATCTAAACAACATTAAAAGCCAAGTCTCTGATCCAAGTTTGTGTTTTTAAAAGAAACGCAAAGATGGTTTGTTCACATCGAACATATATAAATACATATATACATAATCTGCACAATAAAAGAAAGCTAGCTAGTTAGCTAGCTAGAGAGAGAGAGAGGAGATAATGCATAAGGTATGTTCAGGTATGTTCGATAGAAAATCAGTTCGGTTTATTTCGGTATGGTATTTGCTTTCAAGTGATAAATACATACATACATACATACATACATACATATATATTAAATTTGTTCTTCTTTGGCAGTTGAGTTAGCTAAATAAGGCTAGTTTCAAGTCCATAGGGCTGAAAATTAATAACTAGGGTTGGAGAACACACACACACACACACGTACATAGTATAATTTTATTTTTTCCCCTCATGATAGAGTTGGTACTAATCCCATTTCATGTAAATAATACCAATAAAATAAAATGATAAATCCATTCATATCCTTCAAATTCACAACTCTAGTTATATGCTACAAGAACAAATTATTGCTTGACCCGTTGGAAAAACGGTAAATTATAAAAAGACAAACCTTCACATTGATAGCTGATGGTGTATTACGTACAAGAAAAATGAAAGAACATTGTTTAAATCCAGGCATTGCACAATAAGAAACAGAATTTTCTAATCAAAATAATATAGTTTTATGCCACCTGGTAAAGGTATCATGGGCGGGCATGGCCAGGCACGAATGGACAGTGCCTAAGCACAGCCCAGCCATGGGCCCATGCTGGGCCGGTCCCACACGGCCCACAGGTCGGGCCCGTATAGTGACCTGGCAGGCCTATTTGGCCCGCGAAGTCTTTTTTCAATTTTTTATTTTCAATTTTTTTAAATAAAAAAACCTTTATACTAGTTATAAAATTGATATATTTAAATCTTATAAATTTCTGAGATTTTTTTGAAAATTTTATGGGATCTTTAGGATTTTTCATAGATTTTTGGGAATTTTCAGAAATTTTTTTGGAAATTTCTAAAAGTTTTGGGGATTTTTCTCATTTTCTGGGATTTTTTGAGATTTTCTGTGATTTTTTTTTATTTTAGAAAAATAGATATTTTAAGATAAAAAATAAATAATAAAAAATTAAAAATTGGCAGGCGGGCCGACCCAACACGGCACAGGCCGTCTTGTGCCTCGTGTCAGGCTAGCCCCCAAAAGTTTGTGGGCCATGCTGGCACGGGCACGCACAATACCCAGCACGAACCGGGCCCATGCCATGCCAGGTTGGCCCGTTTGACACCCCAACCGCCTGGTCAGATTCCAGGCCTAGAGAAATAAGCAATAGAAAAACTTCTAGTTAGAATCATAATCTTCAAAGTTAAAAACGATGCTTTGAATAGAGATACATACACATAAATTGAAGTTTAAAGTACACACACACACAAAAGGAAAAAGGAAAAAGGAAAAAGGAAAAAGAAGAAAGAAAAAAGAAAAGACTACAAAGTAAAAGATATCTGGAGAGGGTCATAGACATGAAACTTTCTTTCCTATTGAATGGTTCTTAGTTTCTAGAGGTTTTCTTTCTAAACTTTGATGACTGATTCTAAGAGATGTCTCAAAACAAAATTAAAATAAATAAATAAATAGTTTAGTTAATGAAGGGTTCAAATGTCAAGATAAGACACTAGAGGAAGACATTGAAGAAATCGTTTCATGTTATTAGAGTTACACAACCCATCTGTTAAGCGAGAAGTTTAAGGGAATTACGTCAAATCACGTATCTATGGTTATGACTAAAAAATGATGCATGTATATGTACAAATGAAAGAAACAAAACTTGGGAAAGGAGAATGATTAAATTATCATTTCTAGCAACCTAGAAGTCATAGTAATAAAAAGATTTGCCCAAAGGGTTGCTCTCACATCAGTGCAGACAATAAAACAATCCCGATAGTCCGATGAAAAGTATGAAATGTCATACAAATGGTCCAAGGTGACGATCTCTGACATTATTTTTTAGATTTAAGTATGAATGAAATCTAAAGCTAATTCTTTAACATTACTTAAAAAAGAACATGATGGTTGCTTTTGCTTGACCAACTCCAAAAGAACACAGTACTCAGAAAACTTATCCCTTTCCTGTGCTTGTAGGATGGATTTAGTAATAGCTACCCACCTCAGGCTACTTATTCTAAAGCATATTCAAGGAGACAATGCTCATGCAATCAACCAATCTCTCACATGCATCCTCATTCAGAGATGAATAACATAACATTGGATGCCTAACTTCTCATGACCAAAAGAACTGCTCCTATCTTATAAAAACCTTAATAGCAGAGGAGGCTAGCCTCTCATCTACTTGACAATATTTATTGATCTATCACATGAAGGAAACATCACATGTTCTACCAAATGGGTATCTTTCCAGCCGCTCAGATACAGTAATGAACTAGTCAATATAAAATGATACAAATGTATGAAGTCTAATACTTTCTGACAACCGAAAAAAAAAGTTTACTGAAGTATTAGCGTATGTTGCTCCATACCAGTCCCATTTAATAATAATTTCATTGGAAGATGCATACCTTAAATGTCAATGCCACCCTCTGTCATAATGCAGTGCAATTTTATTCCGAACTCATCTTATGTTCAGACCTTTGTTCCAAGACCTGCAAGTGTGAGCATATATTTTATTTTTCATACACAACCCTTGAACTGCTGAATCTTAATCAGAAATATACAGAAAAGGTTGATAGAATGCTCACCACATGCCAGCTAATACATTATCATTCCCAATTCTGCATGTAAGTCAAGGTGATTGAATACAATTGCATGTAAGCATACAAGTAACCAAGATAAGACACTAGCTTGGAGACAACCTTTGCTCTTTCAAGTCATCCCGCGGAAGATCAATTCAAGGCAAGATAACCAAAGTACTGATCTGGAGTTCAACAATCAGTCTTGATATTATCTGAAAGCATGTAAGAACAGGGTATGAAAAGAGTCCAAAAAGTTGAAAAGGAAAAATAGTATTGCATTACAGCATGTCTGTGGAATTGGTCACCTCCAGGCAAGTTTCAGTAGAACACTCCCATTCTGCCAAGTGTCGCAATTTAGAGTTTGGTTCTGTTGACTTTCTCATGTGATATTTGTCTACATTCATTTTATCCACTGAGACACAAACTCTAATCCCTGCCATGTAGTACAATATAAGCACCAATAGCCATCCAACAAGATCTCCACTGACATACTCCACCCACCACTCATCTTTCAATGCCAACAATTTCTTCATATACCAAAGCAGACATGCTTAGCTACCATACTATGTCTGATCCTCCTTTTGCCAGCCACTATAAAGCATTCTTTAATGATCCCAACAAAGACCAGCAGCACCAGAACAACCAAGATCATGAAGTCATAGGGGAGTGTGAACTCCCATTAATAGACCTAAGGTGTCTGAAGAGCAATGACAAAGAGGAGAGACACACTTGTATGCAAGTCATGGTGAAGGCCTCCACAGAGTGGGGTTTCTTCCAAGTGGTGAACCATGAGATTAGCCCAAAGCTCTTAGATGAGATGAGAAGAGAACAGATGAAAATCTTTAGATTGCCCTTTGAGAAGAAGGCCACTAGCCTTTTGAATGACTCTTATAGGTGGGGGACTCCAACAGCAACTTCAGTAACACAGTTCTCATGGTCAGAAGCCTTTCATGTTCCCCTCAACAGGATCTTCGACAAAGATTGCTGGACTGGAGAATTCAGTTCCCTAAGGTATTTTTCTAACTTTTTGCTTAGCCACATGCTCCACCCTCTAGTCATATTTCAAAAGTTTCGTTTGGAATCTTTTGAAATGTCCCGAACACCCACATTGCAAACGAATTTCATGCTCATGCTCTCCGTCAACAAATCATTCATCTGCACTGGGAATGCTGCTATTAACCAAACTAAATGCTTCACATGCTAGGGAGGTGATGGAGAAGCTAGCAGGAGCAATGTCAGCACTTGCCTGTCTGATTGCCAGAGTTCTAGCTGAGAGCTTGGGTTACTCCGGTCATTCTTTCCCAGAAAACTGCAATAAAAACACATGCTTCATCCGTCTGAATCGATATCCCCCATGCCCATTCTCACCAAAAACCTTTGGATTGACACCTCACACTGATAGTGATTTCCTAACCATTCTCTATCAAGATCAGGTTGGAGGACTGCAGCTGATGAAAGATTCCAAATGGGTTGCTGTCAAACCAAATCCACATGCTCTAATAGTGAACATTGGAGACCTATTTCAGGTAAAATATTTCAGAACTTCATATAAAATGTCAAAAAATTTAAAATGCATTAAAAAAATTACAAAGGATTGCACATTATTTCTTGATTTGAAAGATAAATTATCAAAGACACTATCTTTCCCAATTCAGTGTGGAATTACTTTGAACTTCTCATGACCAATAGTGGTCGTCATATAAATGTTAAAAACAATTATACCTGATGAATGGTTCTTTACAGGCATGGAGCAATGACATTTACAAGAGTGTGGAGCACAAGGTGATGGTCAATAACATGGACAGATACTCCATAGCCTACTTCCTATGCCCATCATATGAATCCACCATAGGAAGTTGCACGAAGCCCTCCCCTTACAAGAGTTTCACCTTTGGGGAGTTCAGGCAGCAGGTACAAGAGGATGTCAAGAGAATTGGACAGAAAATAGGTCTGTCAAGATTTCTCCGATACAAAGATGAGCAAACACAAGATAAAGTCTCACACCAACCTCAATAGGAAAGGGTGGAAAAAGATGAACTCCTAGTTTTGCACAAATTTACATATTAATGAATTACATGAAATGCAAATGGCCATCCAAACAATTTAGCTGCTGCCTCAAAATGGATTTAGGAGGTACAAAGAAATTCCAACTTTCAAGATATATAATATGCGTTAACAAACTATTCACTAAATGCCCCATAATTTGTCAATGGTTAAGTCTTGGTATGCAAAAATATAATCATGCTTAAAAGAACCAAAATTTAATGATAATAATAATTTACAAATCCATAGAACTCAACAAACAATAATAATAAGAGTTAATATTAAACCATTTAGGCTTAATCACACAAATTATCTTCTCCACAATTCCCAACAAACACAATCTCCTCTTCTACAGCTTTCCACTCAACAATTCCCAACAAACACAATCTCCTCCACCTTTTTACTTTTGCTCTTTTATCATATCCTTATAAATTAATTATTCCTCACACAAGAAACAATTGGTACACTAAGAAATAAAATGAAAAAAATGCAGTATTGCTCTCTCCTTCTTAGTGTTAATGTTAGATCCAACCGTCCTTCACATAACATATGTAAACTGATACAATAGCTCTTATCAAGCCAAACAACAATTCATAAACACCAATTTGTACTTAAATTTGAAATACAAATTAAAAGACAGCTATGACTCAATGAGTATAGCTACTAAAAGAAATAATTTCCAATTAAAAATCGAATAAAGCATGTTAAAATGTTGTACAATTGACCTAAGTGGTCCAACCCTTCCCTGGACCCACGCATAGCGGGAGCTTTGTGGCATCAAACTGCCCTTTTTATTATAATCATTAAAGAAAAATGTGTATTATTGCCTCCAGAATAACATTGTATAACGCAATCCAGATATGGCCGAACTGCTGCTTTCTAGTCAAAATATATACATACAAATATGTTGGCAATAAAACAGTAGCATAAATTAATCTACAGGAGCAAACACACTCCTCCAATAGTATAAAGATGAACTATAATAGAATACATGCTATTCACAACAAACAAAACAACAATTACCTCAGCAATTCTCAATTAGCAGCAAACGTCATTCTAAATTCCAGAACCAAACTCAGAGAAGAAACATGGCCACCTTCTCCTTGAAACTGCCCTTCTTTTTCTCCACAGTTGCCTCTTCTTTCAACACTGCTCGGCTGTTGAATTTATTAGATTCATCCACAAGGATCATGCCCTCAGTTTTACTTATCCCAATACCTTGCTTTTTAGGTGGCTGTTTCTTTAGCAAGGGACCTAGAAAAAGTTCCAACATATCTTGGGCAGCATCTCCTGTTCTTGCAATGTTACAACTGAAACTTTCAATTGCAGAAGTCCCTTTCTCCTTTACCTCATTCCTGATTATTTGAGAATTGGATCTAGTACATTTAGTTAAAGTTTGGTTGCATTTAGCAGCTTCTGTGAGATGTGCTCCAGAATCAAACTTAGAGGAGTCAAGTGAGCTGGATGGATCCGATCCTGAGACAGGTTTTCTTGAAGCTAGCCTTGCATTTGCATGTTGATTCTCACTATTAGCACAAGCATACTGTGATCAAATGCAAAAGTCAGGAGGTAAGGTAAAAAAGACAATACTCTTGAAACAGGTTTAAATATAATACTTTGGACACTGGCTAGAAAATAACTGAGATACAACAGTTCAAAAATAACATGGAAATTAGTTTTGGAAAGTAAATAACCGACTTACAAGAAACATGGTTTGCAATTTTGCACAAAGTGCACTAGCATTACTACATTACCAATAGATTAGCAGAACTCAACATTACTAAGCTAAAGAACCATGCAACAATTTTTACTACAATCCAATACCAAAGTGTCAATTCGCAAACAGGAAGATTTTAATATAGTTAAAAGTAAGACTTTAATAAAAAGAATAAATATTGATAAGATCTTCAGCACATAAAATCTACCTCTTCAGCAATGCTCTTAAGATCTTCAACTGATAGGTCTACTTCATCATCACTGCTTCCTTGCAATGAGACTTCTATCTCAGTACTTCTACACCTAACACTCTTCTGGTCTTGTTTTCTGGGAACAGCTCTTTCACATTGTGTTCTATCACATTCACCAAATTTCTTCTTGCCCCTCTTCTCCCTATTCTTCAGTAAATCAGGTTTACCACAACTACTGAAAGAACTATTATGACCTTTATCTCTGCTGTTTAATTTCCTGTTTTTCCCTTTTGAATCACAATTTTTCACACATTCCAATCCCTCCAAACCACTTCTTTCCTGTCTTAATATTTCCCTATCCCGCTTTCTTGTGATGGATTTAACCTTTGATTGATCAGTTTGCGTTGATGATCTCTCTTTTGACTGCGAAATTTCTGGATCAATATTTTCAGATTTCCTTAAATCTTCATCAGTACTTATCCTCATCATCCATGCAGGTAAACGCCTTTTTCTTTCAACATCAGCTTGAATGACTACTTCAGTCATGTTTTTTTTCCCCGAGATGGTACTGATATTTCTTATTTTGCCTCAACCAAAAAGGTAGACAATTATTATTTTCTTGCCAAAATATCAGCCATAATGGCAACACCTGCAGGTAGCAAACAAAACCATGAATATTCTCTTCTTGATGCTGTTAATATCTATTTAGAGTCATAAAAAATAATAGTTAATATGAAATCAAGAAATTATCTGAATCTGACTGATGATAAATTCTAAATTATTTACAAGGCAGGGTCACTGTAAAAAAAAATGTTATTGTCATCCAATGCATCATTCATATTACCTATGGTGCTCCTTGTTTTGGAGTGCACATATGGCTCTATATAAAGATAACACATATTGTGTAGTTTGACAATGAATATGAATGCAGATCAAAGTCACCAAAAAGGAGAAAACCAAATTAAAAATAAAAATCACAAACAGGTAATAAAAGGATCACAATTTTGAAACTAAGTTCATATCAATGAACCCCGTATCTCAGTTAGGGTAGATTTATAACTCTAAAATACAAACATGGCACTGGCACAATCCAGCAACTTCGTCATAAAATTAAGCCAAGAATTTGAAACAACAAAACTCCATTGAATCAAAAACAAATAGAAATCAGAAAATCTTAAAAGACAAAAGAATCCTTAGATTTCTGAATTTTAATCAAAGATGTAATTTTTACCATTAATTTGTGCAGAATTAAAATATATATTCACAGAAAAAACAACACTAATTCAATTCCATCCCCAAAAAGAAAAAGAAGAGCAGAAACAAACTGAAACCCTAATTCTCAATCCCCACAAACAAACCTCAACAAGAATCCAAACCATCAACAAGAAAAGCTTCAAATTTTTACCTAAAATCCCATCCAAAACGAAGATCAGCTTGAACCAAAGCCCACAACACCGAACAAGGATCAAAGAAACTCGCGCTCGCTTCGTCGCTAAAAAGAAAGATCTAAAATTATTAAACAACGGTCGAAAATTTTTAGTTCCGAGCTTTTTTTCATTTAAACCCCTACAAAGATTATAAATTCTAAATTCTTATATATATATGCACTTAAACCCCTGCTATTAAACTTAATTAATTATAAGATGTTATTTATACTAGAAGTAAAAACTTGTACATTTTCTCATGTTATATTTGATTAATTTTTTATTTGATTGTAAATTTCTTAGTTTTGTCAGATTGAAATTTACTAATTTTGGAGAGTTTGATTCCAATTGGGGTCTTTTGATTTTGTACCTTGCTTCCTTTCAAAGGCAAGACATTTCCTGGTTCTACTTTGTCATTGTACTACTACTTTTTGTCTCAATTTAGATCAAAATGATCAATACTTTATGTTGTTTGAGCTTAGTAGTAGTGAGGGAGCAGCAATGGAGAGCATGAAATCGAAGGGGAGTTTATGTCGGATAAGAAAATGCGTGTTCGATTGTCGATGGAGGAGGATTTAGCTGATGACAATGCCGAAAATTTGGAGTTCATCGGAAGAGATCTCCGGTTGAAATCGACTTTTCTGTACTTTGAACGATGAACACAAGAAGGCTTCACTCACTGATCTTGCCAACAGATTGTTCTATTGCATTGAAGAGGTAAAATCTAATTACATTGAGTATTACATTGATTGCAATTCAACAAAATAACTTGAAATTAATGTGATTGAAGCTTGGCCATGCATTGAAGAGCAGAAGAGTGTCTTCGATTCAGATCCATTACCATGATGCAGCTTCGGTTCTTCGAGAAGTGATAGCTGATCTCATGTCTCCTCTTCAGATTGATGTTTGAAACATTCCTTTAATTTTTTTTTTTCTGACTGAATATTTATTTTTGTAATCTAATTAATGAATTTTAGTTTAAGAGTTTTCGAGATATCCTGTCTGCCACTCAATACCTTATCCATTCTTTATGTGGATGAGAATATCCAAGTAGAAAAACATTCAAAGAAACTCTAGAAAACAAAGTCTTATCTTCAATGGCATTGATCTTCAGCTCCTCAGGTTTCTCCCAATGTTTCAATTGCCACAATGTGAATTCCTCCTACTCTAAACCATCAAAAGCTGCCGATGAATTTCAGATAAGATTTAGCAGAAGGACAGCAGCTATAGCAACAGTTATCTTGGGAAGTGAAGCAATCACAGATTCAAACAAAGCTTTTTCATTCGAGCTCCGGTTTACAGTTCCGGACCAGACTCCCGAGGAGGCATACGCAGGGATACGGAGTCATGCACAAGATCTCCTGCAGATCAAGAGTCTGATAGATTCACAGTCATGGCGGGAAGCACAGAAGGCGCTTCGACAGAGCTCGTCATACTTGAAACAAGATCTTTATACGGTAATCCAAGCAAGACCAGGAAATGAGAGGCCACTGCTAAGAAAGCTTTATTCCAATCTCTTCAACAATGTGTCCAGGGTAATAATCAATGCTTCATAGCATGCATACTTCACATGGATATTTCCGCTGATTTTTTAACATACAGCTGGATTATGCGGCGAGAAGCAAGGATGCAGCTGTTGTACAAGAATGCTTTGACAACATCGTCAATGCTATCGATGAGATCTTCACAAGGATATAATAAGCTCGATGTTTCATGATCATTTGAGCAAACAGGTACACCACTGATGTGAGGGTCCTGCCATTTTAATTCATTGAGCAACTAAAAAATGATTGAGTAATAATAAAACTAAAAGATGTAGAAACAATTTTGTACCTTGTTTTTTTCGGTTTGACGAATACCATCCATCGATGATAGTTAGTATGTTTTCTTCTCTAGTTTCATTTACAATCAGAGTAGAGGAATTGGATGTCAATATCCATGATTTACTAGAGAGGAAAGGTACATCGAGACCGAGTAAAAGAATCAATTATGTTCAAGCACCTAAAAATAATCTTGTTCCGGGGCTCCCTCTCTCTCATGAAGTACATAGACATATACTCGGCTAAATGTTGAGTGTAACTAATGACACTCAGGGTACAGGAGAGGGCTTTATTATGTAGCGCTTGGATCAATAGATCAGTATGGCTTTGACTTCCAACATGGGGTTCTTTACAAGTTCCTCTTGGCGGGCATTTGTACATGAGGATGAAATCTCCACCTTTTTCTTGCATTTACAGAAGAATTCGCCTAGTTACACCAGTCCGATCACAACTATCGATGGTAAGTAGTCAGCATCTCGGATCTTGCTTTAAGAGGATACACCATGTCTCCCAAAAAAATATGCCTGCATAGATTAGAAAAATGTGCAAACAATAAACATTTATCGTGTTAGATTTTGGGTAAGAATAAGAATCTTGTCAGGAACAACAGTTCCAGAGTTTACACACACACACACACACACACACACACACACACACACATACATTAGATTGTTGGTCAGTTGGAGTCTTGAATCAATACCTAAATAACACTATGCAAAAATTACTTGTAGTCTCAGCACTGGTCATGTAAATATCTGATACTTATTTTTTCTTAAGGTATATGATGAGAAGAAAGAAATACTCAAAAATTTTGAATCCATGATTTCTCATTATCAGGTCTCTTTTATTTAGAAAATGAAAGTAAAAAATTATCTAGTGTACAGAATTCTCCGACCTAAATAGAAAGTAAAATATACCTGATTTGCACCAGTTAGAATGATGTTGAGAAGGTCCTCATTTATTGTAAACGGCAATGGAGGCATCTCTCTCATTATTCCAGGCATCTTACTCATGCTGTTCAAAATAAATTAGTCTTTAAAACTATCAATGAGACTTGTAGTCACTGAAATAGGGAGGCTATAAACACGACTGAAATGCAATTGCCATCTAACAGAAGTTAACATATGCCTGCTTCCTAAGATAGTTTAGTTATTGAAGTTAAATTTTAGATGCAAGGCTAGCAAGTGGACATATGAAAAATGACGTTGTACCTGCTGAGGATGGTTGCAATATTGTTTCTCATGCGATAGAAGAGATGTATGTTATCCTGTAACTGCCAAAAGAAAAAAACAAAATAACAGAAAGATTTCAAAATCAAAACGCAGTCAAGACATGACTTTCACATAGATATCAATCAGAATGAGGACGAGAGTTCAAAACACATACATGAACAGGAAGAAAATGCAATTTATAAAGAAAATATAAATGACATCTAAAGGAGGTAAAAATAATAGTAATAATTCAAACGGTAATAAGTGTGTGTTACTGTATCTTGTAGAACAGGCTTATAGCCTTTTGAATAGAAGAAAAACTGAAATCTGCAATTGCAAACGTCAGTTGAAATACGATTTTAGTACTAAGAATTTTGGGCATTTAGTTTTGTCAAGAATTCCATAAGGAACAAGCATGGGCCATCAATCTAATGGAAGTGTCATCAGATCAGTCACATGTCATCAATCCAATGGAAGTGTCACAACCAACCAGCTAGAAGTCCAAATATACAGTCCTTTGGAATTGATGCTTATTTTCATCGGAGTATTACATCCTATAAAATATGAATCCATGCTTTAAATATAAGGGTGAAAATCCTATTAATAAAAATTAGAATATCTAGATAAATACAATTACGGACGCATTTATCAAGCATACTTCATGAAATTGACATATTTATTGAGGGTTCTAACTTGAGCCTATGAAGTTTTAACTTTAAGCTGGTAAAAAATGAACATTTTCAGAGTGACATTTCCAGGGGGAGCTCTTGAGAATTTGACAATGTGCATTGCAGAATTACGCTCAATAAACAATAACTTGAGGATAATGACCTCATACTTCATTAGTTCAATAAGCAGAAATATCAAAAAAGGACAGACCTACTTAAGAATCCCCCAGACAATTTCAGCAAAATGAACCATCTGGCATAAAATAGAATGAGATCAAATTACTCAGAACAGAAATTCTACATAGAAAATGCAAATAGTAATATAGCAAGAACCAAACCTCATCCAATTCCAAATGATACATGCTATGAAGCCCCAAAGGCTCCATAAAAGAAATCAACCAAATTCAATAACCAACGGTTAACCAAACTTAAGACCCTGAATAAATTATTCTGCATTCTATCTTTGATCATTATAGGACAGAAGTAGAAAGCTTAAGGTGATGGAAGGTTGTGATATGAACAAAAGCATCTCAATCAAGAGAGAGATGCACAATTCAGACCAAATAGGAAGAACCTACAGAAAAAGACCTCATAGCCTCCAGAATTGTTAAAAAAATAAATAAATAAATAAATAAATAAAATCACAAAATAGAACAAAAGATCTTCCCCATTTAAGATTAATAGGGGGCCTTCATAGTTTAAACCAAAGTCTTGTGTTCTGATAGAATGAAACAGCATATAATCTCTCAGATAAGTAAAATGAAAAAATGTGATCATCAATCAACAGAAACAACTTTGAACCACACACCTTGAATATCTCCAGATTAGCTGCAATTTGTCTTAGTACTTGAGCGTTGTCATCAAAAAGATTCCTAGTTGCAGCATCAATTACTGGGCCTATTAAAAATTATTTGGGAAATGGTAACATTAGCAAAGAATGAGCAAACACAGGAGATTTATGAGATAAATAAAGTCTCTTTATACAAATTCGATTACCACGGAAAACTAGCCCAATTCTATAAGCATGTAGAAATTGAGAAACGCTGGATAAAGAAACAGTCAGGATTGAGTAGGACATACAAAGATCCAGTACACATAAATCTATGTATTTCCTAACATCAGAAACTTACATGATACTTTCTATAGAATCAATAATATGTGATGAAAATCAGCAAGAAGCTTGTGAGAGGTACAAACTTTTCCGGTTAAGAGAGATAGAAATAATGATTGACACATACAGACAGTGAAAGACTGCATAAACTAGTAGGAAAACAATCATGCGATACACAAGTTGTGCCATCAAGTTTTTAATAATTTCTATCTGAGCAAGGGAGTACATAAAAAACTAAAGCAAACGACTCACATACCTTCATGCAAAAACCTATTATGAGCCATACAATGCATCAACTGAGAGTAGCCAGGCATGTTGCCTGATGGAATTGAATTGAGATTCACCATAGGAGAAGAATCCACCATTTTTCCTAAAGAATTATTCATGTTAGTACAATAGACCCAAACTACATCCTCTAATATTGTTGAAAAAATTATCAGGAAAATCAACTTCAAATTCAGACCACTCACATGATAATAGTTTTCACAAAGGGAAACGTTAAATTATTTTCTATATAAAAATAAAATTTCAATCGTATACAACCTAGGTTCCTGAATTATCTGGGATAAATTTCTTAGGTACTAATGAAAATAGTAAAAGAGTATTGCTAGCATGAAAAAGAGGCTTGAGAAAAATAGGCTAAAGGCGGTCTAATTATAATGATTAGTAATAGCATAAAGATACCTTCCTATCTTTGATCTTCTTTCCCATAAAACATTCTTCCGATTTTTAAGCGTTTACCATTTTCTTTCTTCTACAAGTCAAAAAGATAATATTATAAAGATTGAACAAACAAACATTTAGAGAACTCAAATAGTGATATAAGATTAGCTTAAACAAATTAGATTCAATTGATTTACTGATGGTCATCAGAAATTACATTGCAAAGAATAACATAACAAATCATAATATTAAAAATACTTTACTTACTCTAAATGTGAAGGATTAATTATTTGTTACCATGTTATTAGCATTTGAGAGTAACAGGAGGGGAATAGTTGATAACTTCACTATTATCAATTTCTAAGATAGACTTTGAGTGATGCATTCTGTGTCCTAAGAAAACAAATCGCAACCTATAAAACTTTTCAAACCGATAGTGGCTAGCAACCTCTCCCAATTCAACTTGAAGGGCCGAATTCAACTTAATGACTTGAATTTGGCAATTCAATTATTGAGTTCAAGATAGCCCAAGAACAACAAAATTTAGGTTCTCATGAATTTAGTAATAGAATTACTTAACCATAGCAGCAGAACTCAATAATTAAAGTAAGTACTGAGTATATGATACCAATAAAAGAAATGTCGTGCAGTAGTGAATCTTCGAGTAAAAACATGATCTTTTAAAAAATAAAAGGCACCATGGAAACAGTACATATATAGTTTGCCACCCTAACATGTCAAAATGGAGTTGCAAATAAAACTAAGCCAAGACTGTTTGGCATTTTCTGAGAATGAGATCAATTTACCAAATTAATCCAAAAAAAAATTAATCCAGAAATAATCATTAAATTTAATAAGTTTGATATTGACAATTTATAACTACTGACAATTCAATGACTAATTGTGATACTTTCCTCAAGCAGCCTTTATATTATAATTAGGTTTTAGTCACCAGGTAAATTATCTCATTCTAAAAGATGATCTAGTCAAAGGTCCAACCTTGATTAGGTGCCACTCCCTATTACATATTCTTCAATATGGGATGTCCATCCATCTAACAATAGAAAATGCAGAAGTGAAGTGAATGCTGCCAACACAGTTACTCTGTTTCATCTGAGAATTTCAAATTTTTAGTATTTCTTGGTCATCAATTATTGACAGCAACGAGTGTGGTATCACTTAATTTAGAACAAGATTCGAATAACTCCGTTCCATTTACCAACATTTGAATTGCATGGATGAGATTTGGTGCACTTACATCATGACCAAACACATCCACGCACTTGACAAGAATGCTCACTTTCTAGTCAAGCAGAGCATCCATGCTAAGATCAATAATTTTGTTGAGAATGTTCTCAACACGGTTAGAATACACATTAAGACTGCAAGTTTTTGCTGTCTCTGCTAATCTCTTCAATGAAAAGTTGGTCGGAAACTGCAGTAGAAGTGAACATAAGGAGAAGCAGCCTCACAAGCAATGTGCTCAAGGTAAATCAACAGGACCAACTTGTTTAACATATGTATGTCATATTTAAATTTCAAAAAAATTTGAAATAGATAAGATCAAATTTCTTTTTAATTGTGTTAATGCAAATATAAGAAATTAATATTATATAATTAAAATTTTAAAATATTATGGTAGTAGAGTAAAAGACATTAATGAGAACACCCGCATTTCAGTGCTGTAATACATTAAAGTACTTACTGTCATCCATCGACACCTTAGTGCAACATCCCTTACAGTCTTGTCAGGCAGCTTTGCCGCTATCTTGATGTACTTCAAGATATTAGGTTCATTAGCTAATCTGAATAAACCAAAACAAACAAACACAAAAAGAATGTTCAATTGTGTCAATGAGTCATTCCAAGTAAATCAATTGGAAAAAAAAAAAAATCTGTCATACACATCAGAGTTTGTATTCACTTAAGGTAAAGACATGCTATTAGTACAGAATTGTTAGCACAGTGCAGCTCAGTTTTACCAAAATCTAATGGTACCAGAATCTGTAAAGAAACCAGTAGAAATCTAACATTTGTGGCTATACCAAGTTCACAGGATAAGAAGTGCTTAGGTCATTAGTTTTAATATAAATGTTTGAGTCAAGCACGAAACAAGGATGCTTATTACCCAAGCAGGAGAATATATGCTAAAAGAAAAGAAACATGAATAAAACAAAGCCATAAAGATTGACCCAAAAAAACAAAGGCATATGACTGAACTACCTACTTGTCAAGACCTTCCCTCAATACGGCCTGTTCATCTATGGACCAATCCACAGCCAATCCTGTATCATGCTTGAGACCAGGAAGTGGATCAAGAAGGATATTATTGCCAGATGAGATCCTGGGTAGAATCACTGAGGATGCATTTCCTATCATGGTTGGGTTACCAGACAAGAGCATTCCAGTGGTGCTGCTAATCGATCCAGAACTGTTCATCCCTCCAGGAATCATCCCTGTATTGCTGCTCACAGCGCCGGACTGAAAAGACACCAAATGGCTATTGTAGAAAGAAGAAGGAACCAATCCTTGGTGAAAACTCATGTTGGAATCCGCAGCCATTTCCTAATAAAAGATCCAACAAACACTAACTCATCACAATGAATTTCTGCAAAATTCTCCAACTCCACCACCCGTTAAAAGCCAAAAATCAGCATTTTGAACCCAACCCACAAGCTCCTCTACCTTGAAATTTCCCAGCAATTCAAAACAAGAATCTCTCCTTTTCAGCCCTAATCCATTCCCACACCACCACCCAATCCTTCAAATTTAAAACAAAAAACAACAAACAAAATCCACAAGAATCCAACTCCCAGCTCCCACGAGACAATACCTGAAAAACAAAAACCAATACAACCAATCAGATTTCACAACCTTCCAAAGCCCAAAACCCAAGAAACCAAATCAAAACCAATCAGCCACCAGGAAACCCTCCAAAAAAAAAAACAAAATCCAATCGCCACACCACCCCGCAACAACCCAAACCCCTAAAAATACCATCTTTCCATCCTAAAAACAAAAAAAAAAAAACACCACCCCAACCAAATGCACGGGGATCCCTCCACCACCACCACCAACCAAGCAAGAGAGAAAACAAAAAAGACGCACCTCGAGAGAGAGAGAGCGAGAGAACCACTAAAAACACCAACTCTCTCAAAACGTCAAAAAAGAAATCAGAGCAATCTCTTGGAACTCACTCGTCAAGGCGGTGGGAATCCCGAGAGCCGCATTCGATGCCAATTATTGCATGGATCTCTCCACCAAACAACCCTACCTTTCCTCGATTTCTTAATTCATTCCGACTAAAAATCTTCCCTTTTTCTCTCTCCCTCGCTCTCGCTCTCGCTCCGTTCTCGCTTGGCTTCTCGTTTGGGCTTGCCTTCTTATTCCTCTTTCCTGCAACTGGGTTTCAGTGCCCATCCCCAACTCCACTACGCCGCCAAAGCTCTTGCTTTTGTGCCTTCAATTCAGACAATGACCTTCGATTTGCTATTATTCACGACGATGCCACTGCGAAGTTGGTGGGCCCAATATATTCTGATGGCGCGAACGAATCCGGACGGTGGGATTGGACGGTGGAGATTTAGTGGAAGTTTGATCGTAAGGTTGGGGGTGCATTGATAGGTTGGCCGAAAGACCAGTAGAATCTTTGGTTTTATTTATGGTTACCCTCCACCAATTAACAAATAAATTTTAGGGGGCGTTTAGTTAGAAATAGTTTCAAATCCATGAATTTTGAGTTACATTGTAGTTGTAAATCCTTATATTTTAAAATACAGGAGAACTAAATCCAGTGTTTGGTTGGATGTATTTTGGAGTGCTGGATTTAGAAAGTATGTGTTTAGTTTGATGTATTTGAAGTATTGAATTATGGAATCCTTGTATATGAATTAGACATGGTGAGGTTCTACACTACAGAAATTTTATTAATAGATTTTATTAATAATAAAAACCTCATAAAATTTTCTTAATTAATATATATATATATATATATATTATATATATATAGCTTTGATTCGTTCTACGTGAAATTATAAATTCCGGTCGGTACGATTCAACCTGGAGCATGTTTGAACAATTTTCAGATGCGGATGGAAAGATCGTGAAAAATAAGTTAGCGCTTGTCAATTTTAAATTCTGATTTGGAAACTTGTAGGGTCTTCATCTTAACGGATCAAAACTTGTAGGAATGCGAGCGATCAGGAATTTCAACCATTAAGTGGGAGGATCAAGCGGTTACCAAATTGTATGAAAATTCGATGAAAATTTATTTTTAGCAGTCTTCCCATCCATGAAAAAAAAAATACTCCAAGAGAGTAAAATGGAAGCCCAGGAAATGAAACGATGTCCTACTTGCAGCGGTATCATCCCTCTATATATATATATATATATTTAATAATCATTTTTTAAAAAAAATTTATATTATTATTATATATATTGTTGGTGCAAAAATCGGATCAAATCCCAATTTCGACCGACACTTTGAATTTATATTGAGGAGGAAAGGAGGAGAATCAAGAGATCAAAGAGAAAAACTCAGAAAGTAAAGGAGACTCAGCAAATAACGTGGAAAACCCCAAAAAAGAGGAAAAAACCACGATCATCTCCATGGGAGATGAAATTCACTAGATCTTCCACCATGATTACAAGATGAAGCTCCATTGATGAGCTTGAAAGAGAGAAAATTCGAGAGGAGAAGGAGGAGGAGTTGGAATGAAGATCCAGTCGCTTGAGGAGACAGGCTTGGCTCACGGATCAAGTCGGGATCTTGGATTGAACTAGGGAGAAGGGGTATTTATAAGTGCCTGGAGGTGAGGTGTTGCTTGGAGAGTAAGCTACTCAATTTGAGCTGCGTGGGTGCCAACTTCGGTAGCTCGACTCAACAAATCCAAATCATGCTTCTAGAAGCTTCTAGACTCAGTGGCGCTTTAAGCGTATAACTGCTTGTTTGCAGGCTAGCTGCTTTCCCAATTTGTTTAGCGTTCCTCCTAGCATGCAGGCTTACAGAGACCTCGAGGGATTCATATGGATAGCTTGATTGGGAAGGAAATGCGAAGCTTGCTTCCATATGAGGTCTGCCGAGGTCCTTCGAGAGGGACCTCTAATTTAAAAGCATTTTCCGAGGGTGAGGAGCTCTACCAGAGGAAGAGGAACCAAGCGAGGTGTTACAAAGACTACCCTGTGATCTGCACATGCCTGATTACCTGCGTGCCACGTGTCCTCACTTATATTAACCCCATCATATATATTATAATTTTTTTAAGAAAATAATTATAATAATATTTACACGTTATAATATTTGATTATTATAGATGTATTTAACATAATATTGAATTTTAATAATTATGGATATATTTTTTATTATATGAATAATTTATATTATTGTAAATAAATTTAAAAAATTATTTTCTTTAAAAAAATTATATATATATATATATATATATATATAGACATGTGAGGATTACTGTGCATGCCCACTCGCCTCCCGTTTGGCCTCTGGAGCATGTTTGAAGGATTTCCAACCATACGGATGGGAAGATCATCGAAGAATAAGCTAGCATGTCCATTTTCATACAATTTGGTAACTGTTTGATTCTCCCACTTAACGGTAGAAATTTGAACGGTCCAGATTTCAACTATTAAGTGGAAGAACCAAAAGATTACTAAATTATATGAAAATCGACATGCTAACATATTTTTCGATGATCTTTCCATCCGTATGAATTGCCGAAAAATCCTAAACACTTCTCCAAAATGATCAAATAGATTAGCCATTCTAAATATATATATAAAATAATATATTAATATAATTTTTTTTAAAAATCACCACTGCACACGTGGGTCATGGGATTTGAAAAGAGTGGGATTTGGTTTTACAGCCGATTCCCACAGTTACCAAAAGCGTGCGATCCCACAGTTGTCGTATTTCATAATACAGTGACTTCTTAAATCCGGTCAAACAAACATCGGATTTAAAAAATTACTGTATTTGTAACTCTTTCTCCCTTCAAATTCGGCCAAACAAACGCACCCTTAAATGGGTTCGGATTTGGGTGCATACTTTTATAAATTAACCCGGTCTATGATTTGATTCTTTAGATGAAAATTTAAGATTAAAATAAATCAAGATATTAAGATATATATATATATATATAATTAATAGTAAGTTGATTTAAATTAAAACTATCAGAATTCCCAATATTATATGTGTGTGAAAATAAATCAAGTAAATATTTATTTTATTTCTAAAAGCCAAAATAGTTTTTTTTTAGTTTTTTAAAAAATAATCCATAAAACCAAGACATCAGAGATTTGGTTGCAAGTGCGGCCCAATCGAAGACTGACACGTAGCAATACATGATTGGTCAGGAGTGGCGGCACAAAGGCCACCGCAAAAGATGCACGTGGTAGTGCGTTTCCCAAAGAAAGAATGGGCCCCACACAATCAATAAATTTAATAAATATAAATGTTTGAAGTATAGGGTCATGTTATGGTCAGGCCCGCCGCACTTGTGGCCGGCCCGACTTGTGAGACAACTGCTTGAATCGGGCCTCGGGCAACCGCTGGCCAGGCCAGATTGTGCAATCACATTGCGGCCGTCCTGACCATAACACCCCTCCCCTATATATATATATGTGAGTGATATTATAAGGCCGGCCAGATTATTGTACAAGTGAGATCACCTCCCATTTGGCCACTTGCGTATTGTTTTAAGGATTTTCAACCGTATGGATGGAAAGATCATCGAAAAATAAGCTAGCATGACAATTTTCATACAATTTGAAAACTTGTAGGGTCTTCATCTTAACGGGTGAAAATTTATAAAAATCTTACCGGTTCAAAATTTCACCATTTAAGATGAAGTCTCTACAAGTTCCCAAATTGTATGAAAATTGACATACTAGCTTATTTTTCGATGTTCTTCCCATCCATACGGTTGGATTTCCTCTTAATACTGTGCAAGTGGATCAAAACGAGACGACCGCACTTGCACATTGATAAGGCCGACCGTATAGTATCAGCCCTGTATATATATATATAGTCATGTTACTATGAGGTTAGCCTTACTACTATTCAAATAAGGTCGCCTCATTTTATATATATATAGTCATGTTATTATAAGGTTGGCCTTACTACTATTTAAATAAGGTCGCCTCATTTGTATCCATTTTGAGAGTGTTGTTTACAAATCCAACCATACGGATGGAAAGAACATCGAAAAATAAGATAACATGTCAATTTTCATACAATTTGGTGACCGTATGATCATTCATCTTAAAGAGTGAAAATTTAACCCGTTAAGATGAATGATCATACGCTCACCAAATTGTTTGAAAATTAACATGTTATTTTATTTTTCGATGTTCTTTCCATCTGTACGGTTGAATTTGTAAACAACACTTTCAAAATGGGTGAAAATAAGGCGATCTTACTTGAATAGTAATAAGGCGACCTCATAGTAACATGACCATATATATATATATATATATATATATATATATATATATATATATATATATATATATATGATTTGGTAGGTAATTATAGGACACACAGGCAAGAAAACATAAAAGACGGAAGAGAAAGAGCAACTCTTGAATGAACACACTCTTCACTACGTCTTCTTCTCTAGAGATTCTCCCACTAACGTAACCGTCAAAGCAGGATTTGGGAAGCCAGACCCTCCCTCTTTATCGTTGTCTATGTGTCCTTTCTTATCAGGGAGGAGTTCTAGAAACGACACCTCCAATTGCATCCACAATATCAAGAGATTTTCATCTTATGATCTTGACCAGAGTTGATCCCTAAGCTCATGTTTGATTGGGGCCCAACACAATTCCCCATGAAAAAAATTTTCCCGCCAAAATTATTAATTAAGATTTAAACATAAAACTCACCAATGTATAGTCGACACATCACTATCTTATCATTAATATCTTTACTTTAAAATTTCCCCCCAAAAAATTCAAAACTTTTCAAAAGTTATTCCTAATCCCAAGTAGGATATTCCCCTATCAAACACAAGCTAAGAGAACCAGTTTTTGCATTAACAATATATATATATAATTAAATATATAAAATTGTTGTTAAAATTAGATTAAAAAATATATTTCTAGGTACATGAATGTTTAATTATTTTATATCTAAAAAAAATAATGAATAGGTAGAAGGCACCAACTAGAATGAAAACACATGAATTTTTTCCTTTTTTAATATACAGAAACACTCTCTGTCTGGATTGTGATGTAGTCAATATAGGAAATGACTTGAGTTGGATCTGGTCTTCAAGTCCAATGATTGGGTCCAGACTTTTGGGTCAGGCTCCGTGTATGGTGGCCCACCCTCCAAAACCCTTGACCTCTATTCAATGTATTCATAAGTAATGATCTTTATATCATATATAATATATATACATATGTTATTTAGTGACTCTTGAATATTGGTGGATAATAAAAGGAACAAAATAAAGAAAAATAATAATACTTAGCTTTTGTGAGCTTAATTTTCCAACAAAAGCAATGACACATACATTCTGTGACATGGATAGTGCTTGTAAGTAGGACATGACCACATGCCATTGTTTTCTTCTTTGAAAAAAAAAATGAGAATAAAAACCTAACAATCATATTTATTTATATAAATTTGGTAAAAACTAAGATATCACTATTAAATGACATTCTTAAACTATTTGTTACTATTTACCAAACAGAGTGGATTGGTTGGAAGATAAAAAGCTTGACAATGATCTCTTAAAAATTACAAGTGTCTAGTCACATTCATATACCAATGAAAATTTACATGTATCTTATTCAACCAACCAAAATTCGACAACAATTAACAAACCACTCATAGGTGATCAACATATAGCTATTTACATGTAAACATTTAATTTTTAAGGTTCTAGAATTTAAATAATATCTATTTTAATTTGTAAAAGCACAAATCATAAGTACGAAATATTTAATTTAAATATCTTAACGGGCGAATACGTGCATTACTCGTACTAGCCCATTTGTCGATCTAGTATGGATAGATCAAAAGAATGATTTAATAAAACCCGAATCGAATCTAAACCCGAACTATGGGTAGACTATAAAATAAGAAAATTTGACAAACCCTAAAATAAATGGCAAAGGGAAACCAAACCCTAAAGAGGACCACCAAAAAAGGGGGAGAAAAAGCATACAAGACTAAAGACTCCTCAAACGTTGGGATGAGAAAATCCCCAGGGCACCATCCACACAAGTTACCCTGTCTTTTTCAATTGGGACCATTGCACTTGCCTCAAGACCAATCCACATCCAATGGAAGTGGATCTGTCCCAGTTCTCCCCTAGATTCTCTGAAACACCACAAAGATTCTCTCAACACCCATACCATTGCTTTTCCCACAAGTGAAAGTTCACATCTATGTTTATTTATTTATTCTCAAACTTAACTAAAGAGAGCAGAGTTCATGTGAAGAAAACACAAAAGCAAATAACAATACATGCACAATTCAGGAACCATGAGCAGAAATGAAGAGAAAATATATGGAAATCAGAATCAATGGTTTGACTAACTCAGTTATAAATTATCACAAGGAAAATAAATCTAATTTTTTTAATTAGAAGCAATTTTGTAAGGAGATTTGGAAACATGAAAGATGATGCCTTGTCTTTCATTGTGTCAAGAATGAGTTGGTTCCCACTAGACACTAGGGAATCCCCCACATGGTTGCTTTGCCACTGTTGCCTTGTTAGGGCATGGGCAACTCTTCTGCCTCTCTGCAACCTCCCCTTTGATTGATGGATGCATGGGTCCTCCCTATTGAGCTGTGTTTAACAACCTCATTCTATTTGTTTTAGATGCCTCTAATAATTTCTACTGTCATGTCTCCAATGGACCCCACATCACATCCAACATATTCTTGAACTAAATCATGCTAAACTCTAAATAGGGATAAAAGTTTAATTCTGAGAGGTCTAAATGCCTCTGATCAAACATTATGGTGATAAAATTATAAAAATATAGCAAACATGGGCTTTAGTGATGACCTATTTGAATACTGTGTAAGATGAATAGTAATATAAAGAAAGTGGGAGTGGCACAAGCTTTGCTTCCAACCATTAGGACAAAAGCACATAGAAAAAGAAGAGAGAAAGGGCTTTGATGAAGTGATGAGCTTTTAATGAAAAGAAGGGGAAAGTAATACCATTTAAAAGGAGGAAGACAGCATTAATAATATCAGAGAGAAGAGGAGTCATCTTTCCCCTTTTGAGAGAAAATTAATACCTTTCTTCATGTGAAGCATAATTTGGTAAGGGCACTTACAAGATTGAGAAGACTCCATGCCAGCAACATATAATATGAACTCATTACACCCACCAAACCTGAACACAAATATAGACAATGGTAGGTTAGTGACAACATTAGTCATTAATGAATTCACTTTGTGATGAAAAACCTAATGTTCATGGAATCATGTGTAAGGACCACAACCATTGAAATAAAGGGGAATCTATGGATCTTTTGGCCAAGGCTGCTGGAGTGAATCTCTTTGAAGGACATAAAATGCAAGGAACACAAGAACAGTTGGAAGTGTTCAATCAATCATCAATAAAGGCTGTAAGCATATTCTGTCATTTTAACAGGAGGACCTGCCAATCTCCCACTTGCAACAAAAGCAGAACATTAGAATGCACCATTGAAAAGTAGACAGATGCAATGACTGTTCAAAAGGAAATTATTCTGGAGAAGAATCCGGTCATTTCGAATCTAGACCAATGCTTGAATTGAATGGTTGTTCAAATCTTGTGGTATTTGCATCAAGTGAGCATGATGATCTTTAGGACCCGCCATGGAAAAGGAAAAAATGAGGGCAAAAATATTTCCATAAAGAAAGTGACACCAATTGAGGGCGAACAAATTTCCCTACTAATAATAAGGGGTCAAACACAATTACCAGTTGTCTAATCATAAAGAAATGTAACAAAAATTACAAACTCATGTTACATAAGTTCAACAGTCTAAACAGCAGCTAAAAAAGGTAATGCGGTAATAAAATTGCTCTGCCAGAAGCTTGAAGGAAGCTTAAATGATACCAATCTTGTTTGCCACATCAAGAGCATCATAATCCGGAGTCAATCTGACATAAGCCTTCTTGGTCCCATCAGGCCTATATAAGAAAAAGTATAAGGCATCAGATGATCATCAAAGATATGCAAATATAGTGTGGTTTTAGTTACTAGTGGATACTAAACAGAGATTAGGATGTTTGAGGGCTTGAAGCGACTGACCTAATCAGAGTGTTTACTTTCTTTGCCTGAATGTCATACATTTTCTTTACAGCACCTTTGATCTTCTTCTTGTCAGCCCGGATATCCACAATGAACACCAGAGTGTTGTTATCTTCAATTTTCTTCATGGCAGACTCAGTGGTAAGTGGGTACTTAAGAATCTGATAATGGTCTAGTTTGTTCCTCGGAGTAGCACTAATTCTAGGATATTTTGGGTTTCTTTCTTTCTTTAGTGTCTTTGGACGATGGAAGGTTACAGAAGTACGGATCTTCTTAGACTTCTTTTTCAGAGTAGAGACTCCAGACTTCACAGCCTTGGCAACCTTCAATGCCTGGACTTTGCCATCAGGCTTTTTTGGGGTAGCTGAATGCAGTCAAAGAGGAGAAGATAACACAACCAAAGATGTTGTTAAGATAGCTTGTGGATAAAATATACCATAATATGATAATTAACAAGAAAAAGATTGCTCTATGGCTTACTGGTGTAAGATCAGAATTCCAAAATAACTACAACAAACAAATTAATACACAGATCCAAACATCTCAAGTTGCCACTAAAATAAACAAACTGTCAATAATGAGGACTTTAAAAAATGCAATTAGATCCATATAATGCCTTTAGTATAATAATTTTTTATTTGCTTAAATGAAAAGCCTTATATTAATACTGGCAGAACACCAGGTGATTGAATGAGAACAGAATTGGAAATTTGGGAGTGATATCAAATAAGATCTGAGCATTGAAAACTAGTACACATCTACCAAAAAATTGGTTGTGACTTCATGTTTTAATCAGAGATCGATGAGTCATTTTCATAAGGAAAAAAATATTATTTGCAAAAAAATTAAATTTCATAGGTTAAAATTTATAAGCTAAGTTAACAAAAAAAAAAAAGAAGTTTGATGGCAAAAGTTGCAAATACAAAAGACAATACTGTGAAAAACTTCCACATCACAGTAATTTTATTGGAGTTTGACTTCTGATTATTAAGAAGATACCAAATGATCTACAAAACTGCATATCACATTTTGGTTCTAATAGTTCATGAACTTGGATAAAAAAATTGTTGTGGGATTGAATAAACTTTGTTTGCTAAAAACCCCCAATTAAATTTGTGAATCTGACCTTCTAACAATAGTTTCCAAAGCTGTTGCATCACAGTGAATAATTAAAGGAACACATATATTTACTACAAGAAAATGAGACTTGGAATCCTGACATTGCAAACGAAAAACATCAAGCAACTGAGAAAGTATTTAGATGAACCTCTAGTTTGCACACTTACGAAAATAGTAACCTATAGGGCATTAACGGAAGTCCATACCTTTTGTTGGTGGGGCCATGTGGTACTTGTTTAATATCTATCTCGGTCTAGTATCTTCACTGCAACAAATGAAGCTAGCTAGAGTCATTACATAATGAACTGAAGCATTGAAAACTGGCTCTAACAGTTAACATCTAGCAATTACAAGCAAATTCACGAACAAAACCGATAGGGCAGAAAATATTTCTTTTCCCTACCTAACAATAGCAATTACTGTATGAATTATGGATGTTACATCAACCAACAATAAGTCGCACTAAGTACAACTAAATGTATGAATGGTTCCATCAATAGTCCAATTAACAGTATCAGCACTCAAATATAAAAACATACTGCTCTGTATGAGGTCAACTTTCTGGAAGCAGTGGTGGTCCCAGAAATAACAGATTTCATGCAAATGACCTTCAATTTCACATGGAACAATTTTGACCTTCAATTTCACACACACATAGAAAAAAGGCGTATGTCAGATATGTGAAAGGCAGCCAGAGGTATAGATGGAGGGTTCAATATTGATCTATCGTATGAAAATACCATTCCATTAACCATGCCCAATTATTATGGGTAGCCTTCTAAAAATGAAAAAATGAAGAACAACTAGTCGTAAAGCAGGGAACAAAAGGAAGAAAACAATTTGAGAAAGAAGAAACAGTGAAAATCATTCTCAAGAGCAATGAAGTGGGATTTGAGACAAAGTTTCAATATTGTCAACTTAGGAACCCAAATGTTAGAAATTCTCTTCAATGAAAAGGACAGCTATATTTCATGTTTTGTTTCTCTTTTCTCATACCAATTGCCACAAGGAATAAAAAGAAATGTTTCCTTGACATAGAGCTATCTTATGGTGTGCCTATATTTTTTTTATCATATACCATGTAGAGATCGAGGAAAAAATAGATGAAAACCAAGTACGATGAGAAGGAGAATTACATTCCGGTGTTCAAATAAATGAATAAAATATAAAAGATATAGAATGAAAGAAAATGTAAGTAGAGATCTTTCTCTTCTAACATTTTTTGTTCTTGAATTTTCTTCTCACTTTAGGTTAAGTAGAAGTAAGACAGAATATATGTATTGTAATTTTAGTCTAAGTAGGAGAGATAGAGGGGAAGTGAAATTAGGTGGGATGACAGTGACTAAATTTAACCATTTTAAGTATTTAGGTTCCATTTTCCAAGATAAATGGATGATAGATAAAGATGAAACCTATAGAATTAAAATATGATAACTGAAATGGAGAAGTGCCACAGATGTATTATATGATAAGAAGATGCCTAATAAATTAAAAGTAAGGTTCTATAGAACGGCAGTTAAACCAGTCATGCTAAATAAGAGTTGAACAACTAAAGTTCAACATATACATAAGATGAATGTGGCAAAAATGAGGATGTTAAGGTGGATGAGTAATCATACAAAATTGGATAAGATTAGAAATGAACACATCCGACAGACGGTGCATATTGCACCAATTGAAAATAAAATAAGAGAAAGGGTGTTTAAGATGGTTTGGACACACACGTCATTAGATCCCATGTGCCCCAGTTTGAAAATGTGATAGTTTAGTAATAAAAGATAAGCAGAGGGGTAGAGGTGGGCCGAGGATTACGTGAAAGAAGATAATGTCTAAATACATACGTATATCAGATATTAAATTGGATCTTATCTTTGACAGAACTACATGAAGACAAAGAATTCATATAATCAACCTCATTTAGTATGGGATTAAGGCTTACTTGTTGTTGTCTTCTATATTCCCCTGATCCAAACACACCGTAAGGGTCCAACTTAATGTTAAAGTGCAATAGAACAAAACTTATGCCAACATAGCTTAATTCAAACATCTAGATTTGATGATACTCTATTATAACTAAATATTGTTGAAAAATAACATAGAAGTTCCCCTGAGGGGAAAGCATAATAAAACTCCCCTATTTTGCATGTATGATAGCTATGGATGAGGTGAAAATGTAACAACTAATGGAAAAGGAAGTGAGTATATTTACTGAAAATAAGCTTAAAAAAGGAGAAAAGGTTTGCATGATCATTTAAAATTGACACAAGCCAAGGTTGGAAAGCAACAACAGAAAATTAGCTATGATTTCAATCAAGAATAATTTTAGGTGAGATTTTCTCTCATACCAACGTTCACCTAATGCATACATCAAATACTTATGATATAGAACTGTTAGCATAGAAAATCCCGTTTCAGGTCATATAGTTGTAACTTGTATCTAAATAACATTGGTACATGTACAAATTATATAATAACAAGGGATCAAATTTTGAGTGACTACCAATATTACTTATTCAGGTATATAAGCAAATAGATTGGAAGTACAAATATCGATAGAAGTTTGCCTTGAAAGTTACATCACGCATAGAATTTTAAAACTAGAACGGCATAACAATTACTACCGGGGATTATAACTTTAAACCATAATAAAACATGAACTTATCCATGCATAGCTTCCTTTAACCTTCCTTTAAGTACTCAAACCAAATTAAAACATTAACTTTCCACGCATAGCTCCATTTAGCCTATCTTTAAATACTTGGAATGCAAATACTATCACAGCTAGCCTTATGCTTATTGAATGAAGCCCATTTTTCTCCATGAAAGGTGTATTATGGATAGACCGGAAACCCTAACTAGTTGATTTAGTATTTGTCAACTAAAGTTCTAAGAACTACTACTGTGATTTTTCAAGAGGTGTAACGTAAACTGTATACATCACACAATAGGTGAACATATCATAAACCCATTTTGCCCAAACACTATCCAAAAAGGCTACGTTCCTCAAAGAAATTTCCCTCATCACACAACTCAGACTTAATGTACTCACTGAACATGAATTATTCATATCACAAATACAAGCAAGTAAACATATGTGAAAAGGGCACATTGGGATTGAAATAATAGACTCAAACTATATGATTATTAAAAACAAAAACAAAACACATATCAGGCATAGCATAGTCTACAATCCAAAGAAAATGCACATAAATGGGACTATTTCAACATCTTGGATTTTGGAAAGCGGATTGACAAGACCAGGATTGATTCTCAAATCCTCTTCCTATGCTTAAAACATCAGTTATATTTCTCAGCTTTCCCAAACCATAACCAAAGACGATTCCTGGAAGCATTGATTTGCTCGTCCTAAGAACCCCAACCCTACACGCCCAACAACACCAATTCTCAAGAAAAGCAAACAAGCATTTGTAATGAAAATCGAATCACAGAAATCCAGATGTTCAAAATCAAGCATCAAAACAGATCCTAAAGGACCAAGCATTGCGTTGAATAAGCACAAACATAACATCCAAACATACTCGGAAACACTAAGAGATCGAATCTAGGGTTTCAATCTTCAGAGAATGAGACTACCTTATAAGAATCCAAGCACCCTCCAGCCGCTCAGCCGGAGAAACCCTAGCTCCAGATCAGAGAGGGAAAACAAAGAGGGGTTTTTTATATATGATCTTGTAGGCAATCCTAACCGTCAGATCTCAGAGGGATGAACGGCTGACAAGAGCCCCAAGATTGGGCCGAAAGCTATTACTCCTAAAGCCCAATCCATAGGCTTTCTTGGGCTTGGGCCACTTTGGATTAAAAGAAAATAGAAAGAATAAAGTTTGAAAAATCATAAATGTTAAAAAGGAGAAAATTTTACAAAATATTTACAAGAAAAATTATTCTATATTTTACATTAAAATTTTAATTTTTTTAATTCATTAGTTTTTATTATTTTAATTACTATGATTTACTTGATTAAAGACTCCACATCATTATAATACTTCCTATAAAATTATACTGATTTAATAAGTTTAATGGATAGTTAAATAATAGTTTATTTATTCTATATTTGTAATATGTTGATGCCGAGAATCTACTCCTTTTCTAGATTGGAGCAGATTCGGATCAAGTAACGAGTAAGATTTGATGGGGACACTAGCTTTTGATACTTGGAATGGGAAAAATGATTAGCTGATGGTGACAGCTTCGGACTTGGGCGCCAAGTAAGCGTCAGTTTAGCGCCAGCTCAGGTGGAACCTCTTGGTGTCTAGGAGAAGCTTGTCTAGGACCTTTTCAGCGTGTTCAAGAAGCTTCCTAATAGTTATTATGTAGTTGATGATACCTAGCTAAGCGATCGGAGGCAAACGGCTATAGACACTGACGACGGAATCAGAGATTAGGAAACGACTCCACGAACGTGATAAAAGGAGAAGAAGAACATGACGAAAGTAGGCCATTCTAAGAACAAGAATTCATCTTCTGCACCCACCATTCCCTCTACTGACTTGAGCGTCAGAGCCATACCCGGGCGACCAGACTATCTTCCTTTTTGTAGGTTACAGCCTTCTTCGGTAAACGATGTGGTCCCAACAACAAATAATTCAACCTTTGATCGGGGATCGCCCTCGATCTCGAGGAAAGACCGATTTCTACATCAACAATATATACATAACACACACTTTAACCTTTTAAATTTTCGTTAGTTGTTGGGCGGGAAATTGAATGCATTGGAATCCACCCAATTTCAATTCCATGTGAAATATTCCATTGTCAAACAAGGCCATATGCTTCCAAGTTTCATATTTGATGATCTAATAATGGTTACCTTGATAATCCACTATTTCGTCTCTTCTTCTATTCTTTTTCAATCTAATAAAAATATTAAGATTTGGGTGTCCTTCCAATTTATGTCTTAATCATGGATTTGATTAACTAAATCTTTCATTAATTTTTCTTAATGTTCTCATTGAATGCTAATGTCCCTTTCAGTACTCCAATATTGTAGGTTTATATATACTTAGGATCAATCTATTTTCATCACTATGATCTATACTTTGAATTTCTCTTTGTCATTTAGATGATGAAGTTTGATTATTAAACTCTATTAATTAAATTTTCATTATTAATTTAAGACTTGATTAGTTCTTAATCAGCACCTAGGAAAAAAAATGCATGCTTGTCTAATGCATGTGAAAAGGATAAGCTTGAAGATGATTGAATTAATCAACCATTTTCAAGCAAGATTTGAAGTTATCAGCCACTGATTTTTCTTCATGAAGATGTTAATTTTGAAGTCAAAAACAATCTTTGATCACACGTTCAAATTTTTGTGTATGTATAAAGAAAAGGATTGGCAATAGATAATGTATTATATGGGATATGATCATATGACAAATTGTAATTTTTTTTCCAAGCAAATCTTCATGATCTCATGGCAAACATAATACTTTGTTTAGAATTATTGTCTCTTTGTGTTGGAAAGATCGAGTTGAATCGAAAGAACTATAAAATTTTATATAATAATTTTGATTCAAACTCATTTGGTTAAAAAACAAACGATTTTTAGAAATAGATCGAAATAAGTATTGGTCATCGGTCTCTATTAAAAGAAAAACACAAAAATTCAGATAAATCCAACCACTTTAATTACTATTTGCGAGCTACTATCTTCATTGAACGATTTTTGGAAATAGATCGAAATAAGTTTTGGTTGTCTGTCTCAATTAAAAGAAAAACACAAAAAGTCATATAAATCCAACCACTTTAATTACTATTTGTGATCTACTTTGTTTGAATGATGCATCTATATATCTTTGCAAGTTTTGACCACAATATATTTAGCATGAGATCAAGTGGTACCATGTGAGATCCTGCCATGAAAGGTACATGCTAATCTTTTTGGTTAAGATGTCATGAATCTTGAAGAGATTGACAAATATTGAAAATCAAACTTCATAGATTGATCACTTTGAACAAGTGACAACAACAAGAACAATGAAATGAAATAACAAAGATGAACATTGATCATTCAAAGAAGGACATATATATATATACACATCTCAACTCTCCAAAGGGAAAACCTAACTTGTGGAAATGTCTCAAGTGGGAGAAGTTTCAACAAGTTTAATTTTTTTTCCTTCTCCCAAAGTCCTACCTGCCAAAATCTTATGCTTTTGGACAAAGCAACACTACATGATCATCAAATCTCATTGATGAATTTTAATGAACATCTTCTAGGAAAAAAATCAACATGGATATCATCCAAGATCTCAAACAACTTTGTTTCTTTTTCTCTCTGATGTACAGAAACAATAAAATGAGGGAGAGAACTCATGATATATATTCTGACCAAAGAATGCCCCACTTGGTATATATTCAAGTGATATGGTTAACATTTATTTTTTTCCTTTTCATGATTCAATCTTCCATGAGTTGAACATGTCCTCTGACAATGTCCCACTCAATGGAATAAGATGCTAAGCACAAACACTGAGTTGGATACATCCAAAGACCAAAGTTACAAGTAGCTAGAACTTGCAAGATTTTGTTGTACAGGATCTTCAAGAGAGAAAAAAAAAAATTATAGAGTTTTAAGTTATCAAAGTTTTTAAGATGAATATTCATAAAAGTTTTATCGGTTGTCTAATTTTATTGTACATGACTTTCAAGGGAGGAAAGAGATAGAAAAACCTTCAACGTGTCGAAAATAAACTTTATTAGTTTAATAGAGTTTAGATATTACAATTTAGGGTTTAGAGTTTTAAGTTAATTTATCGATCCAAGTTAATAAATCCATAGTAACTTTAGTTAAAGGACATGTCACCCATTAATTATAGATGGATACCATAAAAGTTTTATCAGTTTTTGAATTTTGTTGCACATGACTTTGAAGGAGATAAAAAGATGGTACAACTTCTTGATTAATTAAGTAGAGTTTAGAAATTATGATTTAGGGTTTAAAGTTTTAGGTTTATGCAAGTTTTTTCATAGTACCTCTAGTTGAAGTACATGTGTGATCATCTCGTGTAGTATTTTCTATAAGATGGATACCGATCGATAAAAGTTTTATCGGTTTTCAAAGTATGGTAGTTGAATAATATGTGTCTTGTACTAATCTTTGCAACCAAAACAAGTTTGACAAATTAAACATAAATATATCTTTGCATGCATGCGTGTAAGGATCAAACTAGATGACATTTATTGGTAGGTATAGAAAAATATGAAAGTATAAAGACAAGGAGATGGTATGATATCCTTACAGAAGCTAAGGGTCACTGTCCAAATCTTTTGAGTTGCAAAAACCTTGGAAGAACAAGCACACAATGCAAGCATGTTATAAACCTAATGAGACATCACTGTTTGGTCCATGCACAAAGGATCCCTTTGGGGTCCATTGAAGATCTTATGATCTTCATTTGCTAGTCATGCATGATGATTGATCACAAAGTGCTTGTCCTAGCTCTCATAGAAACCATTGGATAAGCTTCACATGTTCATTAGATAGAAAGAAGGAGCTCATTTTCATATATAGATATCGGAACATCTTCACATGCTCATGTCCTTCTATAATATTATAATTCATATATTTATATATATATATATTAATTGCATGCATCATGCACGTAGACATCTCATGCAAATTAATATATATTTGTTATAAACTTTGATAATCAAAGGATTGGATGATTGTTGGAAACAATAAATGTAAGGGACCCTACAAAATTAAATTTAGATGGAGATTAGGAAAACAAAATGGAGTGCAAAGTGGGGAAGTGTCCAAAGGAGAGTGATAAGGAAAAGATAGAGGCAATCAAGTTTGATAGAAGACATCACAAGGCATAAGAATAAAACCAAACCTTAGCTACAAGGATGGATAGGTGCAAGTGATGAAGTGTGGCAATTTGAGTATCTTCTTTATGTGCAAGTGGATAAATAAGGGGAGCCAAAAGGAGACCAAATGCTTTGAATAATATATATGATCATTAATTCATATCCTTGTGTGAGAGAATGAAAGGTCTAGAGACCTTGTTTTGGACCTATCATACAAGATTGAGGATCATGATTCATTCTAATTATTATTAATGTGAAACATGTTTTGTACACACATTAATCTTAATTACCACATGTTTATTGTCTTGTTTACACATTCACCTAAAAGGCGAAAACAAAAGAAAAGCAGAAATCGTTTTTTTTTTAAAGTTTTTTTTTGAATTATCATTTCTATAAAACTCTTTGTAGCGCTCTGGTTTAAACTGTGAAGACTATATAGTTCGTACGTTATGATTTCTTAGCACCGATTAAGTTTTTTTTTATTATTGATTTGTATATTGTTTCATGATTGTTTATGGTTTCATTTACATAATTAAAATCTCTATCGTGTGCCCACAAACAAGATTGCATTAATTGGTGTGATATGTTGGATTTAGGTCCCATCAAAATAGATTTGAAGATTGACATAACATGATATCTAGAAAATATTGCCGCAATCTATTCCAAAGGACTTGATTCGAACCTAAAAATCAAAAATTGACACTTTTGAATAGGGAAACTCATTCTTGGGACCATAATATTCATAAGTTTCATATTGGAGAATAATTCAATGGTGGAGTTGAAAAGTCGGAAATTTTTTTATCCTAAAATTAATAATCCGTTGAAAGATCAAAGTACATAAAATAATAAGCAATTATTCATAATTTTTAAAATTCTAAAAAATTATATGATTGCACTTCTTACTATAGAGTGAAAGAGATGAAATTTTCTTAATTAGTAATATATCAAATTTTTATATTTTTGTTTTTTCTAAATATATTTTTTTTCACGAACCATAATGACTAAAATAAGATGATCATTAAAATAAATATAAATGCACAATTCACTAAATGATATAGTGTTTTGATTTTATTGTGTCTCATTGGATGCCAAAACTTCATGGCCCCAATGTCTCAATGAATCTCCTATTCATTCATTCATTCATTCAATCAATCAATCAATGTCATATGAGACATGATTCATTTGGATGTCCTATTGTTTAGAACATGTGAGGGTAGGAAAATGTCATAAATTGGATTCCCTAGCCATTTATTTAGTTATACAAAGAGGATGTATAGAACATAGGAGCATTAAAATGAAGTGTTCAACATGTAAGGGACCCCTTATTTTGTTTTTATGATTTTTATAAATTTGTATAGATATATATTATCAAGATTCTTTTTTTTTAAATTTTTTTTAATCTCAAATCTTTTCATATTTTATTATTTTTATTTTCTATATATCAATTGTTTATTTAATTAAATTATTCATCATTTTCTCTATGTTCACCTTTTTTTCTTTTTTTTACACTTCTTTTATCAATTTTTTTTAAAGTGATGCTCCAATTAATTGTTTTAAATAATATCCCTCTCTTTAATTTGTTACTTCAACCTAAAAAAACAAAAAAATCCCACCATTTGCAAAGCAATTGATAATTTGTTTAATTAAGAACAAAAAGTGAAAAAGGTCATTCTATATTGAGAAATCAAGAGCTTAACCATTAATTAAACATAAAATATTAGTTATTAATCCTCTTATGCTTTCAATGCTGTTATCAATCATGGAGTGCTAATCTTAATCAATAAACATTCTTAGAAAAAGTAGATTTGGTGTTCCAAATTCAACATCTTTTTGTTTGTCCTTTGCAAAGTGGGACAAATAAATAAAAAACAAAAATAAAATAAAGCTATATTTTAATTGATACACTTTTTATTTGGAAGATATATCATCATTTTGTTTGCTTGCTACATTAGTTTTTTGGATGGATGGTCAAACTAAGTCAAACACAAGACCAATTAATAAATTGATAGCATATATAAAACCATTCATATTATTTAAAAATATATTATACATATTCCATGTACAATATTTTATTTTAGTTAATAAAAACTATACTTATTAATAAAAAAAGGATTACCAATTCTTTGTAAGAAAATTTATAAAAAGAGATTAATCATACATGGCAAATTGGCAACCAAGTTCTTTTTTTTTCATTTTTCTTCTAATTGGTTAACTTTAGCAATCAAATTAAAACTCTATGATTTTAATGAACACTTATCACTTGAAAAGTAAGTGTTTAAAGGATTCTTTGTTGGATAAAAAAGCAACATGGATTGCAAATTGGCAACCAAACTCTTTTTAAAAGAAAAAAAACCTTTGAAAATCAAATTGATGGGACATGGTTTATTTTCTATGAAAAGTCATTGAAGATTTTTTTTTTATGACAAAAGCGACAAGCACCTCCCATCAGTCAGGGGTGGACAACGTAACATCCGTGCGCACGTGCCCTCACGTTGTGGTTGTGGGAGTATATCTGAGATTATCCCAACCAACGAAGCTCTATATAAGGGACCCGGTACTAATAGACCAAGAGGCCATTGGTCCTGTGAAGAATCTTTGAAAGTAAAATTTTTCTCCTTTTTCTTATGAAAAGTGAGTTAAGGGAGGAGCTTGAATTGAAAGATCTTTTTGATTTTAGATGTAAACATTACCAACTTGTTTTCGATCTTTGGAGTCTTTGGTTGTCTAAACCCACAAAATTTTGTCTTCTTAAAAGTTGAGGTTGTCTCAATGAAAAACATGTGGTCAAAGAGAGGGATCTCCTTCTAGATTTCATTGATTTTGGAGGTCTTAATGTGAACTTGGTGACTTCTTTATTATTCATGGTTTTATATTTTCTAAATTAATTTTCTAAATTTATTGTTATAAAAAAGAAGATTGAGACATTGAGATGCCACTCCATGTTTTTGATTTACATACATTTTTTTTTTCATATTTTAATTCAAGATGAAGACTTTGGAAATTGAGATTTCGGAAGTGATTATATCCGTTTAATTTAAGTTCGATGGAGATTTCGCAAATTGTTATGAGTATAGTTTTCGTCGGGAATTATTTTGGATATCATGTTTGATTATCGTTTGAGTTAAAAATTATTGACAAAGTTGTAAGCTACTCTTAATTTGTCACAAAGAGTTATTATAAAAAAAAAAAATTTATCTATAGATCTCTGGCACTGTTTTAAAGGACCTTAAAATCAAACACACATACACACCAAAAAATAATAAACAACCCACCTCAAAGACCCCAAAGTAATTAAGCTACTATTTCAAGGATCAATAGTTAAAAATCTATAAAAAAAAATTATGTAATTATTTTGTTGAAATTTAGTTTTATTCATAGAGAAAAGATAAAAATAAGTTTCAAAGTATACATGGGGGTTTAATACTTTTTAAAAAAAATTAAAATTCCCACTTGATGAGTTGACAATGATGGCACATTAGGGCTTATCTTTAGCCCTAAACAATTGTTTTCATTTTATTTATTTATTTTTTATTTATAATGAAATCCAATCAAGTTGGAACTCTTTAATTATTTTGATTTTGATTTTTAGAAATTAAATAAAAAATACAAGATATAGTCAAATACAAACACCGGTAAAAAAAACAAAAAAAGATGAATCAAAACGCACGCTCTATCTTAGGACAAGATCTAAAGAAGATTTGGCTTTTAAGATCTTAATCACAAACTCTAATCTTCGTTTGGCTCTAGACTCCTACATTAAATTAATAAAGATTAATGATTAAAGTAAGCATCTAATTTTCCATTTAACTTAACTACCAACAAAACACTTCACTATAAAAAGAAAAAACAAAGAAATATTTATTTATTTATACAATATTGGGGTGCCCACACACTTGCATGAAAACCAATACATTATAGCTTGTTAAGAGCTGTAAAGCAATCTAACATGGCTTTTTGAAAAAAGTGGCTTATTGCATCTAAATGAGATCATAAACAAGTTGCTTCAATAGTGTGGTCAAATCATAATAAAAGGGCAAGACTGATTATTCTGAAGGCTTCTCGCGTTGTCTGAAGTCAGGAAAAGATCAGGGCTACTATTACATTATACACAGCCTTAACTTGTTTTTTAAAACAAGAGGTTGTTTCCACAACTCGAACCCGTGACCTCCAGGCCACAAAACAACAACTTGTTTCATTATAAGCAAGTTGCGCCAATAATATTTCGAAGTGATTAGTGTGGTCAAATCCACAATGATGAACAAATTTCTCAAAAGAATGTTTCAAAAACTGTGTGCTCTGTTTCTAGAAAGAGAGGTTTCTAGGGATATCTAAATCTTCTGGTGAGCAACCAAATCAAGGAAAAAGAAATCTGATCAAACATATAAACATGCATATGTTTAGATCATGAATTGCTAAATTAAACAAAAAGATTGGAACATGGAAAAAGATGAGGGGTTAACAAAGTTGTACCACAAAGGTTTCACATATTCCAACCAAAATCTTTGTGCATCCTCTTGGATGGGTGGTGGCCAATCATCATCACTGGAGCTGGGGACCCTTGCACAGTAGTACCACCTTAAGTACTCTGCAAAAGATTTGGTCCCTATGATTTTCAAAAAGAAAAAAATAAAACTCATTAGCCACTAATTCAAACACTTAATCAAATTCTTCGATAAACCGATTGATAAACAATATATATCTGTGTATACAGAGAGATATAAACAAGTGGTTACTATCAAAAACAAATTATGTATATATATATATATATATATATATATATGTACAAAGAGATAATTAAGAGAAAAAATGGAAAGAGAGAAGGGTAGTGTATGATGAGGTTCACATGCAATACCTTTTAGTGTCTGGATTTGGGGACCCAAGAGATTCTAAAAACAGGACATGAAGCCCTCCACACCATCTATAAATGCAGAACACTCTCCTGAAAGACTGCACTGAGATCTATCTATCTATCTATACACCACTTAAAACAGGAGTTCTGTTCTTGTCCTGTGCTCCCTCCACAGAGAGGCTGGTTCCCATTCTGGTATTGTTCCATCTCCATATCTCTTCACTGCTCTGCTTCTCTGCATCCTCTGTCACAGATAGAGATTTGGATTATCACTGGCAAGATATCAGAGAGCATCTATAAAAGCTTTTGTAATGTTGATGGTAGTGGCTTGAGTTGTTTGTATTTGAAAAGAGAGAAAAACATTTGAGTAGGGGCTTAGGGAGTTGTTTGTGTGTGTGTGGCAATGGAGTTTGCTCTGTTTTGCACCAGAATGAATGTTGTTATCCTTCTTCTGGCTCTGTGTTCTCCATGCAAGTTCATACAGAGTCCCATGGAGTTTGGTCCCTTGAACTTCCTGAAAACAAGCAGCAGAGCATCAGTGGACTTTGGGAGGATTAGTTTCAAAACTCCTTCAGCTGTGCTCAGGCCTGAGTCTTCTGGAGACATCTCACATCTACTCAGCTTCCTCTCTGCCTCATCTTCCAGCAAGGTCACAGTGGCAGCAAGAGGAGCTGGGCACTCCATCCATGGCCAAGCTCAAGCTCAAGATGGCATTGTCATTGAGATGGACTCTCTTCCTTCATCCATAGACATACACAAGGAGAAAAATGGGTGAAACTGGTTACTCTTATGCAGATGTCAGTGGTGGTGTTCTCTGGATTGAGCTCTTGGAGGAGAGCTTGAAGCAGGGCCTGGCCCCAGGTCCTGGACTGACTACCTCTATCTCAGCATTGGAGGGACTCTCTCCAATGGTGGCATCAGTGGTCAGACCTTCAAACATGGCCCTCAGATCAGCAATGTCCTGCAGCTTGATGTAGTCACAGGTAAACAAAGAAACAAAGAAACAACAAAACAACTTTTCCTATTTGTTTATTTATTTCTTTTGCTTTTCTAAAGATATGCATGAGATTGAACTATGGATGTTTGCCAACTTTTGGCAGGAAAAGGAGAGTTAGTGACATGCTCACCAACCAAGAACTCTGAACTCTTTAATGCTGTTCTGGGAGGGCTTGGCCAATTTGGGATAATAACAAGAGCTAGGATATTGCTGCAAGATGCTCCAGAGAAGGTGAAATGGGTGAGAGCTTTCTATGATGATTTCCAGACATTTATGGCAGACCAAGAGCTACTGGTCTCCATGCCAGAGAAGGTGGACTATGTTGAAGGCTTCATAGTCCTGAATGAGCAGTCACTTCATAGCTCCTCCATTGCCTTCCCTGCCAACCTACACAACCTCATCCCTCACCTCCAATCAGCTCCACCATCCAAACTCCACTACTGCTTAGAGTTTGCCATCCATGAATACTCTTACACCAATGTAGAACAGGTCATAACATACTACTTCACTACAAAGGCTGTGTTTTTCATGAACTCTTCTTAGAGCTAATCACTGACCAGAGCTTTGGTGATTTCAGGTAGTGGAGGAGATTTCCAAGAAGTTGAGCTACATGCCTGCACAGATGTACAGTGTTGAGGTCTCCTACTTTGATTTCCTCAACAGAGTGAGGTTGGAGGAGATGAGTCTCAGGGAGAGGAACATGTGGGAAGTCCCACATCCATGGCTGAACATGTTTGTGCCCAAACATGGGATCACTGAGTTCAAAGACTTGCTTTTGGAGACCATCCCAGCTGAGAACTTTGAAGGCCCTGTACTCATATACCCACTGTTGAGAGACAAGTAAGCATTTCATCAAACACCTTGCCTGCACTTTGCTGTATCCACGATTCACGAACCAAAATCACAACTTTCTGTGTTTTTTCCAGATGGGACACGAACACGTCAGCGGTGCTGCCGGAGTCCGACACGGGAGAGAAGGTGGTGTACGTGGTGGGAGTGCTACGCTCAGCCAACCCCGCGACCTGTTCGACGAAATGCCTCAACGAGATTCTCCACAGCCACGAGCACTTCGCGCAGAGCGCCGCGGAGGAACGCATTGGTGCTCTGCAGTACCTGGCGCACCACCCCTCACCGGCGCACTGGCGCCGCCACTTCGGCCGGCGCTGGGACTTGTTCGCCGCGCGCAAGGCCCGGTTCGACCCGCTCTGCGTCTTGTCTCCCGGCCAGGGGATCTTCTCCCGGGCCTCGCGCCACCAATCCATTGAAGATTAGTTTAAAAATAAATAAATAAAAATAAAATTTTAAAAAAACTAAGTCTTCTATTTTACACTCAGATCAATGAAAATTATATATTTATATATATTTTTTAAGTTCTGAGAATTTTTAGTTTTTTACTTTTTAGATGTACAGGGAAGAGCATATTTTCTTTTCTGTGGATCAAACAAGACATTATATTTCCTTTTTATATTTTTCATTTTATTTTCTTTTTCTTTTTTAGTGTTCTTGTTCTTGTTTTTCTCCGTATTTTCTAGTTGGATTCGGTGGTTAACTTTAACTTGTGAAATTATATCATGTCTCGGTAGTTCAACTCATGTGAGAAATTGTCCGCTGTTACTAAAGTTTCAAGTTTTTTAAGAGTGAGAAATTCTCCGTTTTGACTCTTTTATGTTATTTATTAATTTTTAAATAATATTTCGTATGTTCAAGTTCAAATGATACGCATAAACATATAATTAGTTTTCCCTTATTTGTTTTTTTTTTTTGAATAAATGGTGAACCACATTTTATTTATGATAATTGATAATAAGAGTCGATTACAGAGAACATTTCTCGATCAAGAGATTACAAGAGTATTGTTCATGTGAATCCTTTCTCCTGATTAGAAAAGGGTCTCTGTAAGTTTTCCCTTATTTGATGTTTGATTATATATACATCAAACAACACTCAAACACTTCGAGAAATTGTCTATTTTATTATGTGAAAAGTTGTTATTTACTATTTTTCACAAGCTCACCATCGCTCTTATTAAAGTTTTAAGTTTTTTAATCGTGAGAAATTATTAGATTTGACTTTTTTTATTATTTTTAAATAATATTTCATAATTCAGATTCAAACGATACACATAAATATATAATTATTTTTCTTTTAATTGATGTATGATTATTTAGTTTACCATCTCAAACTCAATATATACATCCAACAACACTCAAAACACTTCGAGAAATTGTCTATTTTATTATGCAAAAATTTTCTATTTTACTATTTTTCACAAGCTCACCACCGCTCTTACTAAAGTTTTAAGCTTTTTAATAGTGAGAAATTATTAAATTTGACTCTTTTATGCAATTTATTATTTTTAAATAATATTTCATAATTCAGATTCAAACAATATGCATAAACATATAATTATTTTTCTTTTATTTGATGTCCGATTACTTAGTCCATCATCTCAAACTCAATATATACATCAAACAACACTCAAACACTTCGAGAAATTATCTATTTTATTATGTGAAAAATGGTCTATTTTATTATTTTTCACAAGCTCACCACCTCTTTTATAGTGAGAAATTGTTCGCTTCGACTCTTTTATACTAATTATTATTTTTAAATAATATTTCATAATTTAGACTCAAACGATATGCATAAATATATAATTATTTTTCTTTTATTTGATATCCGATTACTTAGTTTATCATCTCAAATTCAATATATATATATATATATATATATATATATATATATATATATATATATCAAACAACATGCAAACACTTCTTTATTATATATATATATATATATATAATAAAAAGAGAGAGAGAAATTAAGAATGGTTGTGTTGTGTGTGTGTGTTGTTGTTGATGGTGTTGGAGAGGAGTTGAAAAGGGAAGATGATGAAGATAAGTCCATATTCAAATATGGTTTGATGGATCCCACAGGATCCTTGAAAAATCTATTTGACACAGACATCAATTGGAACCAAGTGCTGCTGCAGCATTTTGTAAGTGCATGCCCACACCCACAGGAATCTTTGAATCAACCTCAGCATATCCACTTTTCACCTTCCCATTCATCCAATTCATCATCATTCCCCTTCTTTTTCATTATATATATATATATATATATATATATATATATATATATATATATATAGTTGGAAAATCAGTTGCGTCTGGAGTTAACTCCTGTCAAGACCAACTGATGATATCTTTTATGGTTGATGTGTCGAAGGTGTGTTTTCCAAGGAATCCACCTGAAAATGAAACACAGGAACGATTGTGAGAGGGAGGAGGGTATGAATGCCCAAATCCGGCTCCGACAATCAAGTTAGCAGAGAAATCACCTGGGAAGATGAGTGAAAGGAGAGTGGGAGAAAATAGAAATACTAGATCTCAAGTGAGCTTACCCTCTTCCGTTCGATGTCTTCTCCTTTTGTGTTATTGGAGTTTCTCGGGATCAATCTAGGCTTCATCTCATCACCTTTTGGGGGGTTTTGTCTGCCAATGTGCCATCATGAGAGAGGGTGCATGTGCGAGCATAGGGGTGTAAGCGAGCAGAGCTGCTCATGAGCTACTCGAGATCGGCTCGAATAATATTCGAATTCGACTCGAAATTTCACGAGCCGAGCTCGAGCTCGAGCTACTCGAGTAGTTTACGAGCCGAGCTCGAGCAACAAAGTGCTCAGCTGGACAGGTTCGCGAGCCTAATCGAGCTTTATATATATATATATATATATATATATATATATATATATATATATATATATATATATATATATATAAAATTATATTAATACATGAGCCGAGCTCACGAGCTCGAGCAATTCGAGCTTCACAAGCTTCATTTATTGGCAATTCGAGCTTCACGAGCCGAGCTCGAGTAGCTCGATTAATAGGCGAGCCGAGCTTGAGCAATAAATTAAGGCTCGAGCCGAGCTTCGAGCCTCGAGCTTTTTTCACGAGCCGAGCTTGAGCAGGCTAATATTCGGCTCGGCTCGGCTCGTTTATGTTAGTAGCCCATATAGTCTTTGGGCCTTCTATAGTGTTTCAAAACATTCATATACACTAGAATAGGTTTAGTACCACATTGCCTATTTACAAACCATGCACCCTCTTTATATATGTTTCCCACTAGTATCATGTTAGCCTTGTTTAGTGGACATGCTCTCTTACGCGCGCGTGCCCAGGGGGGTGCAAATCCGGGTCAAGTTTGGCTTGAAAATTCCAAACTCGTGTGGGTAGGTAGGGATGGCAATGGGGCGGAGCGGGGGCGGGGCAGGCCTCTACCATCACCGCCCCGCCTAAATAGTGGCGTGGCGCGGGGCAGACGGGGCGAGTCGCAGGGCACCAATATGTACACACTCGAATAAAATATTACATTTAAACCATAGAATGAAGAGAAATTTACCGATTAAACTCGAATAAAATAAACTTAACGGCAATGTAAAAGCACTTTGATATACAAGCTCGAGAGAAGAGTGGAAAAGAAGCCGCCAAAGTCCAAAAACTCCAAACAAAGCTTCATTATAAACCCTAAAACTATATAATTTAATATATATAATGGTATTTTTGTATGTTTTTAGCGGAGCGGGGTGGGGCGGATTTTAAAGGATCTTTACCATACCCGCCCCGCCCAGCATTTTTTCGGGGCAGATCGGGTCGGATCGGGTCGATAACTACGGATCGGCTCGGGTATTGCCATCCCTAGTAGGTGCATACTGCGCACACAAATGCACCGATTTCTTTGCTGGCCCCGTGCGTGACATGTTTTATTGTTGGGATTCCAACTAGCTTGATCGTTTATCGTTTCTCTTCTCAACTAATTCCCCGTGCCTTTTTGCCAAAGGTCAATACGATTCCCAACAGTAGCTTCTCTTTGATTCCCAACGGTAGCTTTCTGAACTGGTGTTTCTCTCTGAACCGATGCATCCCTTTAACTAAACTGATGCTTCTTTTCATCTTAAACTGAAGCTTCTTTTTGTTCAACTGATACTTTCAAGTGTTGTGTCCTTTGGGATTTCACTCTATAAAAGGGACCCCAACCCTGCCTGTGAAAATATTGAATATCATCTACTCTTCTTTCTCCTTCTTACTATCTTTTGTTACCATATTGCCTTCTTCTCTATTGGAGCAAATCAAGGAGCACTTGTTGTCCTCAATTCGGGTGCACGAATCAAAGGACCCTGACTGTTGAATCCTGGGAGAACATCGCCACTTTAATCCTGCTGCACCAAGAGAGGAGGCGAAATTGTTCTTAAGGACAGTGCAACCTGCATGCCTCAGTCAACTTCAACCTGTTCATAGCACTTCCTACAACATCATTACCATCAGTTTACACCCCTATGCTGGCAACCCCTTTGTCTCTAAGGTGATGGTGACCCTATCCTGACATGGGGCGGTACGGTGGCTCCCTTTGGGATACGTGTTTCCTTTATGGACCACGTGAGAACATGTGAACTCCTAGATTTGGGTTGTATTATATATATATATATATATATATATATATATATATATATATATATATATACCACGTGAGAACATGTGAACTCCTAGATTTGGGTTGTATTATATATATATATATCTAAGGTGATGGTGACCCTACCCTAACATGGAGCCGTACGGTGGCTCCCTTTGGGATACGTGTTTCCTTTATGGTCCACGTGAGAACATGTGGACTCGTAGATTTGGGGTGTATATATATAATCAATATGAGATTATTATTTTTAATGTAAAATAAGAGAATAAAAGATTAAAGGTTAATAATTTTTTGGAAAGATAGATAAATCATATTTATTGATAAGAAGGTGAAGTTTATAGAGTATATAATTTAGTGCCCTAGAGGATCCTAGTTGGTTTCGGTGTACACCCCTGGACTGCTACATTTCCTAGCTGATATTTTCCTAGATCGAAGTAGTGTCTTCAAAGTCGTCTTCCGGCGATATGTCAAACTCGCCTCAGATGAAAGCCAAGCTCCTCTTTGTTATTGTCTTCGATGTCACTAGCTTTGGCCTCTTGGATGCTTAATAGGTCTTTTAGGCATGCGAAAACAATTAGATAATTAGGTATATTTTAAAGAATTTTTTTTAATAAAAGTCTATGAACCAAATTCATCGAAAAACAACAACAATAATAATACGTTAAGGGTAATATCTTAAATAAGCAAAATTCAATAGGGTCAAACACATAAGTGGCCAAGACGTATTTATAAAAGTTGATAAATCACATTCACTAAGTGGTCTAGACACATGAGTGGTGATTATTTGGAGGAATTGTCTCTCCAAAATATTACGGGAAATCCAAACTCCGCTCTACAAAGGTGCCTATATTTTAAAATATTTATAAGAAAAAAAACCTATCATGTGATGATAGTGTATTTAGATAAAAATACTAAATTAGACTTTTTATATAAATTTTTGTTCTCCAAAATTCAAATCAACACTTTACAATACGAAGTGATTTTAGCAGTGCTCTCTGTTTCTTTATAATCAATGTAAATTATAACTAAATACAAACATGTGGGTGGGGCCCACACATATATGGCAGTTGGACTATCCGCTATAACCACTGCTTATACTCCTAAAAATATGCCCTCATCCATGAATCAAACCGGAGACCTTTTAATTGTTGGAATTCTTATGGGGACCGAAATACTAATAGATCACTTCGTTGTTGGTAAACATAGAGAGTGTTGAGGGGACTTTTGAGGAGATGGTTTGTGGAATGGGAGGCAGTATTTTTGAGTGAAACTCCCTTTTCTATTTTATTTTATTTTTCCATGATTTGTGAAACATTCGAGGCTAAAAATTAAGTATTTTTGAGTGATGTCACAACAAACTTTTTACTAACCATGGAAAGAAAAAAAATAGAAAAGGGAGTTTGGGCATCCACTCATTGGAAATCTATGCATAGGTGGACTTAGGAATAGGGAATGCTTTCAGTGCAATGTCTTCAATGATGCCAACATATCACATTTTGGTGTTTCCAAGGGACAACATTGAGTGTGTGTCTCAAGAGATTCAAACACCACACCATTAATTCTTTTGCATGAAATCAGCCTTGCACTCAAAGGAATATTGAGTGCTCTTCCATTAGGTCCAGATGCACATTGGATTGAAAGGTGTATATATATATATATATATATATATATATATAGTGTTACAGTTAGGCCGACCGCAACATCGGACCGGGCCTTGGATGGCTTCTAGCCCGGCCCAAGCCGTTGTCTCACAAGTCAGGCCGGCCGCACTTGCGGCCGGCCCGACTTATGACTGCAACATCGGACCGGGCCTCAAGTCGGGCCGGCTGCACTTTCGGCTGCAAGTGCAATCGGCCTGACTGTAACACTAGTCTATATATATATAATTTATTTTTTAAAAAACATTTTATTGATGTCGAGATCTACTCTTCTTAGGAATCAAAACATATCTAGATTAACGGATGAGAGAGATTGGTGAAGATTAAGAAACTTCAATGATTTGGAGGGAAAAATTGGCTATATGGATGACTCTTTATATGAACTCTCGTATCTCGTCATAAGAGATATATGCAAAGAGCCGGAGTAGTCTCTGACACTAGGTTCCAATGAAAAGGAGAGCAAGGAGGAGAGTGAGAGAGAATAAAAAGATTGGAGATGATTCAAAGTGAGAGTGAAGCACTAATAGGTGATCATAGTGGCGTACCAAATACTCAGATTGGATGTTAGATGTTCGCACGATGAACTCCTTATATAGTGCTGAGGTTGTTGGTTGGCTAAGAGCTAGTTGGTTGTTAGCTAGGAGACAGCATGGCGCTAGCTTAGATACAACTAGGTGTTAGGCTTGAGGCAGCCTGTCAGAACTTTCTTGGGTCTTCTTGAGAGTCAATCTCCACCGTTGGATAACCAGATGGTTAACCGACAATTGAGTCTTCATTTGGGCTCTTAGGATCATATCACGTGTGTGTTAGAAAACAACTAAAAAGAATTTTCACCCCAAACACATTCCAATCATCCACATACAACTAAAAGAATTTTCAATGATAGAAAACAAACTAAGTCTAGTATTTTTAATATTCTACATAGTAAAACACAACCAATTGAATAGAATCCCTCCGATTTCACATATAAGATCTTGTAAGTTAACTAACATGTTTAAATTTTATTTAAACCACTAAACTTATTTCTCCAACTATAAACACCTCCTATTAAATGCTTCTTTGAAAACATTTTGAAGACTCAACCAAACGCCTCTTTGGCTCACATTGATGACTATTTGTATTTGTGTCACCCTTGCACTATTTCTAATTTGGAAGCAACAACTATTGACTTATTTCCCATCCACCATCAATATGTTGCACATGATGATAGATACTACTCTTTAGCACTAAATAAAACCAACTATTAATAAATAGTATTATGAAAACCGATTATAATTAACATAGTATTATGAAAACTGATTATATTTAAGTAACATGTACTTGGTTAACTATTTTAATAAATTAAAGTAATTAAAGAGAGTTGAAAATTTGATTGATTCACCTTTTTGACAAAGACGACAAACACCACCATGTGGAAGTCAGGGACAGGTAGTGCGGCTCTCTGCACGTGAGTCCTCACTTTGTGGTCATAAGGGTTTAATCCTGGGTTCTTTTCAACCATCTACGCCTTATGCAAGAGACCCGGTACTAATAGCCCAAGAGGTCGTTGGTTTAATTGATTCATCTTGATTTATTTCTATCCACAAAAAAAGTGTGAAAATAGGACATGGACTATTTTGATTGACATAAGTGTGGAAATAGGAATAAAACAGTCAGAGTGGTCCTCCACAATGCACATAAATTGTGATTGTTGCAACTATACTCAACCATATAATTTAAGTTTTAATATAAATTTCAAATTAATGAGACAAAAAATTAATTATCTTCATGATTTCATTAACAAGGTGAACACATCTTAATTTTAACTAAAATTATTAAATATATTAATAATAAAATATTGAATTTAATGGTTTTTTTTTTAAATTTTAATTTCTATTTTTGCCATTTTTTGCCCTTTTGGGGGCCTCTATTCAACTCAGTAGCTGGGCCTCATGGGCTTGGGCCTTGATAGTGTTTGGAACATAGTAAGCATGTTCCCTCTGAATTTTATATATTGTAAAAACACTTGAAAACATATTTTTTAATATAATTCAAATAAAGAAAACAATATATTTTATTTTTCCCTAATTTTTTTCACTATTTAAAGAAAAAATCATATATTTTAAACATAGTTATCATTTCTAAAAATAATTATAAGAGTAACTATTTATTTTTAAAAAAAAATTGAAATAAAATAAAATATTAGTTAATATTTAAAAAAATTATCCTCCTTGATTACTTAACAAACAAAATAAAAAAAAATCTCAAATTTGTTGAGAATAAGGATAGAGAAAATATAATTTAAATTGAGATTTGAAATATTTTAAAAAAGAAATTGATATATTTTTTATTTTTTGACAAAACAATTTGATTTTTATATAAATGGAATTTTTATTTATATTTCTCTTTAAAAAATTTGCTAATTATTTGTTTTTTCTTTTTGAATAAGCGATAAATCGCACCTAGATAGGACACGCGCAGGCAGGACTATCACATAATATGCATACACTTAAAGTAGGGTTTAAAATGTAAAAAATTCAAATAAGTAATCTTTGCAAGGGTGTGTATGAAATTTGAGGTTTTTTTTGGGGCCAATTTGCAAAAACATCATTCAACGTTAAGAATAGAATTCCTTTTCTTTACCTTTCGATCTTCGTGCGATCAATCCCCCTCGTCTTCATCACCGGAGACCATCACCGCCGACGCCAGCGACGCCGCCGAACTCGATGGCCTCCTCCTTGATGCTCCCTTTCCTCCTCCCCCTCCTCCTCCTCCTCTCCCCCCTTGCCGACGCTCGCCCTTGCAAGACTCTCCTCATCTCCTCCTTCTCCTACTCTCTCCCCACCGCCGATCACCCCTCTCTCCAGATCCGCACTTCGTCGTTCACTGTCTACCGTGTCTTCCGCGCCGATCCACAGCCAACCCTCTCCCGCACCATCTCCTTCCATCGCCCCATCTTCGACAGCCCTCTCGTCTCCCACGCAGACGTCGCCGACGCCGGCTTCCCCTTCGGATCCCTCCGCGAGCGCGCCCGTGACATCATGGCCGTCGTCCTCGGCCTCCTTTTCGGCGTCGGCTGCGGCGCCCTGACGGCCGCCATCGTCTACCTCGCTTGGACCCTATTCACCAACTGCTGTGCTAGCGATGATTTCGAGGAGGACGAGGTCCAGAGCCCCAAGAAGATGGGGTACGTTACCATCCCCGCCATTGAGCCGGTCCCCGCAATCAAAGAAGGGTATGAAGGGAAAAATTAGGGTTAGGGTTCTTCTAATTCCAAAATTTGTGTCCTTTTCGATGTGTTTTCTTAATAGCTTGTCATCTCTATATAATATCCGCAACATATGACTTGTTTACTTGCTTGCTTTGGGGGATTGCTCGCAATTTGTGGCTTTCTATCTATATATATGGGTATATGGTGTTCGTATTTAAAAAGTAGTGTTTGTTTGCTTGTGTTTCATTGTTTATGTAATTCTTTGCATTTCTGAATCAGTATTGTCGGTTATTCATGAAACTGATAAAAATCCAGCATAATTTGTATTGGCTTTGCGTGAATGCTAGACATTGGTTGGTGAATATTGAACTGATCTAAACTTGCAACTTTTGTCGGTTTCTTTCTAATGTAGGTACTGATCTTATTTGTGATAGTTTTCTGGTGCACTTTATTAAGTTGATATTTCTGGTCAGGGGTATTCTTGCCTGTTTTTGTATTCCATTAGAGTAATTATTTATGCTTATGATAGTTGCATAACCTTAAGTCTCTAACCATTTTTCAATGTCAATTAGACATTTCATTATTTGATTGTCTTTGATCTATAGCTAAGTATTAAAGTCAGGTTAATAATAAATAGAAGAGTATTCATCTTCCAGTTTCTTGACAAAGAGATTTCACTTTTTCATTGTGAATGTATTCATGTTGCTCCAAAGATTTTTTATTCAGAAGAGAGGGCAATTGCAATTGGATTTTCCTTGATGTTAGTATTATAGAATGCTTGTGCGTATGCAAGTGACCAAGGAACTGCATAGCACAAATGGTATTAGATCACATAAGTGATTATGATTTTAAAGCATTTCAAATTTGATTATAAAATACGGGCCAAAAGCAGTTATAGAAATATGTTAGACTAAGAATAATCACTATTGTGAAACACTGAGTCTTTAGTAATAAGGTGTAACATGTATTTAAATACCAAAACATGGTTGTTAAGTCTAAATAGAAGAGTGTTGGATGAGTGAATGACAACCATATCTTCTTGATTATATATTAAAGTGATGTGGGTTGATGACTGCCGTTCCCTATGTGATTTATGTGTTATTATTTGGAGATAATGCCATACTATCTGTTGGTTTGGCTTTGTTGAGACTTCTTCAAGATGCAAATATGCAATTACTAAAAAATGTAGTTCTAGGGGAAAAATGTTTACCTTGTTTGCTTACCCAAACCTGACTTAGATCTAGTACAGGTTTGGTTTAGACCCCTTTGATCCAAATTTTTAACTACAATGGTTCTAAATTATTTCGATAATTCCATGACACTAAACCTCCTGATTATTTTGTATAAGGTGACCAAACTGATAAACATCTGTTTAGACTTATTTTCATTGTCGAACTTATTATTTCTTTTGTCAAATCATTGTTTTATAACATACAGTCAGACTCCAATAATATTTTGTACACTTATCTCACCTTTTTTTTTTCTGAATTCTCCATTTTGTTCCCAATATCCCATTAATTGATCTTGTTGGTTCTATGATCAGACAGCCGGCAATATTGTATAACTGTTGAAAATTGTGTGGTTATTTGTTCACTTTTGTTTTTGGTCTAGACTCCCTAGTTTGCTTGTTTTTTGCTAATTTCTTGTCATGTGTTGACAATAAGAACTTAGTCTTACTACTCCGCTCCTCCAAACCTGAAGAAGTTGAAATAGAACTTCATGGATTGATTATCTTCAATCATCAATATCCATTATCAGGCTCAGGTTCATGGCAGTGAATAACTTGTAGAGAATGGCACATCCTAGAGAAATTTGGTATTACTAAAGATACATGTTGGAGAAAAATTTTCATATCATTAACCTTTAGTAATATTGAAACCCTCATTTGTCTACAATCGCATTAAAACTTCATTCCTTATTAATGCGATGTTTATTATGATATCAGCTGATCTGAACCCCCTTGGTCAGATATCTTCCTTAACATAAGCTTCTAGCTTATCACAAATCACCGGTAGAATTGCATCACGCAATATGGCTGTGACCTAAATTAACCTAAAACAATTCTTTGTGTTGCTCGATGCATCATTCTTGTTCCACCGAAGTCTCTATGCAATTGTAAGCTTTTCTTAAAATAAGTTGGTTATATACTAAATATGCTTTATATTGCCTTGTTTTTCAGTATTACTTTTGCCATTGTGTAGGTTTCCTGATCTCTCAGAAGTAAACCTAGTGTTGTTCTTTCACATATGTTTACTCAACTTTGAAACATTTAATGAGAAAGTATGGTTCACTTCTTATTGTCCTTGTAAAATATCAGTGTCTGGTTGTCATCTACTTTCTAGTATTTGTTGTACCTTTGAATGACAAGTTGTTGGGGCAGTTTCTAGGATCTTGTTTGGTGTGGCAGAATTATAACATACAAGGTATATATTAATTGATTTGCTGATTAAGGTTGATTTTTATTATTGTTCTCATTGTAGTTGATATATTCTTTTCCTTATTTACATCTGTGTTTCTTTTAACAGGTAGGTCAAATTTGTGTACCTTCATCTTATTCTTTTTTACCTCTTAAAGCACTTTAAATGTAGATCTTTCTATAAATATAGCTTTGGAGATAGGGTATTTTGTTATTTGTTGAAATTAATAAAAGAGTTTTATGTCTAGTTTTGTTGTTTGGTTTTCCAATTTAAAAGAAGTTTTTTAAGTATAAATTATTAAAAAAAATACATAATTAATTGTTTTTTATTTTATTTTATTTATTCTAAACATAAATATCATTTATAAATATATATACAGTCATGTTAGAGTGAGAGTGAGGTCGGCCACAAGTGCGGCCGGCCCACTCTAACACCTAAAACCAAAACAAAATAAATAAATAAATAAAAGCCCAAAACAATAACCCAACACCAGTTGAGTGTTAGAGTAGGCCGACCGTAAATGCGGCCGGCCTTACCCTATCATTTATATATATATATATATATATATAGAGTCTTGATTACATCGGTAGTAGGAAATTGTAAATTTCAGGCCTCTGATCTGAGCCCCTGGGCATGTTTGAACAATTTTCAATAGTATGGATGGAAAGATCGTTGAAAAAATAAGTTAGTCACGATTTTCATACAATTTGGGAACTTGTAGGGTCTTCATCTTATGAGATCAAAACTTATAGGAATTTGAGCGATCAGGAATTTCCAACCGTTAAGTGGGAGGACCAAGCAGTTCTGCAAATTGTATGAAAATTTACAGGTAGAAACTTATTTTTAGCAGATCTTCCTATCCATAAAAAAAATACTCAGGGGGCCAAATGGTAGGCGGAAATGAGCGATGTATTTGGTACGTATGCAATCGACCCTCTATATATATATATATATATATATATATATATATATAATGCTACTATAAAGCTGGTCGGAACACTGTTCCGGTAAGGTTGCCTCCTATTCTGGCCTTTGAAGCATGTTTTAAGAATTTTCAACCGTATGGATGGAAAGAATATCGAAAAATAAGCTAGCATGTCAATTTTCATATAATTTGGGAACTTGTAGGGTCTTTATCTTAACGGGTGAAAATTTATAAAAATCCTACGGTTTAGAATTTCATCCGTTAAGATGAAGACCCTACAAGTTCCCAAATTGTATGAAAATTGACATACTAGTTTATTTTTCAATGTTCTTTCCATCCATATGGTTGGATTTCCTCAAAGCACTGTGCAAGTGGGTCAAATGGAGCGGCATTACACTTGATAATGATAAGTAAATTTGCGTAGTAGCATGCACGTATATATATATATATATATATATATATATATATATATATTATAACTGATACTATTAGGAGGCCATTATGCGGTTGGCCTGAAGTTTAGTCGCTACACACACCTGAGTTCTCACCTTGTGGGTATAGGGGCTCGATCCCGGAATCACCTGAAAAAATACACCCCATCTGTCTTACTCTTATGTAAGGGATCTTGTACCAATAGGCCAAGAGGTGGTTGGTTTTCGAAAGCATATATATATATATATATGCATCAATAAATTTTCCAACTCTCGTTCCAACAAAAAAAAATAAAATTGGAATACCTGTGAGCGAAGCATCAACATAATTAATATGATCTAAATGACATATGAAAATTATATATTTATTTATTTATTTTATGTATAGTTCTTTTCAAACTTGTATATTTGAACTTTGACTAACATATATATAATATACTATTACATATACTCAGCCGCCCATCACTAATCAAATATTATGAGAATTGTTAGTTTCTCTTAAACTTCTAACCTTGCAATTGAATGGTACTCAATCCTTTTCATTAAAATTAATATTTCTCAATACTATCTATGAAGAATCTAATTCACGGAATAATATATCAAACATAGCTGACTTGCATTTAATTAAAAAACCATCTTATTATTTATTCATCTGTAGATCCGATATCTGATTTTATATCTAATTTATTTTGAATTTATGGTGTAGGTGAACTTTTCTTCAAAAATTCCTTATTCTCCAACTTATTTTAATTGAGGACTTCAAGGTTCATAATATATGTCCTCTTGTTAAATGGATGAGATTTGCTGACAACACTCAATAAATCAAATGAATTTATGTTCTTTGACTTTATATTGTAAAGTAAATTCATACTTGAACCACTTCTAGTTCTATATCACTCTCACATTTCCTCCCAAAGACTTTTTCTTCTTTTATCTAAAACTTTTGGCTTGTTTGGATTAGCTTTTGGAAAGCCTAGAAGCATTTTTTTTTATAAGTTAAGTGCTTCCAGAAAGAAAGAAAGAAAGAAAAGAAAAGAAAAAAAAAAAAAAGAAAAAAAAAAAACCATGTTTGTGTCATAAGCTATACCAAAAAACAGAAAACAGTTCAAATTTTTTTCCCCAAAAGCTAGTGAATTGTACCTTATGAAAAAACATTCTTAAAGAGAAGTTGTTTTATAAAGTGTCAATTAAGTGGCCAAAGAAAGCAGAATGGAGTGGAATTTGTTGGCAATGGCAGCAGGGGCGGCTCAAGAGAATTGGAGGCCTAAAGCGAGATTTTAAAATGAGGCCTTTAATTATTTAATATAAATTAAATTTTATTTATTTTTTTAACAACCACTTTTATGAGATATTTTTTTAGTTATTTTATATATTAACATGATAACTCTTATGGGTTTTGATAGGAAAGTAATTCTATAACTACTCCAAAAAAAAAAAAAATCTAAACAAACAAACAAAAATTTAAACAATAGATTAAAAATAAATTATTTTATAAAAAGAGATTTTTTTTGAAAAATATATAAAAAAAACTAATTACTACAAAAAATTATTTAAAATTTATTTTTCTTACTTTTTTATGCGAAGTTATTAATTAAATTTTTATAATCAATTTGTTATAATATTCATTTTTCAATTGATAATGTGGTTAATCCATTTAATATTTCTTGAGACATTCACTGATCGATGAGTATTGCAAACAAGAACTCAAAAGCCAAGATTAAAAAGAGTAAAGATAAAAAAAAAAATTAAAAACAATCTCAATTTATAATAGAGAGAATGACCGTTACTTACTAAATTACAAACGGCTACATATTTAATAATTCTTGAGATTAGATTTTTAACCACTAGTAAGGTAGTTGGGAGAAGATATAAATTTAATTATGTATTAAACTAAAAAAAAATTAAAACTTTAGTTTATTATCTTTTATTTTTAAAAGTTAGATGATAAAAGATATATAATTGATTAGATATTAAATTAAAAAAATATTAAATAACCGTAAATTTCAGGTTCTAATGTAGATATTAAATTAAAATTTTTAAATATTAATTTATCATACAAGTAATTATTATAACTACAATAATAAGCTTTTAAAAAAAAATTTAAGGTTTAAATTTTATACGAGGCCTCCAATAGATATTAAATTTTAAATTAAATTTTTTTAAATATCAATATATTATAATAATCTATTATTATAGTTATTATTATAAGAGGCTTTCAATAGATAAGCTTTTAAAAAAAAATTTAAGTTTTAAATTTTATATGAGGTCTCCAATAGATATTAAAATTAAAATTAAATTTTTTTAAATATCAATATATTATAATAATCTATTATTATAGTTATTATTATAAGATTTTAAAAATCTTAAAAAATAACAAAAAAAATATGAGGCCTTCCAAATTTGGAGGCCTAAAGCGATCGCTTCACTCGCTTTACCCTTGAGCCGCCCCTTATGGCAGTAACTTGGAGTGTGTGGTTGAAGATAAACCGAAGATCTTCAACGATAAACAACTTGTTTTCAAGCATCTTATCCAGTCTATGGATTTCGTCATACTCTCATGGTTGGACGCAGGTCCTGCAAATAGTAGACAAGCGCTACAAACGGCCGAGTCAGTAGTTAAGCGAAGCCTAGAATCTACAAGGGAAGAGGACCGACCACAACTGCATTGCACAGATTTCTAGGACGAGGAGACCCCAACCTAGACCCCTCTACTGAGTGGGAACCGGCCAACCAAGGCACGGGATAGCACTCCTCCATTACATTGAGCCAAGCATGATTTTACTTTCCTGATATGTATATGGCTTGGTCCGATGTAAAATCCTTTACTCAATGTAGAAATTAAAAGTGTCAACTACCAAAATACCCCTCTCTAGTATTTTCAAAACTATTTTAAAAAAATATTAATTACCAAAACACCGGATTATTATAATTATAATAATAATTATTATTAAAGTACTTTTAAATTAATATATCCCAACACAAAAATAACATAAATATTTAACTTACTCTAGAAATCTTTTTTTTACAAAAATCCTTCTATTAAATTAAAAAAAAACAAAATTTTTCATAAACTAATTCAAACCGGCCATTATATCCTCACTAAACAATTAATAATTAAATTATTATATGATGACGTGGCGGGTACGGTAATAGAAGATCCAAACAAGTAAACACATCGTTCCTGATTCCTATCGGATCTCCTTACTTCGGATCCGGATCTTATTTAATGCCTCCGCTCAGACCAACCCGCGTGCAACGCAGCGGGACAAAATCCAGGGCACTGAATCCTCCCCGATTCCCACCTAGATCCGACCCGTTAGTGTTCCATATCGGAATCGGATCCGGTTCCACCCCCCCGGCCGTGGTACCCGCCATCGCCAGCCAGCTCCGGATCCGAACCCGGACGCCGAGATCTCGTCACCGCTCCGCTTATTTAAACCCGCCTCCCTCTCCTCCTTCCTCTCCCAATGGCGCCTCCCACCGGCGGTGACCGCATGCACGTCCTCGCCGTCGATGATAGCTCTGTCGACCGCGCCGTCATCGCCACTCTCCTCCGTAGCTCCGAACACCGAGGTCTTAATTACCATTCTACCCTTCTCTAACTTCATTTTAATTTATTTATTTTATTAAATTTTTGTTTTTTTGTTTTTTGTTTTTTTTTTCTAGTGACTACAGTGGACAGTGGCAAACGGGCTTTGGAGTTGTTGGATTTGGTTTGTTTATTTATTTATTTCTTTATTTTAAATTAAAATTTGAGATTTTTTTTTCTAATTTATTTTTTTTATATTTTCAGGAACCGAATGTGAATATGATAATCACGGACTATTGGATGCCGGAGATGACCGGCTACGAACTTCTTAAAAAAGTCAAGGTTTTGTTATATTATTTTGTTTATTTTTTTTAGAAAAATAAAAATTGTGGAAATGACGAATTTACCCCTGAAGCAGGGATCGACGGAGCTGAAGGAGATCCCGGTGGTTATAATGTCATCTGAGAACATTCCGACAAGGATCACAAAGTATGTCATTAGAATAAAACCGAGGGCATTCTCGTCAATTCATGATTTTAATTTTATAATTAAATTTTGTTTTTTTTTTTGAATTTTTGGAAGGTGTTTAGAGGAGGGAGCGGAGGACTTCTTGCTGAAGCCGGTGAGGTCATCGGACGTTCAAAGGGTGTGTAGCCGTATGATGATGAGGTAGTAGTGACCGTTGGATCAAATGCCGACGGCCTTGATTTAGAGAGAGAAAAGATGGTGTTGCTGTACTGTGTTTTGTCTATGTTCCAGAAGTTGGAATTCAAGGGAATGTTTATGTTATGATTGTGTTTCTTTTTACTCAAACTCTGAGACTTCTAGAATTATCTCAGAAAAAATATTAAATATAAAAAATAGACTTTATTATCCAATTATCATAATATATATATATATATAATAAATTATTTTTGATAAATATGGATAAACCACTCTTGTTAAGATTAAAAGTGGTAGATAACCGATAGATAATGACAGGGTTCTCGATATAGTACTCCACTTCACTAGGTCTCTTATATATGTGCAATAGAGTCCTGGGTTGACTCTTATAACCTATAGATAGTAAGAGAGTTTTTCTTCAAATCTTTGAAGTTTATCAATCTCCACCGATCTCTCTTATCCGTTGATCTGGATCTGTTTTGATGTAAGAATTACAAGACAAATAAACATGTGAAATCTAATATAATTATCCCGTGGTTAAAATATTTTAACATGTATAAATGAGGTTTCACATATTTATTTGTATTGTAATATGTTGATAACAAGATTTGTTCCAGAAGTTGTACTGTGTTTTGTCTATGTTCCAGAAGTTGGAATTCAAGGGAATGTTTATGTTATGATTGTGTTTTTTTTTACTCAAACTCTGAAACTTCTAGAATTATCTCAGAAAAAATATTAAATATAAAAATAGACTTTATTATCCAATTATCATAATATATATATATATATATATATATATATATATATATATACTTAAAAAATAAATTATTTTTTATAAATATGGATAAACCACTTTTAAGATTAAAAGTGGTAGATAACCGATAGATAATGACAGGGTTTCTCGATATAGTACTCCACTTCACTAGGTCTCTTATATATGTGCAATAGAGTCCTTGGTTGACTCTTATAACCTATAGATAGTAAGAGAGTTTTTCTTCAAATCTTTGAAGTTTATCAATCTCCACCGATCTCTCTTATCCGTTGATCTGGATCTGTTTTGATGTAAGAATTACAAGACAAATAAACATGTGAAATCTAATATAACTATCCTGTGGTTAAAATATTTTAACATGTATAAATGAGGTTTCACATATTTATTTGTATTGTAGATAGCGAGATTTGTTCCTCAATGGGATCAAACCAGAGCCATGAGAGAGATAAGTGGAGATTGAGAAACTTCAAAGATTTGTAGGGAAAGATCAGCTATATGGACAACTCTTCAAACAGGGTTTCTACTTGCTTTCAAGATCATCTTTTGCTCCCATACAGCTATGATTTAGAACCTTGTAAGGTTTTCTAGAAAATTGATCTCCATTAAGGGTTAGATAACAATTGGGTCTTCATCCAGGCCCTTGCGATATACTTTAATATTTTTATCCCATAACATAATCTTTAAAAGAGATACTATTTTTTTTAATGATATATAAATATATGATAATTAATAGATAATTGAAGCTGATATTATTATAATATTTTATATATTAGATATTAATATTTACTAAATTAATGAATAAATGAAAAAATGTGTAAAGAGTGAAACAAAATGAAAGGTACATATATATATTGGAAGATGATTGAGAGTGGTTTGATTTGATTCCACATGCATTATATATATGATTGGGAGTAACTTGCTCCACTGAAACTCCAAGTTAAGTTGGAAGATCTTCATGTGATGTTCTTTAGATTATAAGGGACCACTGGACCTAACCAATTCAGCCAATCAAACCAAGCAAGTTTCTTGCATGCTTTTCAACCATTTTGAGTGTCCAATTTGCTTTCTTTCTGATCAATATCAACCACTTTACACACTTGCATTCTTGCATGCAATTGCATGCATGACAAACAAGGACATCTTTACAACTTTGACTTTGTCAGAGTTCTATCTATTTGAAACTTTGTATTTCAAAACAGATGTGATCATAATCAATGCTGCTCTTGTAACAAAGGATCATTGATCTAACGGTATTTTGGGTCCCACATGCATGCCCTTATGTTCGAGTTCCCTCACTCATAAAAGGAGATAGAGCAGTTTGGATAATTCACTTAGTGAGCACAAAATTGATCAGATTCGAGTCCCCACATTTATACAAGTACAGTGAGGTGTCAAGGGTGCTCATTACCTTAGGTCACACCCCTTGACACGCCCTTTTGGGAGGTCTTTACAGCTTATGTCAAAAAAATAATTTGTAAATGGTGTGAAAATCACTCTCAAGTTAAAGAGATAATAAACATAGTATAATAAATAGTACTATTGTCTTCAATGAAGATATGAACATCCAATCCATATATATAACCCAAAAGAACAAATTAAGCTATAATCAAGAAGAGAAGTTCATAAAACCAACCAAATCTATAAGACATGAAACATTGGCTAAATGATCAAACTTATGAACATGCTGCTTGAACTGCCAAGCTAACAGTAATGTTCTTGCAGCCAGATGCCCCGAGCGCGACCTCCGACGCTTCGATCGAGCACATTGTCTTCCCGACACACGCCTAAATACATCAATCACAAAACAAAGTGTCATATAAACATTCAAGATCAAGAAAAGAAGAAGTTATCAGTGCTAGCACCACATTACCTTCTGAACAGCAGCAAAAGCTGTTTCAGAATCACAATTTCCCTTCTGGAAGGCACCACAGGTGCCAGCAGAATCACCAAAGCTTGCAAACTGAACCTCAGAGATAGTTCTATCTCCTCCACAAGACAAATTTAGTGTTTTCCCTTCCTCTACATGCCCACACACAGTGCCAACACTCACTGTCTGGAAGTTCACACTATAGGGCTCTCCGCCGGCCTCTTCGAACAACACCAATGTGTTTAGCTCTCCTTTCAGGAATGATCTTGGCACATGATACCTACAAACAATATGACATATATACATTTGATCATAAACATGTCTATATATGTTTCGATGATTTTCTGTACATATATATAGTTAGTACATACCACTGTTGAGCAGCTTCACCGCAACCGGTTCGGCAATTGTTATCGGCATTGTATGAGCCTCGGTAATCACATTGATTACAACCTTGATTATTAGCTATGGAGCTTGGCCAGTAACGTCCAAGACTGTTTCCATTCACCCAAGCCATTCCTTTTCCCATGCCTTTCAAGTCCACCACCACTGGCTCAGTGCCTAGAGGAGCTTTGAAGCTTGCCTAGTGTTCATGTACATATCTCATTAGTGATCAATGCTTATGCTTTATAAAGATAGAGAGTGGAAATTAATTAAGTAAAGATGAACAATTGTTTACCTTGTACCAAGTGAAAGGCTTCATTGTAGGGATGGAACCAGAATGCCATTTGTGATGAGGGCTATCAACATATATTTGCTTGTCCTCACCATTCAATCCAACCTAATTCATCATGAATATAACCAAATAGAAGTTAATTAATTAGCTACTTTAATTATTATTATTTTTATTTATGTATGTATAAACTGAATCGATCGAATACCTTGTAAGCCCACAAGTTCGACGATAAATCATGAGTTGTATTGCCTTCGAGGAGCTCCACCGGCCCACCGGCAATTCCGGTAGCAACCGTGTCGAAATAAGCCCCATAATTCTGTTCATCATTTTAAAAACAATTCCATGAGAAGAAGAACAAACAGGAATAGCTTCAATTTAATTACAGAGGTTAATTGATAACAAAATCAAACCTGAAGACCAACAGTGCCACTGAGCAAAGTGATGTAGTTCTTCCCTGGTTTGATTCTTACCACACTTTCAAATGTAAAGCTGAATTGTCCATCAGGAGCATATTGAGATCCTATATATATATACACACACAAATTAATCAGACAATTTATAAACTAACAATGAAGATATATAATTAATCAATCAATCAATTAATTACCGATGAGTTTCCCGTTCACAAAAGCATGAAGAACATGGCCTTTAGTTTGTACACTCAAAGTCATGTCCATATCCGCATTATGATCATCATAATCAAAACTGCAAACATTTACATGCAGTAATTAATTAATTATCAAATCACTAAATCAATATATCTCTCAGAGATTTCAGTACATATATATATATACCTTGTCATATACCACAAGTAGTCACTTGTATCTCCACTGGCAGGGACCTGATCTAGAAGCTTGTGATCAGTAAAACTCCCTTCAGCTCCCTTGAGAGTGTGTTTCATCGTCTCTGATCTCCATGACCAAGTCAGCACTTCAGGCTCATCCTCAGCCTGGTTTTTCCTCTTCACCATTACTGATGTTTGAGTGTTAACCTACAATATTTATACACACATGAGTTGAAGACAAGCAAGCATGCATTAATACAACTTTAGATTGTATATATTTACAATTACAAACCTTTGCAGTGTTGTAAACTTCATCTTTGCACTCTGGAAGAAGGCTGACAGACCATGCAGGGATGAAGTATGAGTTGCCGTTGTATTCGACAGTGGCATCACCGGAGTTCTTGTTGTTTGAAATGAAGCAAGCTGGTGTAATTCCTTTCCCTGTGTACTCAGTCACCTAAAAATCACAAAAAGTATCAATTTCTATCCATGCATTTCAGTTAAAACTAATAATTTTTATTCATACGTAAACTCCATCGGCGAGCTGGGTCGAGTTGAAGTTGCCATAAACAAGCGCATTCTCCATCGATTTCAGAACAGTATGAAGTTCCTTCAAATGTCCATATTTTGGTTGCCTTATATTCCCTATAAAGAAGAAGTAATCTAAGAACTATAACAAACAAAACATCTATATATATATATATAAAATACAAACCAAATTCATCGAGGGGAGCATCATAATCATAGGTAGTAGTGATGTATGGTCCTCCTGAAGTTCTTCCGAAGTTTGTTCCTCCATGATACTGAAACAATGTTTGATAATTAATTAGTACAACAAACAAAGATTTATATATACAAAACATAATAAATAGATAATGTGTTCTCTTTTCTGCAAGTATAAACCATGTAGTAGTTCTGCAATGTTCCATTGAGTTGGAAGAATCGAGCCACAGCATATGCGACATCTTCAGCAGGTCTGTGTGGGTCTGGCTTGTCCCAAGCTTTGAACCTGTAATTCATGTTCATGTTAAAGTTCATTAGAGAAAGATTAAACAGAGAGAGAGAGATACAGAGAAGAGAGAAGAGAAACATACCAGCCAGTCCAATTCTCAGTCCAAAACTTAGGACTGTTTGGATTGTTTGGCTGGAACTCATGACAGTAAAAACCATTGCAAGTGTTTATCTGATCATGAACCAAACCAAACAAACTTTAAATTTCATGGATAATCACATCAAAAACAAAGTTAATTCTGAGATAATTATATATGAAGATAGATCTTACAATTGGTTGTGGTGCATCAGATTGCTGACACATAATCCAAGGCACACCAACATTGAGAGATTCTGCCATCTGAGCACACCATTGAATGTACTTCTTTCCAGCATCCCCATAACCACTTTGAATGTTTCCATACTCATTCTCAATCTATCAATTAATAACCAAATTAATCAAAAACATCATATTAATCATCATCTTTTGATCAACAGTAATTAATATCAAATTTATCACCTGAGTGAGTATGATTGGCCCTCCTTGTGGTGCCATTAGCTGCTCCTTCTTCATCATGTCTACTATCATTGTTGTGAAGGTTTGCATCTCATTCTGCAATTAATCAAAATCAGCAAGAATTAACAACATTGTTCATATATATATATAATCAATTGATTAATAACCTCGAAGAGTTGATTATCGGTTCTCGTTTGCAAGCCGGGGATTTGGCGCAACCAAGCAGGAAATCCTCTGAAGAGAAAATAAAAATTAATCTACATGATTAATAAACATCGGATGATTGAACCAAAAGCTTAATTAAATTAAATTACCCAAGATTCCACTCGGCACAAACATAAGGACCGATGCGAAGAATTGCATATAATCCTGCGTTTTGCACCTCCTTGATAAATCTAACCAGGTCTAGATTGCCTTCAAAATTATACTGCAGAAATCATAAATTAATTTACTTCATATATATACACTGAAATCAAAAAGTAATTAACTTCTAATTAAGTACTAATTACTTACCTGGCGTTTAACAGGCTCATGAGCATTCCAAAAAACATAAGTTTCAATTGCATCAAGGCCTCCTTCCTTCGCCTTTTGGATCAATTCTGGCCACATCTGAACATCAAAACCAAACAATATTTTTATCAATGGAATCAATTAAACATGTTACATACATATACAAAGAGAGTATAAAATACAACAGGTATGTATGATCAATATTAAGCACAGTACTTTTCATGCAATGAATTGTATGTGTTACATGGATCCTACACTCTTTTACCGATCCTTTCGAACTTTAAAAAAAAATATAAACAAGAACATGATCTATAATATGTTCATGTATGTATACAAAGCGAGATTAAAATACAACCGATGGGATCTATTTATACATGTTCTTTTGCAATGTTAACAAGTATATTCATTTCATGCACAAATTCTATCAATAATCAATTGCATTTTACAATCTAAATTAAAAAACACAAAATGATAACTCATTAAGAAAAAGGGTGGCAGGTCTCCTCACATTGTGCGAGGTCAGGGAAAAGTTCCACCACTTAGGTCTATTATGCATGATCTTACTGTTTTTAAAAAAGATAACTCATTATGAAATTAAAATATATATATACCTCTGGAGTAGAGCGAGGGTAGTGAATAGAACCAGAGATGATGATCCTTCTTGTGCCATCAATGAGAAGAGCTCTACTATCATAAGAAACAGTAGTAGAGAAAGAAGAGAAGCAAAGAGAAGAGAGAACCAAAACCAAAAGAAGAGAAATGAACCAAGACTTCATCTTCATGGCTATTATTCTCAAGGCCAATGTAAAGATAATATGAGAGATCATGATCTATTTATAGTTGAAAATTAGAGAATTATAAATAAAGACTATTATCTTTATCTCTGGTCCAAGTTCTATTTTAAACAAATTGATTTACTTAAATTAAAATTTTCTTTGTAATTAATTTTAATGAATGAGAAACATTGATTTGTTGATGAATAGTTGACGTGGATTCCATATTTAGATGTTGAGGATTGTGGAAAACCTTAATTACTCATTGTATCTTATCCATTGAATGTAATTGTTAGTTTGGGAGGTGTAAATTAAATTTGACTTGACTTGGTCAAAAATTTATCATGTTTAATAGTTAATTATTATGATTTATATGCATCAAAATTTATTATTTTTGTTTTTATTTTTATTTGAAAAGTTTAGATAAGAAAATTTATGTTTGGCTTTATCATGTTATAAGTTTGTTCTATTAATTTTAAAAACAAATATATATCTTCTTATGTGTATTCTGGATGTACAATGCAATTTCGGTAGTCATTTTTCATTTTTTCTGACTTGCTCCTACGGATCCAAGGTCGAAAGATTGAAAAAGTGAGTCATTCACAACCACCGATGAAAGATTTCTTCGAAAAATTAAGATTAGTAATCCTTTATATATATATATATAAATAAGTTTTTTGGATAACTCAAAAATTCAAAATTTAATATTAATATATTAATAAGTTTTTAAGTTCAAATTAAATCGAACTTTCGAAATTATAATTGAGCTCTTAATTTTAAACTAAATTGAGCCGAGCTCAAACTTTCAAAATTAAAATCGAGCGGAGCTCGAACTGGACCTGATAAAGCTTGGCTCATTTTATAGTCCTATATATATATATATATATATATATATATATATATATATACACTCAAATTAAACAGAAAAAAATCCAAATAAAAAACAAATTTTGTTTTTGATTTTTCTTTAAATATAATAAAATTTATAAATAAATAAATAAAAATGAGGCATAACGACAAACTTCATCTTCTTGCTTGCAAGTAGATTGGAGAACGTTCCCGAAAAAGGTGTGATTTTTGATGGCGATTAGCTCCAGCGCGGCAGCAATGGCGATGCTGAGACCCTCCAATACCTTTTCTGCTCCTTCTCCTACTATGATCTCCATCGCCTCCAAGCCCTTGAGCGCGAAGAGTCCTGCTTGGGAGAACTCGAATCGTCCGAGGGGTTCGAGTCTATGTGTTTCATCTAGGAATGGTTTTGGATCTCTGAGAGGTGGAGCTGGTGTCTTGGAACGCCCCACCTTCGATCAATCCCAGTTTGATCCTATCCCTCAAGTAGAAGAAGGTATCTCTTCTCTTCTTTAATTTTTAGTATTAGTATTAGTTTGAAAGGAAAGGGTGTTGGAGTATGATTAATGTTAATGATTGTGAGTTGAGTTGAAGGATTCATGTCAACAACACTGGATTCTGTAACTAGTGATGTTATCATGTAAAGATTGTATTTTGGAGAGTGAAAGGAACAAGAGAATTGTAAGTGAGGTTGAAGAACAGTGGATAGCATGTTTTCAAGAGTTTGTAGTCTCTGAATTGTTCAATATTGTCTTTGAGTTTGAATAAGTTGAACCATAGGACCATTGGTCTAGTGGTATCTTGGGTTCCGTGCGTTGGGTAATTTACTTGATTGAGCATGCTCTCAAGTTTGAGTCCCTACCCCCGTAAATGGAGGGAGCAGTTTGGATAATTCACTTGGTGGCCTTGAAATTCTCACAGATTTGAGTCCCACATCTATACGTATGATGAGGGATCGAAGGTCTTTCGTGCAAGAGTACGTCTTGACATTCCTCTGTAGAGGGGTTTATTCCCTTTGTCAAAAAAAGAAAAAAAAACTTGAATAAGTTGAGGAGAGAAGAAATCCTGATGATTGTGGAAGTCTTCACATTAGAGGAAGTGATTGGAAGAGTATGTACAACATGGAGTCATTTAGTAGGCATGAATTTGACATTAGTGAGGGTGATCAGTGTTAGCAATGGAGTCATTCACTAGATACTAGCTCATTGTGCCAAAAGAATATCCAAAGTTGATGAATAAAAGGCATGGAGTCCCTTTTTTCCCTCTCTTTTTTAGTTTTAGAATTTATTGATATGAATCTTGTATTTTGGTTCTATTCTATGCATCATGTTGGCAGTGAGTGGTTAATTTTCTCTAATCCCCTGAAGCATCCACAAATAGAGTTGTGCTTTTGTATAATAATGATGAATATTGTTTGATATACTTTGGTACCTTTGATGTTTTTATTGCCTTTGGATCTTCACTTTTCCTGGGTCATGTACCTCTGAAGGGGAGCCTTAGCGCCACGGTGAAGTTGTTGCCTTGTGACCTAGAGGTCATGGGTTTGAGTTGTGGAAACAACCTCTTGCTTTAAAAGTAGGATAAGTCTTCATACAATAGACCCAAGTGGTCCGACCCTTCTTGGATCCCTCATAATGCAGGAATTTTGTAACACCGGTCTGCCCTTATCTATATTTAGTTTGGAAGTAGCTGAGCTAAAGTGGTTATGATATCTTAACAAATATCCATTAATACTGAATGCGTATTTCTTTCTGTAAATGCTATGTGGGCATTGCATTGGCTTAGACTTGCGTATAACCTTTAAGTTGCAATATGTTTATCATAACATAGGTAAACGTTGATTTCTAGTTCCTGGTTGATTTTTACTACAACAGAACATAAGAGGCATGATTTAGTTTAGGTTTCATTTTGATTCACATCTCCACTTATACAGATATAATATGCTCCCACTTACATCTATGTTTTGGTTTTTATAGGGGGAGATATTGGGAAATCTATTGCTAAAAGTCGCATAGGAAGTGGTGGGAGCTACAGAGTTTTGCTGATCGATGATGAGCGGCACACTGAGAGTTTAGGTAGTTAGCTAAAGTTGTTTCCTATTTTTCGTTGTGCTTTCTGGTTTCTATCCCTTTAAAGGTTGAGTTCTTACTGTTCCTTTTCAGTGGAGACGAACTTGCCAAAGGTTATTCCTTCTCTAACAGTTAGCGATGCCAGGAAGCTCTTCCATGAATCTCAGGAGAATGGTGTTGCAATTGTTCTTGTTACTGTGAAGGTATTTATTATGAAATGCTTTTGCTCTATAACATAGTTTATTGAAATGTTTATATGGAAGTTTGATGTTCTTATAATAATATAAAATTGAAGGTCTGCAGAAATCCATAAATGATACATTATATTTCGATAAACAATGTAGCATAGTTTAATTCGAATGATTGACCATCAAAACTGCTTAAACTGAGTTATTAGAGATGAGAATTCGAATCTTCTCGAATGAGATTCATCGGCTGCTCTTTTTCATTTAATTAACTTACGATTTTGGTAATTGAAAAGAAAGAAAACCCGCTCCGATGAGAGCTCTTAGAAAAAGAAAAGAAAAGAAAAGCATTTATAGAAATGTTGTTCATAATGAGCTCTGATTTTTTGTCATTTAACAGGAACATGCCGAGTTCTATGTGCAAATGATGCTTCGGTGTGGCCTACGATCAGCCTTAGAACCAGATTCGAATTGAACTTGTTTTGATTCAATGCTTCTAAATTCATCATGTTCGAATCCAGCTTCTATGTTTAAGTTCATTCTGAGAGCTGTTTTTCCTTTGTGGTGGAAGCCTCAAAACAATTTTGAAGAGATTGAGTTAAGACTTGAAAATTTTAGACTCCTTTGTGATGGAAGCCTCAAAACAAAATAATAATATATATATTATTTTGGATCTATGAGCACAATCTTCCTATTTGTGTTTGAGTTCTCCTGTTTTATTTCTTAGTTTGAGTTGTCATGTTATTTCAGCTTTATTTTTATTTTGTTTATAACTCTTTGGAGTTTCTTCTGTAATAAAGTGCAAAATTGGTGGCAGTCATCCATCTTCTTGATCTTTCATCAGCCAAGATTGACACATGCAATCTTTATAGTAAATCATGGAAACAATTTTACAACTTCTGAGTTTAGATGCTGACTTAACAAATAGTACGAAAATCTTCCAAGTAGCGTCGACTACTTGAAAAGAGCTTTCCAAAAAACTCTACATTGTGACTTGTCGTTGGAAAATGATAGAAGTTAACACAAAAGTGTTAGCTTCCTTCAGTGAGAACTTAAGAAAAAGATCACTGGCATCCTGATAAAGAGAACTGTGTTCGAGTTGCACTAAATTTTGCTTGCTGGATCAGATTCGACCTCAGGATCACCCACTGGAAGGGCGGCATCCTCTCCCTTCATTTCGACGTCATCTTTGGCCTCAACTTCACCTACTTCTACTTCAGACTGCCCAGCCTCCTGAACCATCTCGGGACTCTGTTTCTGGCTTTCCGGAGCCGTATCTTCTAGATCACCTCGATTTCCATCACCATCAGTTTCAACTGGTGTGCTTGAAACCTAGAAAGACAAAGTTGGGAAACTAGCCATCAGTTTCAAGAAACAAATTTACATACATTCTATTCAGGTTTTAGATGAAGGGAAGCCTTGGTGCAACGATAAAATTATCCCCATATGACCTGGAGGTCATGGACTCGAGTCATGAAAATAGCCTCTTGCAAAAAAAAAGTAGTGTGAGACTGCATACAATAAACTCAAGTAGTCCAACTTTTCCCCGGACCCTGTGCATAACGGGAGCTTTGTAGCACAGGGCCGCCTTATTCAGGTATTAGATCATAAGAGAGTACAAGAAGCTTTTCAAAGCAAATATGGTTAAAAAGGAATCAAGATAAACAAAATTCAATGGGAGATCTCAGGCTTAATCATGCATAATAGGAACTTCTATCTATCCCTATGATTTAATAGTTAATCTCCTAAGTTTACCTGGGTGTCTTCTGGTTGTGTACTGGCATTTTTCTGTTCTTCTTCCTTTTTAGCTCGTTTATTCCTCTCACTAGGTTTGGCATGAAACTTGGACCGAACTTCAGGTGGTAATAGTTCAGGAGGGACAACTCCTTCAACGCCATGATCAATGAACTGTATCGGTGCATGGACACAATGCTCTCGTTAAAAAAGAGGATATAAATTACCAACATCTTACATAAATTTCAAACATAAACCACTGGTAGACCATACTCTGGAAAATCCTTCCAAGTCTTGTCTGGCTGAGAAGCGTAAGCCTTTCCAACAGTAAACCTGCATCTCAGAAGCAAAATACATGAAAAAAACAATAAAGACATTCTAAAAAGCCAAATGCAAGAAAGTCTTCCACTGAATACCAAATGGTCCTTGGTTAGCTCCACGAGCCTTCTACAGAAAAGCAAAAAGAAGCAACCATTTGAAGCCTAGTTGATATTATCTTTTCACGTGTACAATATGTTTGTAGTTCCAAATTCTGCAGGATGTGAACTAATGCTTGGTGATACAATCCTAAGGATAATAATTATCAGAGAACATAAAGCCCTTCACAAATAAAAGGTCTATGGAACACAACACTTGAGTTCAGAAAGCTGACAAAAATTTAGCAGATCTTCTGCTGATCACGGTTTAAAGATCTACCGGAGGACTCGTTAGAAGACCCAACAATAGGAGTCCATGAGTTGGGTAAAGAACCTAAATATGGCGAGAAATAATAATATGATGATCAGAGGAAAGAAATAATTATATGTTGGTTGGTATTCTAATCAGGGGAAGAAATCAAGGAGAATTGTATGAGATAGCATGTAAGGGGAAGAAATCAAGAAGAATTGCATGACATTACAGCCCAATTAGAAGGATCTACATACAAAGTTTTGATTATAAAAGGCGGGAAGCACTATGTTTTTTGGCATTCGATATTTTCAGCAATGCCATAGCTATTGTAGTTTCATATTTCTTAGAAGCAATAAAGTTATTGATCTTGTTCCGTGGTATAAGCTTTTCCTGAGTTTATAACTTGGGTTGTTCTTGACAAAGAATTCCAACATCTTAATAATTCTGGTATGACTTTGCATAAAAGCATGGGAGGTGGAAACTACTGAAACCTACTTATCAACATTTATGCATGAAGCAGGTGTGATAAAAAAATCCCCCAAGTTACCGAAAGAGTTGAGATAGAAGGAAGGTGAAGCATTTGAACACAGCTCTGCGTTCTTCATGAATAGTTGTCAAGCAATGAAATTAAACCGAACCAAAGACCAATTTATTACAATCCCATCAGCATTGGGTTTGTGACAGGTTAAACAAATGGAGCATTGCACTTGCATGCAGTGAGATTACTTTTTCATCTCAACACATGCAGCTGCCAGGTTAAAACAAGTGAGCTTGTAGGTGTCATAGTGACCATTTTGGTGGTTGAATACTAAACAAACAAAATATGTAAGACTTACACGATTGTTTTTGTGATGATATTCCGGTTCAATTCCAGCAGACTCATCCATCTGCAATTACCATGTTCATGTTTATAAGCAAATAGCCAGATCAAAAAGAAAACAGAAATTAACTCATCATACAAACAATTTTGATAATAACTGCAACACAGAGGTTGAAGGGAGGCTCACATCTTCTGCAAGGGGTTTCCAGTACTCCATAACTGAAGGGGGCTGAACATGTTGCGGCTCAGTCATAGCATTCTGAATTTGCAATTCAAATAGATTAACGAAATAAGGTAGGATCACAAACTTAACAAACGCCGCCAGAGAATAACAAGTGAGACTTTCTAATTTTGTGTTCAGAAGAACAACAAAATCTAAGAGAACTCAAGATGACTTTACGCTGGCCACATGACAGAAAAATTAACAATGCAGTAAGATTTGTTAGTCTTATGTGGTTCGCTCCTAATAAGAAGAAAAAAATGAATTATGACAGAACTCATATGTTAAATTAGTTCTGGTCAACCCATATGCTTTTCTTTGAGGTTCAGGAACAAAATGGCTCATATTGTTTAATATCAGAAAGCATGGTCAACCAATGAAAGGCCACTGATACAGATTTACAATGAATTGACATTAAGAATAGTCATCTTTGTAAGAAAGCTGCCAGAAACGGAATTTTCTTGGTATTGTTGATTTCAAACTAAGAGGCCCCATAGGCTATCTATCATCAAAAACAAAGAAAACAATCGAAAGGACCTTCCCAGTTCAAGTTAACTTATGCAGCAGATATGCACATTGGTAGATTTAAGAATTTTAATATAAATAAATCCATCTTTCATGAGTGATAGCAGGAAAGATTAAAAGATGCCTCAAAAGAACATGAAGTGCATTCAATAAAAGTCACATACTGGATTTTGATCTGCCCATTTCCATAATTGTGATAACTCTCTATTCCCCAATCTCCACCTTGGCTTTCTATGACGAAAATAATACTAGGAATTAGTTTAACAATAAGATTGCAAAAATGCATGCCAAAGCCCATCTACACAGAACAGTGGAAGAGGTAAAATACAGTAATTAAATGAACTTCAACCATAACCTAGCAATTTAAATAATAAATGGTGTTAAGAAAAGAATTGGTATGCTAACTTCCAATAGTCAAATTACCATTTCTTTCTTTATCCAGTGCATGAGCATGCATAAGAAGGGCCAAGCTGTTCTAGCAAAACTTCATTAGCAATGGCCTCACAAAATATCCATGCTCTAAGTTTCCCAAGAACAAAAATGCCATAATTAACAAAACAAAATTAGCATAGAAATAAAGCTGGATTCTTTTAAATATATAACTTGAAAAACCTCAAAACAGTATATATACAGCCTGCAAATTCAGCAACTGCTTGTATAACCTTAAAAACCGAGATTTTTATATATATGCCGTTGTAGGGGTATATATGTAAATATTAACGGCGGGGAATACAGACAATTACAGCTTTAGATGCAAAAACTCTTTGATGTATTACAATATTACAATAAAAAAATCCCAAAAAATATCGCAATATTACAATAAAAAAAACTAATCTATGTGTCACAAAGAGAAGCTTTGTCCATGTTTAATATTTACAAACAATTTTTTATCGACAGAAAAAAGTTGCAAAGTCATAATGCATAAAAAATAAGAACTCTAGAATATTTATTTTGCTCTCCATTATCTAATCTTCAATTTCGTGTGATCACATCCCCACTGATTACCTAGTTCTACATGATCATCTTCTTCTTTTATATCCTAGGAATTCATTCATTTCTTCCTCTAGAATGAATTAATCCATTGTGTGAGACATAGATACCATATTCTTGCCTTTGCTAGATCCAACTTCCATGTCCAGTGTCATCTTCCTTGTTGCTCCTTGTGCTTATGCATGTAATTTAAACTTATATGGTCCCACGACAACTGCTTAATGGGATAATAGACAACAATATCTTTATCCTAGGGCCCATTTGGATTGACTTCTCAAAAATGCGCTTATTCGAAGATTTATTCAAGTGTTTCTCTTGTAAGTGCTTTTGAGAGTAAGCTAACCAGTTTTCTTTTTGGGGAATCACCATAGAATTACTTGTGAGGGCATTTTCAGCTGAAAAAATTGAGGGCATTTCATCCTTAAAAAAAATGTGGGTGCATTTTTTTTTTTTTAAACCTCCAAAAGTGCTTTTCCAAGGAGCACCTACCCAACCACTTATGGAAAAGACAGTAAAATTGCATTTTCACTGCTTTTGCTTTTTTCGAAGACAAAACAAACAACTAAAAAAATGGCCCATGGCCCATGAGTACTTAACTTATGAAATAAAAGGTTAATCCAAAACAGTTCACCTGACATTTCACCTGACAGGATAGGTGAAACCCTGTTATGGGTATAAAAGGTACGTGAAAATGTAATTAAGCTCATCAAATTGAATATGAAGTATCAAATTAAATTCATTGAGCTAAAGTAACTTGATCGGACATGGCTAAATTCAGTTTGAATTTTCAAACATTTAGGAATGCAGTCTTATTAATTGCCTATTCTATCCAACCAAAAGGTAGTTCTGAAAACCCTAGTGGTTGATTCACCCATTAACAATGCAGTGTGATCTTACTATTAAGTATTTAGGCCTATCAAACTGCATATGAACATAGGTAGATGCTCCTTAACAATACTGTTGTTCTTGAACCAGAAACTTGAACCTCAAAACTAACAATTAAATGGAAGAGGCTGTTTTTGAATTAGTGAGCATCTGACGAACATTTATGAGTAGAATTGAACCTGTAGACAAAATTAATGCTCAAAGCTTTCTAAGAACCACAAGATATTGGTCTTGATTTGTATGCTATATGTAAAGGTAAATAACATGTCAATAAAAAGGACTACAACTATTCTTCAAGAAATATCTAGGGCTTCATTCTAGACTTTAGTTCTATTATTTTCTAAAAATAAGCCCAACCAAGGGTTAGAAATGAGTTCCAAAATCAGAAAAGCAGAATAATAATAATAATAATAATAATAATAATAATAATAATAATGGAATAGAGAAAGAGTGCATTTATATCTCAAGACAGACTTATGCATAAAACACAAAGAATCTTAGACAAGCATTTCATCTATAGAATACCGTTTCCGAGCACCATCTTGTAATGTCTTTCTCTCAATAGGTTGCTTTTCGAACGCTGGACAACCATCTCGTTTCCACCAAACCTATATACATGGTTGAGCAGATATATCCAAATTGCAATCCACAATTTTCACAGACCACACCCATTAGATGATGGAAATGCATGCAGCAAGAAAAGGAACCTGAAGGAAAAGGCTCACCCAATTTTTCTCCCGTTCTAATATATGTTCAATACTTTGTAGAAACTCTTCCCCTTTGGGTGGAGTGAGCTTTATAAGTTTCTTTACGCGCTCTTCACATGTTCTGATTTCTTCTTTCTGAAAGTAAGAATATTAAAAAAAAAAAAAACTTATTCACAGAGAAGATATGGAAGCATAAGTTGCAATTACGCACGCATCACTTAATCACACATATATAAGGATGGGAGTTGAACATACTCTGCAAAATAACTTGTAAAAGACAAAGGTACATATATTTGATTGTACACATACTAATCCTCATAGGGGTGCATGACTAGAAGTAACAGCCTTGACAATAAGAAACATGACAACCCACTCAAAGTAGCTATGCTATAGAAACAAGAACGGTAACCAAACAAAACAGTTTCTATGAGCAAATTAGATGTGATAATGATTACATGGAGAGTAATGACCTTTTAAGTAACAATGCGTGAAACAACATGAGTAAGAAGGATTCAGTGTTTCCCAACTTCCAAAATATGTGACATGAATAGGTACTATTGAAAGAGACAAGACTCATCAGAATAATGAACATGAAATGAGACAAATTCGAAGTATTATATCAAATAAACAGGACACTAAATGTGATATAAGCCTCACCATGCTTTCTGAAGGCACATCTTTGTCATTTTTCCCAGGTGCCTAAAAATATACAGAAAGGCAATCAGACCCAGCTGCTAATTAAAATGATATTAACGGAACAGTATAAGATAAATATAAACATGCAATACTTGGTATAATAATCAACATAACCCAGTTAAATGGACAATTATATTAAATTTGATCATTAATATATAACTGATTGCCTGGTTGGTCACATCAGAACTACTAGTGAAAAATCTGAAAAACAGGATTTGCACTATCTACATGCAGCTGGTTACACTAGAATTATACAAAAAAGGGCAGCCTAGTGCTACAAAGCTCCCACTATGCGCGGGGTCCGGGGAAAGGTCGGACCACTTGGGTCTATTATAGGCAACCTTACCCTGCTTTTTTTTACAAGAGGTTGTTAACACGACTCGAACCCGTGACCTTTAGGTCATATGGAAACAACTTTACCGCTGTACCAAGGCTCCCCTTCAAACAAGGTAAATCACATCAATCAAATATATTCATTTCACCGCATTCAATCGGAAATGATGGCATATTAACAAAAAAGAAAGGCAATAATTGACTTGTCCATAATACTGCAGAATTCATGTCAGTCACATGAAGAATAAGAATATTGGATGAGGAATTGATATAGTATGATTTCAAGATATAGATTATTCAAACAGAATACAAATTGAACTCAGTCAAGGATTAAGGGAGATCAGAATAATAATTTTTGCATTAGAAAAATTAATATGCATCACATAAAACAATATGTTTCATTCCACAACTAAGTTGGCCGCTGCTACATGTAGTAGCTTAAGTACCTATATTCAAGATCTTACCATAAGAAATTCTCCATATATGACACTGATATATAACCTTGATAAGCCCCATTTCCTACTCACATGTTTCCTCTTAATACAAAGTATATATATGTTGGGCAAACAGTTTAAAAAGAAATGGTGTAGAAAGTCCTGTAGGTTTTAGGAAATCTGTCTGACTTTTTAAGTATATGACAAGAAAACCTACTTATATAAAATATATATATATATATATATATATATATATATATATATATATATATATATATATATATATATGTACTTCCAAAATCCAATGCCCATATAAGTTACCTTAAGATAATCAAATAGTATGAGGCATTGGACAAGAATATGCCGACGGAAACTTGGATCTCTCAACTGCACATACAAGGAGACTTAGTAATGGGATCAATAAATTCTTAAGCATAACACCAATCAAGGACTTGTTACCCTTCAATTGATTATTCTAATTATATTTACCTCCAATCCCATTAATTTGCTGCTTGTCAAATATTTAATGCTGAAAGCAGCTTCTTCTTGCTCAAGACTATTAGCATTTCCATCATCTTCACTTAGAGGCTGAGCTTCAAATGTATCCAACACAACCTAAAGACAAAAAAGAAAGCACTGATAAATACTGCATATACACTAATAGCCTAAAAGCATAAGAGAACCAAAAGAACCCCTAACTTTAGCTTTAAAATGAAACATATCAGTGGGAGCAAATATACCATAAAATTTGATACAAATTTTTGCCACTTGGAGGGAGCAAGTGTTGATGAAGCTGGGTTACAGAAATGTTCCTGAAAACCAAGAGAATCATTGTAAAAAGTAGAAACTATCACATACATCAGCAAACTAAGATGCCTAGCTACATGAATTATACTAGATCAGATGCACATGCATGAGTAAATGGATGAGTAGGAACATAATAGTTCTGTACATATTCCACAAGGGGATAATCATGCCTTGCCCTTATAGACATAGAGAGGCACCTGCTCGTCTAGTGTGTATTGCCTTTTTTCAAACCAATTCATATCAACCTCAACATTCATGTTTGTTCTTTAATGAACATTTATATCACTTTTTTTGCAGGCTTCACTTGTGGCATAAGTAGAATAAGTCTTGCATATATCATTTTATAAGAACATAAACATAACATCTATATACCATGTCAAGTCTCCAACTAAATCACCATTTTCAAACTTACTTTATCAGCATAAGACTTAAAAAATACTATTTCCTATCTTCAAGAACCAACATTAAACCTTAAGTTCAATGCAATTGATACATTACTGTCACTTACTGCTAGATGACAAGAAATGTTTATACTAGTTCGAAAGTATAATTCTTTACAGTTTTACATAGTTAAAATTGCCAGGAATAGACTATGTACAAGAAATGTCTATACCAGTTCAATGCAATTGATACATTACTGTCACTTACTGATAGATGACAAGAAATGTTTATACCAGTTCGAAAGTATAATTCTTTACAGTTTTACATAGTTAAAATTGCCAGGAATAGACTATGTACATATATTAAGCATATACTTGCACCCATCTGCACCTAGGCTGCAAGACCTACCCAAGGTCTTAAAGTAAGATACCCTAACAACAAAATATAAACATCACATATGGCTGATCTGAGAAACAACGCATTAAAGGTATGACTCATGCATATAAAAATCTATTATTTCCTTTGTTTTAATAACCAACTCTAGATAGTAAAACCATGAAGCCAAATATACCAAGTGATTAGGCTGTGAATAATAGACCTTAACAACATCTAATTTGGACTTTGGACCAATTTTATTTAAGGGTAAACAACATAAATAGTCACCTAATTATTAGTGGGTTTCTATTTTGGTCATTCATCTAAAAAAAATTACAATTCAGTCACTTACGTTTAAGATTTTGGTTTTTTTGGTCACTCGCGCTCACGGTGTTAACAGCGAGCTGACATGGCCCGCCACGTGGCATACCTTCTCATCATAACAACATAAATAGTCACCAACTATTAGTAGGTTTTTATTTTGGTTACTCACCTAAAAAAAAGTTACGATTCAGTCACCTACAAAAAAAGTATAAAAGAATTGCATTAAATAGACATTCATATTTGGAACACTTGTACAAAAATGGTAATTTCTTTCCAACTAACTATATGTCAATTGTTTCCAAAATTACAAAACCTTTGTAGTTTGATATTGTAATCCTCAAGATAAATTGGACAATGTTCCCAACTAATTACATGATTCTAAAAAATTAAAAAAAAAAAACCGTGTGTATATGTCCAAAAATTAGCTAAGTTTGTCTTTGGGAAGTTTTTCTTTTTTTTTTAGAATCATGTAACTAGTTGGGAACATTGTCCAGTTTGTCTTTTAGGATTACAATATCAAATTGCAAAAGTTTTGTAATTTTGGAAACAAATGACATATAATTAGTTGGAAAGAAATTATCATTTGTACAAGTGTTCCAAATATGAATGTCTATTTATACAATTTTGTATACACAAATTTTTTATAGACACTGTTTATACTTATTTTAAGTGATTGAATCGTAACTTTTTTTTACATGAGTGACCAAAATAGAAACCTACTAATAGTTTAGGTGACTATTCATGTTGTTATGAAGAGAAGGTATGCCATGTGGCGGGCCATGTCAGCTCGTCGTTAACAATGTGAGCACGAGTGACCCAAAAAACCAAAATCTTAAACTTAAATGACCGAATTGTAACTTTTTTTTAGGTGAGTGACCAAAATAGAAACCCACTAATAGTTAAGTGACTATTTATGTTGTTTACCCTTTATTTAAAGTGAACTGTATGATATAGAAAATACACAAGATAAATGGGCAATGGGATGTAGTAAACTTATCTTTCCAATGGGGTAAGAGTCATACTAATTCCTTGTGAATATTTCATTCAATCATTAAAGAGGTTCAGCAAGCCTATGAATGAAGTTTGTTCCACACAAATCTGTTGGCTCTTACGATATCCATTCCATGTCATAACATAATGTCTACACAAGAGAAATCACTCCCTAGTTTGAGGAGTTTTGTTACAAGTAACACCAAACCCCATAAACCACCAACAATGATCATTGTTTTTACATCTATAGAAGTTTAAAGCAGGCATTCGCAGATGAGCAAAATTAATTTATGAAAGAGTTTTTTGATTGTTTACACTTTAGTTATTCTCAGATTTATTTTGTGCAGGATATTGCACTCATAAGTTTCTTATGATTATCAGACATATATGCATGCCGCTTGAATGCCATTATAGTTTATAGTAAGTCATTTTCTAACTTTCCCTAAACACACAATATAGCATAGTATATCATAAACAGCTATAATAATTGAGGGACGGTAGCATACTAAACCTGCAAACTCCAGAAAGTTTTGTAGAAGTTGAAATCAACTGAAACTCCTGAGGAATCAAAGTATGTGAGCTATCAGAAATCAGGAAAAGTGAAAAGTTCTATAGTTAATAGCAAAGAAATAAACTGCAGAACCATGTTTTGCAAAGAAAATGGGTAACCTCATCATACCTTCTGGAGCATCTTTCTCATACTTTGTTTGATTTGATGTGTTGAAAACTCCCTTCATATTAACGGCTGCAAGCATAAGCTACAAAAAATTACTATGCTGAACCTATACACGTGTGCAGGAAACATGATACTAGGAAGAAAAGGGAGACCTGAACGCTCGGTCAATGGAAAGAAATGGGCAAGAAACATAAGAATCCGTCCACAAAATACCACATCATTTGCCTGGAAGACCATTCTGTTGTTAAACATCAACTGAAGAATGTTTCAACCTTAATTTTTCAATTGAAAGCATAGCAACATAGAGGATTTACATGAACTGGAAGCACTGCACCAGCAATATTGTTGTTATTTTGGATGCATGGCAACAAGTAACAGCAAAGTCACATGCAGAATGGTGCTTATCACTCATAAGCATCAAATGCAAAAGTAACAATTCACTTTTCCAATTATTGAAGATCAAGTGTGTTTCATGAGTATAAAAGAAAATTTATGTCTCACAGTGCACAAGATAAGTTAGCAACCACCAACATTGCACTAATTCTAGCCTTTCTTACATTCCACCAACATAGCACTCTAAAAAAAACCAAGGAATTAGAATTGCCAAACTTGTTGCAGTACTGTATTATGGGGCAGACCATAACATGTTCATGTGGTACATTACAGACAGCACAACTATGAACAGCAATGGAGCTAAAACCAATCTGAGTAAAACCCACACACACATACAACCAAAAAATATAACACTATCTTGGAAAGCATATTGAACCATACATGGGTATTGGATGATAAACAGAAGTTCAACAGATTGGATTCTGAATGCATGACAATTCAAATCCTCAGGAATCTATATTGACCTTATAAGCATTGACCCAATAGGCTATTCCATTTCATTTACTAATAAAAACAATTGATCCTAGCAAACAATCACAAGTTATAAGAAGCATGGGCATACCCAAATTTGATTTTATCCATCAGAACAAATATAAAAGTTCATCCTACATTAGAGTTAGGATTCTATATCTCCCATAAAATCTTTCTCTTTTCTGCACACATGAACTCAGAATTCCTTGTGAAGAGGAAGCATCTAGGTAACAAGAATTTCAAATCAAGATTTCCAGATAATGTTAAGCCAACAGTGCTTTATTTCTGGATATTATGTAAGACTAACCCACAATGCCCATGTAGTACAACTTACTATACCACAAATAAAGTGAAATCATCAGACAATGCCATTATGCATTTGCAAAAGCTCTTGATTATCTATTTGGAGAACATGTGACCAGAAGTGTTACCTTAGATAGTCTGCGAAGTAGTTGATTGCATGTCCTAAGCATCACAAGCTTCCCTCGTCCAAAAAGCTCTTGCTGAAACAAATTTAATCAAATGCGTCAATGTCTAGCCATCATCCAATAATGGGTGAAGATATTTATCCTGCATATAAGCACATAAAAGATACATAGTTGCTCAATAATACCCAAATATGACATACCTTCCCCAAAATATCTTGCTTTCTCTCTATATAAGCAAAAACTTCTTTGCAATCCTTCACAGTAGACATTTCAGTCAAGTCTTCTAAAAGCTGGAATACCATACCACCTTCAACATGACCTCTTTCACAAAGATACAGGATAATATCTAACAACCAACAAAACAAGGGAAAGATGAGAAAGATAAGGGTGTGTATTCATTCATGTAAAGGTACATGCATTGCATGCACGCATGTGTGTGTGTGTTCCTTTGAGAACATAAATATTTCAAAAGGAAATTTATTAACCTACCCAGTAGACGTGGTATTTGACCAACAGCATTGTTCTCATTATCAATTGATTGTCCATATTGCATTATCCTCTCACCTGTCTGAACTGCAGCCGACTAAATTAAAAAAAAAGGCCAATCAACATTCCAGAATCAGATGAAAGAAGCACTGCTGCATAAATTTGACCTTGGATAATAATCGTACAAAGTTAAGAGTATGGATCAAAAGTCAGCACAAAAAGAAAATGTGCCAACAAATAAAGGTAGTTTCACCATTATGCATAGTTGAATATATTTTGAAGTGATAACTAAAGTTTAGCTTCATCCATAACTTCCATGGCAAATATCGATATTTCTCTTGAATAATACCATAAGGTAAGTTATTGACCTTAACTCATAGTTACAACCCATTCAGGACCCAGTTTATATCAGGATAATTTCTGTCAAGGTGAGATTGGGATCAAATACCAATATCTCTACCCTGTTGCATAGGGTGTTTCTTGTATGCTTCAAAGTCTAGGCATTTGCAGTCATGGACTTTGTTTAATGACTAATGTTACTGAGTCATAAGTTCGCTTTGCTTCATTCTCCGATTTGTTTGGTATTGGGTTGGCCATGAGTTCTTGTAAGTGCAACAATTAGGGGCTACTTTGTCTTCCTTCCAGAAAATTCCAAGGATCTATTACTTGTATTCATGTTTACCTTTATGCATCACTCTTTTACAACAACAACAACAACAACAACAACTAAACCTTAGTCCCATACTAGATGGGGTCGGCTATATGGATTCTCTGTCTCCATGTTGCTCTCAAATAAAAATTTAAAAAAAAAGAATATAATAAAAAATAAATAAACAGATAGATACATAAATAAATAGTAATAATAAATAATTCTATGAGATCGGAATGTTAAAAGCAGAATAGTATTCCTCACAACAAAACTAATGAAAGAGAGATTTTTAATCGACTTGTCCATAGTCCCATACTAGATGGGGTCGGCTATATGGATTCTTTGTCTCCAAGTCGCTTTATCAAAAGCAAGATCCGGCTCAATATCTAATATACGTAGGTCCTTAGACACTACCTCTCTTCACGTAATCCTAGGCCTACCCCTACCCCTCTTCTTACTTTCTATAACTAAACCATCACATTTTCATACTGGAGCACCTAGGGGTCTCCGGTGTACATGTCCAAACCATCTTAAACGTCTTTCCCTTATTTTATCTTCAATTGGTGCGACATGCACCTTCTGTCGGATGAGTTCATTTCTAATCTTGTCCGATCTTGTATGACCACTCATCTACCTTAACATCCTCATTTCTGACATATTCATCTTATGAATATGTTGAACTTTAGTTGCCCAACACTCATTCCCGTACAGCATGGCTGGTCTAACTGTTGTCCTATAGAATTTTCCCTTCACTTTATTAGGCATCTTCTTATCACATAACACACTTGTGACACTTCTCCATTTCAGCCATCCAGCTTTGATTCTATGGATTACATCTTCATCTATCATCTCATCATCCTAAAAAATGGAACCTAAATACTTACAATGGTTAACCTTAGGCACTACCACCCACCTAGTTTCACTTCCCCTTCATCTTTCCTACTTAGACTAAAATTACAGTGCATATATTCTGTCTTACTTCTACTTGACCTAAAGCCTCTACTTTCTAAAGTGTTTCTCTATAATTCTAGCTTTTGATTTCCTCCATCTCTAGTCTCATCCATTATATCATCTGCGAACAACATGCACCATGGGATGTCATCTTGGATATAACTAGTTAACTCATCCATTACTAGAGTAAACAAGTATGGACTCAAGACCGAACCATGATGTAAACCCACTGTTATAGGAAACTCCTCCGTATCGCCTCCCATTGTTCTCACACTTGTAATCGCTCCTTCATACATATTTTTAATAACATTTATATATTTTACATAAATGTTTTTTTTTCTCTAATACCGACCAAAGGACTAGTCTCGGTACCCTATCATATGCTTTTTCTAGGTCAATGAAAACCATATGGAGATCCTTTTTCTTCTCTCTTTAGATCTCCATCAGGTTCCTTAATAAGAAAATGGCTTCTGTTGTAGATCTACCTGGCATAAAGCCAAATTAGTTCACTAACACCTTCATAATATCCCTGAGTTGATGCTCAATTACCCTCTCCCATAGTTTCATCATATGACTCATTAGCTTAATACCACGGTAGTTGGTGCAATTTTGAATATCTCCCTTATTCTTATAAATAAGAACCAAAATACTCTTTCTCCAATCGTCTGGCATTTTTCCTTTTTTTAGGATAGAGTTGAAGAGTTTGATTAACCACTCTACCCTCACTTCCCCAAAGCACTTCCAAACTTCAACCGGAATACCATCCGGGACACAAGCTTTTCCAGTCTTCATCTTTTTCAGTGCCTCCTTGACTTCCCTAGGCCTGATTCTACGCGTGTAACTAAAGTTTCTTTCTATCGCTGATGCATAAAAATCTGTAAAGTTATCCTCATGACTTGCATTGAACAAGTGATCAAAGTAGCTTCTCCATCTCTCCTTGATTTCCTTATCTCCTGTCAAGACCTGTTGAGACTCATCCTTAATGCACATGTCTTTCCCTTTTTTATCTCTTAGCCGTGCTATCTTGTAGATTTCCTTTTCCCCTTCTTGTGTCCCTAATTTTTTATACAAATCAGCTAGACATTTACCTCGGGCCTCACTAACCGCTTTCTTAGCCTCTTTTTTTGCCATTTTATTTCAAAGGTTTTCCCATCCCCAGCTGTGGATTTTTATGCATCACTCTTTTAAGAAGAAAAAAACATTTATATCTTGTACTGATAAGGTTCAGTCAGGACATCAGTACATTACTAGCGTAGTTTATGGTCAAGTTTGAATTTGACAGTGAGTCAAAGCCAACAAAAGCAAGGTGAATAAATTCATAAAATAAGCACATAGGGAAATAAAAAATCCAAAAGAAATCCGTAAAAACTCAAATTGAAAGCTTGAAACATGAACAATCATTGCAATTGTTGATTAGTTAAGTGCCCCTTGTGAAACTGATCAAAGAAACTATGATCCCGTGAAGAGCACCCTCTTCATTTTGGGTTTGATTTTAAATAGAAGGATAGTCGGAGACAAAAAAAAAGAGTCAAGCTAAAACAGAAAGAAGAAGAAAAAAAAAACCTACACCACCACCACCACATGTTCTACATGCACAAATGGAACTAAATTACCTCCTCTGTATACCATTATTTGAGATAGAAATATTCAAGGCAAACTCTAGATGATGTTGGTGACCAAATCTATAAAACTAAAGCAGAATATATGCAACAATTTTTTATCAAAAATAACATTGATAATGAGACATCAGCCAAAAATAATAATGAATGTTAATACATGCAAAAAATACATATTTAGTAAAGCAGCTCACCACCAACTCCTGAAGTAATGTTCGGAGAGCATTTTCCAGTGATTGATTCTCATCTAGGACCAAAACAGTTTGTTTCTGCCAAGTAAATCCCCAAGAGCACATTTTTAGCCACCACCAAAAAAAAAAAAAAGAAATTCTAGTAACTGATGTGACCTAGATTTGAAGTACCTGGGGTTTAATAGCTTCTTGCACAGCTTGAAGAGCAAAATTTTCTGGGGATTCAGGTCGTGACAGCGCATTCCTAAAGACCTCCTGAGAAAATTTTACTCGGATTAGAAGCATACCTCCAAAGGAATGTACAATAATCTAAAGAGTAACAAAAAATGTAAACGCATTGCTAACAAAATACATGAGAACACAAAAGGGGAAAATCTACAAACAAACTAGCCCTTTTCAAGCATTTCAGCGTGCAAACATATGCCATCATCAAATCTTAATCTAGGAAATAAAAAACAAAGTAAATGGATACAACCATACAAGCAAATCAACATGAAAACACACAAGGCGAAAATCATACCCAAAAAAAAAAAATCTTTTAGACATATAAGCATCCACCCGAAAGCCTAAAGCGATTCCCTTCAAGAGATGATCGAGAAACAAACAAAGCAAGAAGAAAGGGGATTACGACGACGCGGTCTCGATCAGCATGACTGGAAACAGGGGTAGGGGGCCGGGCGCGCTCTTTGGTGTGCTGATGGAGGACGATACGGAGCCCTGGCGTGGCTTCCGCCATGGAGAAGCCGCTGCTGATGCTCGCTGGAGCTCTGCTTCACTCTCCTCTCTCTCTTTTTCACCGAGTTATAGAAAGGAACACAATAGTACCGGTTCTATTTATTTATTTATTTAGTTTTTTTTATAAGGTATTTATTTATTTAGTTATGTGGATAAATGATTATCGGATCCGGCCATCCGGGTATGATTCTCAATGATCCGAATTATTTCCCTAATAATTAATCCATTAATCTATGGCTATGAAATAAGAAAGGGGAAATTACAAAAAAAATATTTTGTGGTTTGTGACTTTTTCAATTCGGTCCTTGTGGTTCAAAATTGAACCACAACAACCCTATAGTTTGCCCGTTTATCACTTTAATATCGCATGTCATCACAAGATTCATGTTCGTTTGGCTTCTAGAAGCGTGTTTGAAGGATTTAATCAGTATGAATGGGAAGATCATCGAAAAATAAGTTAAGCATCTCGATTTTAAATACAATTTGGTAGCTTTTGGCCCTCCCACTTAAGTTGAAATTCCTGACCGCAGATTCCTATTAAATAAGAGCAGGATTAAAATGAAGATCCTACAAGTTAAAATTGTATGAAAATTGGCAGACTAAATTTTATTTTTCGATAATCTTCCCATCCATGGTTGGAAATCCTTCAAACGCTTTCAGAGGGCCAAACAAGTGATCGCGACTTTGAATCTGTGATTAAAGGTCTTAAAGTGATAAACAGGCAAACCACAGGGTCGTTGTGGTTCAATTTTGAACCACAAAGACTGAATTGAAAAAGTCGCAAACCACGTGATACTTTTTTATAATTTCCTTAATAAGAAATTATGCATGTGTGCAAGAGAGAGAGATTTCACTGGAGATAATTGTTTTTTTATCTGTTTTATAATGGATATTTGATTATCGGATCCGAATCTGAACATTAAAGATCCAAAGTTAATATATTAATGTAGATTGTCATATCAACCACTATAAAATGAGAAATTGTGTGTGAGTGAGAGAGAGAGAGAGGGGGAGAGATTTCACCGGTGATAATTGTTTTTGAGAAATGATCCAGTGGTCTCAATTTCACTGGATTATTCATGAAACCGAGCCCATTGATCATCACAACCATTTATGTGCGATCTGAATGGGCGGGCGTCACACATCTCAAGACACCTACACATCTCGAGGTGCATTTTGTGTCAATGAACAACCATTTATGTGAGATCTGAATGGGCGGGCGTCACACATCTCAAGACACCTACACATCTCGAGGTGCATTTTGTGTCAATGAGCTCAGTTCCACTGAATCATCATTTCTCTTGTTTTTTATCTATTCCATAATGGATATCTATTATCGGATCTGAATCTCCAATAAGGGATTCCACAAATGCTTAATTTACAACTTTATTGGTGCATATATGCAATTCTTCCACTTTTCTGAGGGTATATATGCAATAAAAAAAAAAACAACAACAACAACAACAACATTACATGCTTGTAAAGACTGCCTGATACACAGATTGGCATGTTCAACTGCTGGAAATATGATCATCCTAAAACAAAATCATGAATTTTCATACATAAAAAGTTTTTAGCCATAATGTATATCTCTACATGGGAAAGTGGAGGAGTAACAAAACATAAACAGCCTATATGTGGGGAGTGATGTAACACTTGATCATATATCAACCATACCAGTTCGGCTGCCATAACCGATATGTATCCCTATCTAAATAAATGAATGTGGTTTATCCATTTTTTTTAAAAACAAAAAAAAAACAAAACAAAACATAAACAGCTTTTTTTTATCAGTTTTCCTTTATGGATCTTCTCTTGAGCAATGCATATTCACTCAATATCAAATCCCTTCTCTTGTAGCTCCGAGATGACCTCATTCCTCATTCGGAACCATAGCTTCTGAGCCTCCTGCTCGAATTTCTTTGACTGCAATTGTTTCTGAAAAATTTCAGAATCTTTCCCGGAGTCGATGAATCCCTTAGGTCCAATAGTAGTGCCAAGTGTGCCCCCGCTTTTGATGAATTCCTCCATGGCTTCTTTATCACCTGGATATGGGTATTTACGGTGCTCATATAGGTGGGCCATTTCTTTTTCTTCCTGAACATAAAGGATTATAGCATTAAACTTGGTAGTTCACTGATAGAAATCAAGTTGAGTGTTGTATAGTTGTACCATATATGGCATTGATAAGAATGTAACAATGTCCATTGTTTTTCAATAACTTAAAAACTGAAAAACAAAAGAAGTAAATCACTGACAGTAAATTCAGCATCATTCAGAGTTGAGTGATAATTTTCAGTTAGCTTGTAGAGCAGGTAATACTTGTGAGCAGGCAATGCTAGAAATTTTCGTAGACTTCTTTTACTCGATCAAGATTTGGTGATGATAAGGTTTAGCTGCTGAGCTACCTTTTATACCTATTTATACACTACTTTGTTAATTTTATTTATCAAATTATTATTTACTTGAAACCTTATTTTCATTTGGACTCCACTTCCATAGATTATAGAGCACACGAGAATACTACAGTGCCTACTAAAACCAGACAGTCATGTTGGCATATAACATGTTCAAGTCGCATGAAGAATGAGTTAGTATTGGCATATCTTCATAAATGAAAACATGAATTTCAAATTGAAGCTAAGGGCACAGGAAAATTTGGATAAAATATATATATATATATATATATATATATATATATATATTAATCAAGTTTCATTTGACAAGAGCTGTGAACCATAAACAGGAAAAAAACTTCTTGCAACATGTATACAAATTGATATATCTGTTTCACGGCAATAAGTAATTGGTAGACTCAAGACTCAACTCACAAACATCAGAAGTCAACAATGAATAACAGAAGCATGTTTTGCAAGGATCAACAAAATCAAGAGCAGAAATTACCTTAGGCCGGGGCTTAAGAGTCCACCAACCAAGTGGAGAGGTTTCATTCCATAACCAACAGGCTCCTAAGAGTGTATAAGTGCAGAGTACAGCTTTCCCCATTTGCTTCCAAAAGTATATATCATCCTTTCCCATCCCAATCTTCCTAAAAAGCAAATGAATAAAATTATTTCTAGTGGAGAGAGATAGTGTCTAAGGACCTACATATATTAGATATTGAGTTGAATCTTACCTTTGACAGAATGACATGGTGACAGAGAATTCATATAGTCGACCCCATCTAGTATGGGATTAAGGCTTAGTTATTGACAACCACCATAAAACTTTGTCACACTTATAATATGGATTCTCTGAGATATACCGTTGGGACGTGATCTTCTTTATTATTTATGTATTTATTTTATATATATATATATATATTATTTATTTACTTTTTTGGAGAGCGACATGGACACAGAGAATCCATATAGCCGACCTTGTCTAGTATGGGATTAAGGCTTAGTTGTTGTTGTTGTTGTGATGTTTATCAATAGTTCATGCTCAGTGTTTGAATAATTGTTGTACAAAGTTATACGTGAGAAACAAAAGCAAGCCCACAAGGACTATTCATCAATATTATGAATCAACAGGAATCCAACTCAAATAGTGGCCATCCCAAAACTACATTTTCATAAAGAGTAAATTCAACCAAAAAGCACTAATTCATGAAAATGGATGCTAGGCCTCAACTCAAGCTTTTCCAAAGAAATCTTTCCCCATAAAACTCATAAAATTTTTGCATAAAATAATGCACTTTAGATGTCTAATTATAAAAAAAAAATTAAACTGGCTAATTAATTAACTTCTATTTGGTTATATTCATGATGAAATTAGGTTGGATTGGATGGTATTGCCAATTAGAGCATCCACTCAGCAAGTCAAAACCCCACTAAAAAAACAATAGGCATCTTGTAGGAAAAATTAACATAAGTACAACAAACTGAAGTGCCAAGAAAGTCTATGATCAACTTAACCATTTTCATATCACCATCATGATTAACACACAAAAAAAGGAGAGAAACATCAAAACAATCAGCCATAACAACCAATAATCAGGCCAAGGTTATGAACATTGACAATCACACTATTTTCATATCGCTATGAAGATTCTAAAAAAAGAGATTTTTTCAGTGAGAAGCATCAAAACACAATCATTAACACTAGAAACCAAGGTTATGAACATGGAAAATCTTACCTGAGAAACCTTCGTGCTTTGCCAAAGTCAGCCATTTGGCACAACCCTGCAAAAAATAAAAAATAAAAAAATAATGTTTCGATTCAGCTAGACATTTTGCCAAGCACCTTGAGTACATTGGAAATTAAACACATCACAATATAACAACAAAGTAAACATCTCCTTAGATACAAATCCAAAACATTAAATCACAGTGACATTGTACTCAAATGGTGGAATTCACAAACGTATGGTTTTCTGAAAAATAATCAACCAAAACGAATGCATTGCAGGCAAAATCGACACGAGAAAGTACCAACCTATAACCAAATGCCGGAAAAAAAAAACAATCCAACGCCTCAAGGATTCCCTGACAAGTAAAATTAGATTACTGAAATAAATACAGAGATAGGAATAGAGAGATTGTGGAAGGGGGAGGAGGGACGGTCTATAGAGTTCTTTGGGAGATTCGATATAGAGTTCCGGCGTGGAATCCAGCGTTGGAGAAGATGCAGTTGATGCACACTCTATGTTGAAGAATGATTCAAAGTAATGGGTACATGTTTTGTGTCAACGGGGAGTTGTTCACATGCCTACTTTATCTCTATGTAGTTGAGGTAGTGGAGTAAAGTTAGTTCCTTTTTGTAAGCCTATATATAGGTCCCTTGTTGAAGTTAATAAAGTAACTAGAGCAATTCAACAAAAGTTAAAAACCTCTTTATCCAGAAAGATCCAAATATTTCTCAAATTATTATTATTTTGTTTAAAACTATCTAATTTTTAGAATTATTAATACCTTCATATCAATACTTACAGAATAAATCATCAAAAAAAGATCTTGATCACGTTCGTGGGGGCAATACGCCGTCATCAACGCTAGCAACGGCAAAGTGGGACTGCCCGGGAGGTGGTGCGTTGCGGGCAAAGCACTTCGATGAGGAGTTGATCGGCTGAGATTGTTTATATGTGGTTAGAATTCAATCCTATCTGTTAATTTTTTCCCATTTTTCCATTATAGACAAAATACTAAAATGCAAATCCCAAGCATCTTAGCAGTCAGAAGACTTGAAAGTAGAAACTAGAGAGCAGCAGCACTACAGTCTCAACTTTCACCATGATTATATCATTAGAAATAAAATCATCTACAAACTGTGAAATGCATGGGACAGTGGGGATGGTGTCTGGATTATGGAAACAATCTAAAATGCTGAAAGCTCCATTAGAGAAAACACTACTCAAATAGATTAATAAGACTGCAATTAAAGCAGATCATCAGCATCATTGAAAAAATATGGCAATTTCAGGGTACGCAAATGGGTGCTTCTGAAACGAAGTATTACCTATTAGCAAGCAGGTACTATGTTCATCAAGAAGTAATACATATTACATGGTTACATTCTATGATGAGAAATTCAATACTGTTTGAGTGATGCTATATTAAAAAGTATTTCCGCTGACATTAAAATAAAATAAAATAAAACAAAAACAAATTCAACATACATCTTACCAAATTGATGATCGCTAATCAATTTTAACAACAAAGAATCAGAATCAATTAAGAACAACAAAAATAAATGAAAACTCACCATCCAGAACACTGAATTACCCAATTACTCATAAAATTCAATCAAAAATCAATGCAACAAATAATATTCCCGAGACCATTAAACCATGACATATAAGAACAATCTATTTTTAACTATCAAAACAAGAACTCCGAACCAGCCATCAACTAGCAATCTATCTTCACGCTGAGAAACAAATTCGACAACCATGGCACATCAAAACTTCAACAGCAAGAATTCAGAATGACTCAAAGACAACCAAATCAAAACCAAGAATAACCCAATAAAAAAAAAACTATACACATAGAAACCTTAAAAGTTCATGAATTAAAGCATAACCCTAACTCCAACCAAGAATAAAAGGGAAACCATATAGGAAAGAAAGAGTGACGGACCCTAAAGATTGAAGTTTTAAAGGAAAACGAAGCTCAAACAGGACGTTTGCTGGGGAGGAAAGGGGGAGATACCACGTTGAGATCGGTGCGGCGGCGTTGCGTTGTCGCCGGCGGGGAGCGAAACCTCGAGCTCAGGGGGAGTAACGAGGATCGGTGATACGATCACGCCCATCTCCTTCTCCTCTGAACATGATCAGGAGCTGTTGGAGAAGACGGTGAATCAGCAGCCAGGTGGCGAAAAGCCAGTTAATACGGTGGCACCCAACCATGTGCGTGAGAGACCCAGACGCACTCGCGTTCAACCCATCCGTTGAACGACTCACGCCTCGCTAATTAATTGGCTGGCGAATGAGAGGTTGACGCGTGGGGCTGAGGCACGCATAACAGCAGGCGCGTGGCGAGGCGAATCGCGCGAAAGCACTGATCGTATGGCGGGACCAGCTGGCGTCCGCTGATTGGTGGTTTTTAATTCAGGTTGTTATTGCTAAAAGTTAGTATAAAAGTGAGGGCATTGTAATGAGGAGACATTATCTGATATTTTAAATGAAATCCCCTTATCTCTGTTCTCCTTCTTCTTCGTCTTCTTCTCCAGTCTCTCTCCCTGAACCCTAATTCCCTCTTCTTGGAGCTCATCCTTGCTCGAAAAGGACTCGATACTCGCTAGATCGTATCAATCTGGTGCTTTCGTCTCTTCTCCATGGAGACTTCTTCCGAAATCTTTGATGCCCTGGATGATGCGGCTAGCTGAACTCAAGGAAATCGATCGGGCTCATCCCAATCATCGGCCGCAGCGGTACATGTCCACTATGGATGCTTCTTACAAGGAGCTCAGATCTCAGCTGTCTCCGTCTCCAGCCACTGAGGTATCCCCCCCTCGCCAAGTGACCGCCCGGGATGGAGTTGATCTTGGGCCCCTCGCTCGATCACTGAAGTTGGAACTCCCCAAGTTTGATGGACCCGACCCTAGCAATTGGATCTTCCGGGCGGAGGAGTTTTTTGATTTCCACAATGTTCCGGCGGAGATGAGGCTTCGAATTGTTTCCTTTCATCTTGAAGGTAAAGCTTCTTCATGGTTTCGTTGGATGAAATCTAACAATCTCTTATCTACTTGGCCAAGCTTTCTGGTGAACCTTCAGCAACGTTTTGGAGCCTCTGTGTATGATGATCCCCAAGGAGCTTTGTCTAAACTCTCTCAGACGTCGTCTGTTATGGAGTTTCAATCGCGATTCGAAGACCTGATGAACAAAGTGACGGGTATCTCGGAGCCCCTATTGATTTCTTTCTTTATTAGTGGTCTTCGCGCGGATATCCAGAGGGAGATGCTCTTAACCAGGCCTTCTTCTTTGATGGAGACTATGGCTTTAGCTAGAGCCTATGAAGCTCGGGTGGAAGACTCTGTCGCTGATCAGCGCCCCTCTTCGAAGGTTTTCTCTAAAACTCCTTCTTCTTCTTTGCATCAAGTCAGATCTCTGGGTCCTGCTGCTCCACAGCCGACCAGTCACACAGCACATTCCCCGGTTGTGAACGGTGCTACACGGGTAACTACTTTGCCTCCCCTTTTACCCACACCTAATCTACCGGTGAAGCGTCTTTCTAATGATGAACTTCAAGACAGGCGCAACAGAGGATTATGTTATAATTGTGATCAAAAGTACTCCCCAGGTCACAGATGCAAGAGTAAGTTCCTCCTCCTCTTAGGGACTGATGATGATGATGAGCCTGAGGATACCACCCCCCCTGCAAACCTCAGTGACCCATTGGAGGAATTAGCTATTTCTGATGAGGTGGCCAGATGCAACACAATGGCTGGCCAGCATGACTTGCGCTCATTACAGGTAACTGGACTTGTGTTTGGTCATCAGGTACATGTTCTGATTGATAATGGGGCCACTCATAATTTCATCAACCCCAAATTGGCGGAGAAATTGGGATTACATGTCAATTCTATCAAGCCATTCAGAGTGTACATGGGCAGTGGGGCTTTTCTGCTGTGCAGTCTCATGTGTTCCAAGGTACCTATCACTATGCAGGGACATTCTTTCAAAATTGACTTATATGTCTTGTTAATTGGAGGCCCTGATATAGTATTGGGATGGCAATGGCTTCATAGCTTGGGCCGTGTCGTGCATGACTACCCAGCCTCTTCAATGGAATTTCAGTGGCAAGGGAGCACAATTAGTCTCCACAGTGAACCTCTTACAGCACCTAGAGAGGTGACTTGCAATCAGTTACAGGGGCTCATCCACAGCACTGAGATTGCTGCACTTTTTGAATTGTATCAGATTATCCATCCTGCAGAGCAGATGCCACCCAGTGATACAATTGAAATTCCCACAGACCTGCCTGAACGTGCAGTGACACTGATCAGAAACTACCAATCTATATTTAGCATACCTAACAAATTGCCACCTCACAGAGCTGTGGATCATAGAATTCATTTACAACCAGGCTCCAAACCCATCAATGTACGTCCTTACAGATATCCCCATTTTCAGAAGGATGCTATGGAGCAATTGGTAAGAGAAATGCTTGATCAAGGCTTTATTAGACACAGTCAGAGCCCTTATTCCTCACCTGTATTGCTGGTTAAAAAGAAGGATGGCTCTTTCAGATTTTGTGTTGATTATAGGGCCCTTAATGCTGCTACAATCAAAGATAAATTCCCCATCCCTACAATTGATGAACTATTGGATGAGCTTGGAGGCGCAACTATATTCAGTAAGCTGGATCTCAGGGCTGGTTATCATCAAATCAGAATGAACTCTAAGGATGTCTACAAGACTGCCTTTCGAACACATGAGGGCCATTTTGAATTTCTGGTCATGCCCTTTGGGCTATCTAATGCTCCATCCACTTTTCAAGCAGCAATGAACCAAATTTTTTCACCCTTCCTCAGGAGATCAGTTATTGTTTTTTTTGATGATATCTTAGTATACAGCTCCTCTCTGGATCTTCACTTACATCATTTGGAGCAAGTTTTTTCTTGTCTGCAGGAACATCAATTTTTTGTCAAGCTCTCGAAATGCAGATTCTGTCAAGGATCCATAGACTACTTGGGGCATATTGTATCAGCTGCTGGAGTGAGTGCTGACCCTCAGAAAATTGAGGCAATGCAATCCTGGCCACCACCTGCTAACATTAAACAGTTGAGAGGTTTTTTAGGCCTTACTGGCTATTATAGGAGGTTCATTAAGAATTATGCCTCCATTGCCAATCCATTGACTGATCTGTTGTGTAAAGATGCATTTCACTGGAGCACTGAAGCCACAATTGCCTTCAATACATTGAAGAAAGCCATGACTGAAGCTCCTGTTCTAAAGTTACCAGATTTTTCTCTTGATTTTGTGGTTGAAACTGATGCATCCAACACTGGAATTGGAGCTGTCCTAATGCAAGAAGGACATCCAATTGCCTATTTCAGCAAGAAACTGGAACCTAAATTGAGAGGAGCTTCCACATATATCAGAGAATTACATGCTGTGGTTGAGTCAGTTCAAAAGTGGCGCCAATATCTCCTTGGCAGGCCTTTTGTAATTAGAACTGATCATAGAAGTCTGAAGGAGTTGCTACAACAGGTCTTGCAGACACCTGCACAACATACATTCCTTCGGAAATTATTGGGTTTTAATTTTCAGATTGAATACAAAGCCGGGACTTCCAATGCAGCTGCTGATGCTTTATCAAGGGCCACAACTGAGCAAACTGAATTCACAGCTCAGCAAATGTCACTCATCAGTGCTCCAATCCCTGAAATACTCAAACTCCTTCTGCATGAAAATTCCAACTTACCTGATATGGTAGAGTTACATCGCCAATTCACTGCAGGGACATTGTCTTCCCATTATATAGTTAATGCCGGGCTTCTTCTCTATAAAAGCCGCTATTATATCAGTCCGGATTCTGCTCTCAAGGAAAAGTTATTGCATGAGTTTCATTCTACACCCATGTCAGGTCACCAGGGGATTAAGAGAACTCTTGTTAGACTCTCTACTTGCTTCTATTGGCCCCGAATGCGACGAGATGTGGAGAATTGGATAGCTTCTTGCTTGGTTTGCCAACAGATTAAGAGTTCCACTCAGGCTCCTGCTGGACTCTTGCAACCTCTACCAGTGCCTGATAAAGTCTGGGAGGAGATCACTATCGATTTTATTACTGGACTACCAGTAGTGCATGGGCTCTCAGTCATTATGGTAGCTGTTGATCGTCTTTCCAAATCTGCCCATTTTGGTGCTCTGCCAACCAATTTCTCTGCCAGCCACGCTGCTGAACTATTCATTTCAATGGTGGTAAAACTTCATGGCTTTCCTCGAACCATTATATCTGACAGGGATCCAATCTTCATGAGCCATTTTTGGAAGACGCTTTTTCAGCTCAGTGGCACTTCCTTGCACCACAGCACTGCATATCACCCTCAAACTGATGGGCAATCGGAGGTGACAAACCGGGGGCTCGAACAGTACCTCCGATCCTTCACTCAGGACAAGCCAACTAGATGGGTGACTCTCTTGGGGTGGGCTGAATTCAGCTACAACACCAGCTACCACAGCAGCTTGAAGACTTCACCTTTTCAAGCCCTGTATGGCAGACCTCCTCCCACAGTCCCTGCATATCCCAAAGGTGCCTCAAAAATTCAATCACTGGATACCTTATTGCAAGAAAGGGATGACCTGCTACGCCAGTTGAAGAGCAATTTGCATTCAGCTCAGCATCGGATGCAACAGAAAGCCAATGCTCATCGCAGAGAACTGGTTCTGAACCTGGGTGACAAAGTTCTGGTTAAACTCCAGCCATATCGCCAGACTTCTGTCTCTCAGCGTACATCCAACAAATTGGCTCCCAGATTTTTTGGGCCCTTCAAGGTGATCGAGCGCATGGGGGAGGTGGCCTATCGCCTCGAGCTGCCACCGGAGAGTCGCATTCACCCCGTCTTCCATATCTCTAACTTGAAGCCTTTCCGCGGGTCAAGTAATCCCTCGCCGCAAGTTACTCAAAGATTGGCTCCAACAGAGGGTCAAGGAGCCGTGCCTTTGGCGGTTGTTGCCATGCGTCAGATACTTCGCAATGGCAAACCTCAACGCCAGGTATTGATCCAGTGGCAAGGGCTTCCCCCAGAGGAGTCCACGTGGGAGCTCGTGGAACACTTCAACCGTCGTTACCCTGAACTCCAGCTTGAGGACAAGCTGAATTTTCAAGAGGGGGCAAATGATACGATCACGCCCATCTCCTTCTCCTCTGAACATGATCAGGAGCTGTTGGAGAAGACGGTGAATCAGCAGCCAGGTGGCGAAAAGCCAGTTAATACGGTGGCACCCAACCATGTGCGTGAGAGACCCAGACGCACTCGCGTTCAACCCATCTGGTTGAACGACTACGCCCCTCGTTAATTGGCTGGCGAATGAGAGGTTGACGCGTGGGGCTGAGGCACGCATAACAGCAGGCGCGTGGCGAGGCGAATCGCGCGAAAGCACTGATCGTATGGCGGGACCAGCTGGCGTCCGCTGATTGGTGGTTTTTAATTCAGGTTGTTATTGCTAAAAGTTAGTATAAAAGTGAGGGCATTGTAATGAGGAGACATTATCTGATATTTTAAATGAAATCCCCTTATCTCTGTTCTCCTTCTTCTTCGTCTTCTTCTCCAGTCTCTCTCCCTGAACCCTAATTCCCTCTTCTTGGAGCTCATCCTTGCTCGAAAAGGACTCGATACTCGCTAGATCGTATCAATCGGGCCAACCCTAACTGGACTCTAACCCTTGAACCCACTCGAACCTGGTTAAGTGCCAACTAATTACTTAGAATGGGTGGGCTCTGTTGATTTTTTTCTTGGATTTTTTTTTTCTTTTTTACTCTAAATTTTTGAATTAAAAAGTTTATTTATAACTTGAGTTTTTTTCTATTCTTCTATACAATAAAATAAATAAATTATATAATATTTTTATTAAATAAAAATTTTATTTTATAAATCTTTTAAAAATAAATTTCTAAAGCTAATGATTATGTATAGAGAAAATTACCGTACAGTCCCTGACATATATAGTTTCATGCGCTTGACTTTACCGTGGTGTTCTCGTGGCAGTCGGTGATGGAAGATATTTGCAATCATTGGAGCCTTGAACCTTCATGTGTGAGCGTAAAGTATGTCGTCCCGGATGTTCACAAAACTATATGTTCCGTTGAGTCAGATGGGGGTTTCTCGTGGATGCGCAGCTTGCATCGTATATTCAATAAGATAATGGTGGACATGATCTTTGAGGACATTAGACCACTTCATTGTAGTCGGTGTCATGAGGTTGGGCATAATAGAAAAATATGCAACATTGTCATAAAGGACCGAGTGAACATAAAGTGTATGCATAATAAACGATTTTTAATGGATAATAAACAACATAAATATGTATAATAAACGCTTCAGTGTGTTGTATAAACTGATACAACTCAATAATACACATTTCGACCTGAGTGGTGGTACGGGTCTCTGTGATGGGCATAAGGGTAATTTCATACATTTTTTTTAACACCATCAATTACTTTTAGAAATGACATGACATCTATTGAAGTGAGAAAATATCAGGGGGTTTTTGAGCAGTTGGAAAGTTCCCAAGGTTTTTTTTTGAAACTTTCCTCTTATATATATCATTTCAAGCTTTTTAGTTGAGCTTGAGCTAAACTCGAAATTAATTTCGAGCTAAAAATTCAAGCTTGAACTAGCTCAAAAACTTGGTTTAAAAGCTAGAAATTTCAAAATGAAGACTCTATTCAAATCTCAAGACCTTTGATATTTGGTAGAGAGCGGCTATGATGACAAGGATGCTAATGAAAGTCTGTTTAGGAATAACTGGAAGAAACATTCAAAAGCATTGTTCATCCTTCAACAAGCAGTTCATGACATGATTTCCTCAAAGATTGTAATAACCACCACTTTGAAGGTAGCATGGGAAACACTGTAGAAAGAATTCCAATGCTCTTCAAAGGCCATAGCTATGAAACTTCAAACTCTCTGAAATAAGTTTGAAGCGTTGCTCATGTTAGGAGATAATAATCACTCAAATTGTATTACACTAATCAAGGTTACACATATATATAGAGATACATAAGTAGATAGATAAGGATAGACAGTTGTATATAAATCTACAACTAACACCCCCCCTCAAACTCACGGGGGATCAGACACCGAGAGTTTGGACAAAAGAAAATCATGTTGCCCTCGTGTCTGGGACTTGGTGAACAAGTCGGCAAGCTGTCGCTCGGAAGGAACAAACTAGGGATCTAAGATGCCTTTGCTGTACTGGTCACGCAAAAAGAAAGCATCAACACCGATATGTTTGGAGAGTGAATGCTTCACAGGATTTAAAGTGATCTGAATAGCACCGGTGTTGTCACAATGAAGAGGAGTCGAAGCATGAGATGCAACACCAAGGTCGTGAAGGAGCCAACGCAACCAAACAATCTCCTCAGCGGTAGTGGCCATAGCGCGGAACTCAGCCTCAGTGCTGGACCGAGAAACTCATGTTTGCTTCTTGGACTTCCATGCAATGAGAGAAGAGCCCAAGAACAAAATGTAACCCAAAGAATGTAATCGACGCATCAGCCGGATCACTAGCCCAGGTAGCATCAGAGTAGGCACGAAGCTGCAGACGACTGCTAGAGGAGAAAAAGAGACCACGAGATGGAGTCGCCCGGAGGTAACGCAAAAGCCACAACAGATGAGCATAGTGAATAGAGGTAGGTGCACTAACAAACTGGCTCAAAACATGCACTGCATAAGCAATGTCGGGTCGGGTGATGGTAAGGTAGACCAGACTCCCAACTAAGTGGCGGTAGCGTGTTGGATCGGGCAAGGGAGGTCCCTCATCAGGACGCAACTGAAGGTGAAGCTCCATAGGAGTGGCCGCGGTGCGAGAGTCGAGAAGAGCGGCTTCGAGCGAGGAAGATCGGAAGTGTAATTGCTGGGGACGATGAAAACCATCTGAAGTAGAAGTGACCTCGATACCCAAAAAATATCTCAACTGACCAAGATCAGTCATCTGAAAATGCTGCCGAAGGTGATGCTTGACAAACTCCACATGAGCAGGGTCATCACCGGTGATAATCATATCATCCACATAGAGCAACAAAAGAGTCCGACCACGAGAGGAAGAGTACACAAACAAAGTCGGATCATGCGGACTAGGCTGAAAACCAGCGTCGGTCACAACAGAACTAAAACGCTCAAACCAGGCCCGAGGAGCCTGTTTGAGACCATAGAGGGCCCGACGCAGGCGACAGACAAGGCCAGAAGGAGAGGAGAGGCCTGGAGGAGGAAGCATGTAGACCTCCTGCTGAAGATCCCCGTGAAGAAATGCATTCTTCACATCAAGCTGAAAAAGCTTTACCAACGCAATGCCAGCGCATGCCAAAGAATAAGAGCTCGAACGGTAGTCATATGAGCCACAGGAGCAAAGGTCTCATCATAGTCCCTTCCCTGCTCCTGCTGAAAACCACGGGCCACAAGTCGAGCCTTGTACCTCTCTATGGAACCATCAGAGCGGGTCTTGACCTTATAGACCCACTTGCAGGTAATAGGAACCGCACCAGGAGGAAGAGGAACCAGGTCCCAAGTAGAAGTGCGCTCGAGTGCCTCCAACTCAGCGGACATAGCAGCCTGCCACTCAGGTATCTGAACCGCCTCACGGTAAGAAGCCGGCTCAGGAGGACCGCAAGAAGGAGAGACGGGAAGAGCAAGTAGCCGAGAAGCAAGGTTGAGGCGGTCTGGTGGATGACGATCACGAAGGGGATAGCGGTGTGCGGGAGGATCATCCACAGGATCCTCGCTGGAGGAAGCCGGAGGCACCGGGGGTGAAGGCTCAGGAGGAGGGCGAGAGCGACGAACATAGTGATAGGGAAGGGCGGTGATAGGAACCTGAACGGGAAGATCAGCAGACAACGGAGACACGGGCGTAGGTGAGGAGGGGGGAGATACAGAGGGAGGCGGAGAAGGGAGAGACGGTGGGGGTAACACAGGAGGTGGTAAAGTAGGTGGTGGGGACACAGTGAGGAACTGAACATCAGCCAAAGTAGTGGAGGAGTGAGAAGAGGAGGTAGAGGAGACGAAGAAAGGACGATCCTCGACAAATGTCACATCGCGCGAGATACGAATGCGACGCGCGGCAGGATCATAACACCGATAGCCCTTGTGCTCAGGACTATAACCAAGAAAGACACAAGGAACAGACTGAGCAGAGAGCTTAGTCCGCTCACGAGGCAAAAGAAGAACATAACATAGGCAGCCAAACACACGTAGGTGAGCATAACGTGGAGGACGAGAGAAAAGACACTCGCCAGGACTGCGACCCTGAAGGAAAGAGGAGGGCTGAAGGTTGATGAGATAGACAGCAGTGGAGACAGCCTCAGCCCAGAAGTGGGGTGGAACATGGGAGGCAATAAGAAGGGTACGCGCAGTCTCAATGATATGACGATGTTTTCTTTCCGCAGTGCCATTCTGAGCATGGGCATCGGGACAGGAGAGCTGAGGAAGAGTGCCATGGGAGGCAAGAAGATCACGAAATTCGTGAGAAAGATACTCTCCCCCTGAATCGGAACGGAAAGTGCGAATAGAGGTAGAGAACTGGGTGCGCACCATAGTAGAGAAAGTAATATAAATCTGAAAGAACTCGGAACGAGAGCGCATAAAATAGAGCCAAGTGTAACGAGAGAAATCATCAATAAAAATAACATAATAACGATGCCCACCCTTGGAGACAAAAGGCGCGGGACCCCATACATCAGAATGAACTAACTCAAAAGGGGAGACAGACCGAGACTCACTAGAACGATAAGGAAGTTGTAGTTGTTTGTCAAGCTTACAACCCGAACATGAATGAGAACGATCAACCGAAACACGACCTAATACACCCTGGTGGATGAGAGAGGACAGGCGACAGCCACTAGGATGCCCAAGACGATGATGCCACTGGCGGAAGCCAACAGAAGGGAGACAATAGATAGAGGCAGTCCGGGACGGAATGGAGGGCGGAAGACGAAGGTGGTCAAGCACATACACCCCACTATGGCGACGGCCAGCTCCAATGAGGGTCCCTGTAAGACGATCCTGCACACGACACACAAACTCATCAAAAATAACAAGATAGCCAAGGGAAGCGAGCTGACTGGCGGAAATAAGGTTCATAGACAACTGGGGTATATAGGCAACATCGGGAAGGTGGAAGTGAGTGGTATGTAAAAGGCCACGGCTGGTGATGGGAAGGGTGGTGCCATTAGCAATAATGACACGAAGGTCGGAGGAAACAGGCTGACAAGAGTGGAGATGGGTAGCATCATAAGTCATATGGAAAGAGGCGCCAGAGTCGAGCAACCAAGAGGACGGAGAGATACCTGTAGGGGCGGAGGCAACTGATGGGTGAGAGGAGGTGTCCGAGGCAGCCTGACTGAGGACGGGGGCGGAGGAAGACGAGACCTGATTCCGAGAAAGCTGCTGGACAAGCTGCTGAAGCTGCTCGGTGGATAGAGAGCCAACCGGAGGAGCAGAAGGTGAGGAAGGAGCGAGACGCTGTTGCGTGGCTTGCTGAGCCCGCTGCAGCTTGCGACACTCAGCACGAACGTGACCAGGAGCATGACAGTAGTGACACCGAATAGGCCGGCGATGGGGGGCACTAGATCCCGGACCTGGAGGTTGTGATAAAGGGCGGGCGGGGGCACCAAACCCTGGAGGAGGCAGCAACGGAGGCACCGGGGAGAGCAACTGAGCGGTGGCCGGCGGTGGGAGCTGTTGGGGAGCAGCAAGGACAGAGTGGGGAACAGCAGGTGGTGGAACCATATCCAAAGACCGAAGACGGGTCTCCTCAGCAAGCACATAGGCCAAAGTATCACTGACAGACGGAGGAGTAACCCGATGAAGAAGCTGAGCACGAACTGCCTCGAACTCAGGTCGAAGGCGCATGAGAAACTCATAGATGCGGAGATGGTCGCGGTCCTGAGCAATGGAGAGACACTGGGCACATGTCGGAGAAGGAGATGGGGTCATCTCATCACACTGACGCCACAAGTCACTGAGCGCTGCGAAAAAGTCCTGGACGGAGCTGTCACGCTGGTAGGTGGTGGTGAGAGTCTGCAGCAGGGAGTAGCTCAACGCCTGGCTGGAGGGAAGATAAAGAGTGCGCAGATGATCCCAAATAGCTTTGGCAGTAGAAAAATCACAAACTGCCAAACGAATAGGAAGCTCGCATGACTGACAAAGAATAGCAATGGTGCGAGAATCATCCTCAGTCCACTGGGCCAAGTCCTGGGACTTGGAGGAAGAAGAGCCTGCGGAGACATCAGATGGAGGAACCGGAGCCGGACGGGTACCATCAACATGACCCCAAAGATTAAGGCCGCGAAGGAGCACACGAAGGGTGGAGGACCACGCCTTATAATTTTTTCCATTAAGCATCACATCAGCCTTTTGGAGATAGGGAACTTGTGAAGAGGCCATTAGAAAACAACACCAATGATAAGAACTTTAAAGCAACTATCACTTTAAAGCAAAAGGAAGATTGGTCAAAGGGTGCTGGCAATTTACTGTGCACTTTAAAACACTTTAAAGCAAAAGGAATATGGGTCAAAAGGTGCTGGCAATTCACTTTAAAACACTTTAAAGCAAAGGAGTAGAACTTTGGGCTTCACACAACCCTCAGCACAAGAGGCGGACAGCACCAGCAAGATGGAGATGCTGAAGGAGAGTAGGACAGCACTAGCACGGGAAGAGAGGAGCCGGAGGAGGCGGTCGCGGAGGAGGCCCGGTCGCGCGGGGAGGATTGCCAGATCTGGGGCGCGACGAGGCAAAGATCTGGCGTGGGCTCGCAGACTTGCAGATGTGCAGGCACAGGCGCGGACGAGATCTGGTAAGTGGGGGCACAGGCGCGGAGGCGCGGCGAGGCTCGGCGGGGCAGGCAGAGGCCGGCGGGATCGGGAGGAAGACAATTAGGGTTAGGGTTAATCAAACGGCTCTGATACCATGTTAGGAGATAATAATCACTCAAATTGTATTACACTAATCAAGGTTACACATATATATATAGAGATACATAAGTAGATAGATAAGGATAGACAGTTGTATATAAATCTACAACTAACAGCTCATACAGGGTAATGAATCGTTGCACTATTTTTTATCTAGAGCAATTTCAATTGTTAGTCAAATGAGGTCTTATGGAGAAAATGCAATTACTGTTCCCAAAGTTCTACAAAGTCTGACTCTAGAATATGATTATATAGTAACTGCAATTGATCTTCCTGTGTTTTCCTTTTATGAAATAATGGGTTCTTTGCAAGGTCATGAGGCAAAACAAAACAAACCAACCGAGAAGAATAAAGAGAAGGCATTCCAGGCTTCTCATGTGAAGGGAGAGACAAAAAAAAGGGAAGACTTTACTGGAAGAGGATGTGGGAGAGAAGGCTCTCATGGTAGAGGGCATGGCAGAGGTAGGGGAAGTGGTTGTTCTGATGGACAAGAGAGAGAGTTCACTGGGGATAAAAAAAAATGGTACAAAAGCTTTGTTCAGTTTGCAAGAAGTTCAAGCACATAAAAGGCAAATTGTAGGCAAGACTCACAAGCATATGTGGAAGAAGAAAATGAGGAAAGTAAGTTATTTATGGTTCATTCTCATTCTAACGAAGTTCAAAATGATGTTTGGTTTTTGGGATAGTAGATGTTCGAACCACGTGATCGGGTAGGATATGTTCTACGTACCATGAGATCGGGCGCGCACCTTACCAGAAAATAGCCATTCAACAAGTTTGTGACTGCGAGCTCCCCCAAGCCACCCCACATTCTGGTGAAGTTCTCCCTCATAATCTCAAGAGATGGTGCCTTTCCAAACAATTTGGCATACAGAGCGTTCTTCATTTTCTTTTGGGCCCTCTTCACCACATCTTCATCTAATGTGATGTATTCCTTAATCATAGCTTTTAGTCTTTCTAAAGTTGGCCCCGGGACCGCAATGGACTCCTCCTGCATAGGTTGTTTGTTTTGGACAACATTTGCCCATGTTCAAGGCCCCGACTCTGTAACCTTCCCCGATATGAGCCTTCAAAGAAGATTCATTGTAAGATATAGGAACCTTGACTAGGGTTTCTTCCCCTCTCTTGGCCATCTTGTCCCCGCCCCCACCTACAGGAGTAAGTGGGGGAGGTATGGAAGGCTTTGGTTTCGTCTTCTTCGAAGACACTAGATCGCATGGGCCCTGGTCCCTCAGTCTTGAAGCCATAGAAGCTTCCAGGAGCTATGTTCAGGGAGCGTACGATTCAAGAGCGTTGCATGTAGAGCATTCGAAGCTTTTTCTATGATATAATATGAATGAGAAGTTGCAACTTGAAGATGGTATAGAGGAGGCTAATGTAAAGAATTTCAGAAGTTTGGTTGGAGGTTTGATTTATCTGACTCATACTAGGCCAAATATTACTTTCTTTGTTGGTGTAATTTCCAGGTTCATACAAAAGCCCACAAAGCATCACTTCGGAGTAGCAAAAAGGATCTTATGGTATGTTATTGGAACCACAAATTATGTGATTTGGTATACTAATTAAGTTTCGAACTTTAATCTCTAGACGTTCATCGATAGTGATTGGGCAAGTTCATTGGATGATCGAAGGAACACCTCAGCTAGTGTTTTCAATCTTGGGTCAAGAGCAATCTCATGGAGTTCAAAGAAGCAAGCTATAACAACATTATCCTCTTCAAAAGCAGAGTACATTGCATCAACTTCAGCAGCATGTCAAGCAATTTGGCTTAGAATAATTCTTTCAGATCTTTACCAAAATCAAGATGGTGCAATGGATTTTTTTGTGATAATAAGGCAACAATTGCAATGAAAAAAAAAAATATATCCAACTTTTCATGGGAGGACTAAGCATATCGATATTTATCCGCACTTCATTCGAAACTTGGTTGTAAGTAAAAAAATTATACTGAAGCACATAGTACACATGAACAGGTGGCAAATATTCGGACAAAATCACTTTCAAGAGCTAAGTTTATTTATTTCAGATCATGGTGTTTGCAACTTTGAATCGAGGGGAAGTGTTGAAGAATGATTAAAACAATGGGCTCATATTTTGTATCACTACCCTAGTATCTAGGAAATTGTGGAGGGTATTAGCCCATAAGGAGTTGGTAAAATTAGTTCTTTTTTGTTCTTTTTGTAAGTTAGTTCCTTTTTGTAAGCCTATATATAACCCCTTTGTGGAGGTTAATAAAGTAACTAGAGGAGCAATTGAGCAAAAGTTAAAAACATCTTTCCCTTTGTTTACTATTTCCTCTATGTTTTTTTTTTTGGACACAAGAACCAAAGTGGCCACCGCCTAGTTAAGTTACTGGCCATGAGACCGGGATCGAATCCGTGCCGCAACATCGCGAGAATCTCACAAGGCGCATGTGATCGCCACAGTCCGGTTGCTCAACAAGCACCCTCGAACCCGGGTGGGTGTCGAGGGGCGCGACCGGTTTACCGTTCGGCCACTAGGGCTTCGGTACTATTTCCTCTATGTTTCCAAAGCAAACTTTGTCCTCTTCCCAATACTCTAGCTCCAAGCTCTTCCCTCTCACACTTTTTGTCACTTTCACCCCTTCTTTATTTTTATTTAGACCATTTCCACAAATTTTAGTATATAAATTTGATTTATTAAATGTTCTTTTATCACTGTGGCAGTGTGGCTATAATATTTCTCAAATTATTTTTTTAGTTTAAAACTATCCAATTTTTAGAATTATTAATACTTTCATATCTATTAAGAAATCTTAAAAGACTATTTTTTTTATGAGAAAAACAATAAGTTATATTTTATTGCTTCATAGCCTAGCGGTAAAACCTCGGGTCCCGTGTGTTGGAGGTCCTTGCCGAGTCTCCACTCGTAAAAGGGGCGCAAGCAAATGAAGTCGACGCTTGCTCCTCGCACAGCTTGTACGCACATGGTGAGGGGTCAGGGGCGATCGCGTGAGTAATCCGCGGCGCCGTTGGCCACGTCCCTGACCGAACCGTGAGTGGGCGTCTTTAGGGCGTAGGTCAAAAAAAAAAAAAATATAGGTACACTTACAATGTAAAATTTGAGTACTCTACAACATTAAGGTCTACCAAAGGCTTCATAGCCTAGCGGTAAAACCTCGGGTCCCGTGTGTTGGAGGTCTCGGTTTCGAGTCTCTCCGGCCCCGTAAAAGGGGTGCGCAAGCAGCGAGTCGACGCTTGCTCCTCGCACAGCTTGTACGCACATGGTGAGGGGTCAGGGGCGATCGCGTGAGTAATCCGCGGCGCCGTTGGCCACGTCCCTGACCGAACCGTGAGTGGGCGTCTTTAGGGCGTAGGTTAAAAAAAAAAAAACATTAAGGTCTAAGTATTCGGGCGTGATCCTCAGCGTGCCATCCTCGAAGGTCTCATTACTTGTAAATTGGAGTAGATTTTTTTAAATAAGGTCAGACTTCTCTTAAATAGTGATTTTGTGGCCCCTAATTTTACTCGAATTAGTTTTTAACAAAGGCGACAAGCACCTCCCAGCATGTTCCCTTACCTTGGGGTCACGTGGTGTCAAACCCGGGATCTCTCACAACTAACAACACCCTATGCATGGGACATGATACGGGCCAATAGGCTAAGAGGCCGTTGGTACTATACTCGAATTAGTTATTCTTAATATTAAGAGGATGACTTTAAAAATACTAGATGATCATCACTAATCATCGGAGAGATCTAGTTAATAGGGTAGGTATGTGTTTGGTTTCAACTATAAATGAAAGCACACCAAAACTGCAACCAAATCATGCATCATGTGCATGGACACACAAACAACGCATGCCCACAAGTCCCAACTATAAAGAAGCCAAACAAAGAGACCAAAAGCTAGCACAAGCTCAACAATGGAGAAGAAGGGAATGACAAGAGAAGATGAAGGTGTATTGTCACATGCATGGCTCTTCTTCTTGGCCTTAGGTGTGGGGTTGGTTTTCATTGATCCATTTCAGCTAGGACCTTTAGGAGGGTATGACTACCGGCCGGTGAGGAATGAGATTGCACCATATAAGGAGGTGATGGAGCAATGGCATGGAGACAATGGGAGTAGGCTGAGGTTTGGGAGGTTGGAGTTTGTTGATGAGGTGTTTGGACCTGAGTCTTTGGAGTTTGATCTTCAAGGGCATGGTCCTTATGCTGGCTTGGCTGATGGCCGGATTGTTAGGTGGATGGGTCATAGTCTTGGTTGGGAGACCTTTGCTCTTGTTACTCCTAATTGGTAAGCTTCCTTAACTCTTTCTTCTTCTTCTTCTCCTTCTTCTTCATATATTTCCCCTTCTTGATCATGTCTACCTTCTTCCATCATCATCATCTTCTTCTTTTTCTCCTTTTTTTTCTTCTTCATGTATTTGTCCTTCATGTCTATTGTCATCTTCTTCTTCTTCATATGTTTCTCATTTTTCATGTCTATCTTCATCATCATCATCTTCATCTTCATCTCATCCTATTTTATTCTTCTTCATATGTTTCTCTGACGCTAATTGCATGAAATTAGTGGCAGTTTTATTATAACCGTCGCTAAATATATAAATATAGAGACGGTTAAACAAACCGCCGCCAATTCTGCATTTCGCGGCGAAACACATGTTTTCTTGTAGTGCATGTCTATCCTCTTCTGATTCATCTTCTCCTTATTATGTTTCTTCATCTTTCTCATCATGTTCTTCTTCATCTTCTTCTTCTCTTCCTTCACATAACCAACACACAACACATAACAAACCAAAAACTCAAATTATTTTCTACCTTCAAAACCTACAACTACCTCTAATTACTTCTAAACTAACACATATCAAACCACTGTCTTAATTATACATTTATACATACATAAAGGTCTGAGAAGTTATGTGCAAACGGAATACACTCAACAACACCACTACAACACACCCACGAGAAGCTTTGCGGCCGCCCTCTCGGCCTAAGATTCAACAAAACCTCCGGCGAACTCTACACCGCCGACGCCTATCACGGCCTTCTCGTAACCTCCCCTCACGGTGGCCTTGCCACTCCTCTTGCAACTCACGACGTCCATGGAAACCCCATTCTCTTCGCCAATGACTTGGATGTTCACAACAATGGCTCCATCTTCTTCACTGACACCAGCATGAGATACAACAGAAAGTAAGATCCATTCTCATCATCAATCTATGTATATATATATATTTTTTTGACAAAGGCCACAAGCACCTCTTGAAAGTCAGGGGAGGACAACGCGACATCCATGCGTGCGTGTGTGTGTATATATATGTTTTATAATCTTGGTGATCTCATGTTTAATTAATTAAAACTTCATGTTTAACTGTTTAAGGGATCACTTCATTATACTACTGGAAGGAGAGGCAACAGGGAGACTACTGAGATATGATCCTTCTTCTAAAACAACTCATGTTGTTCTTCAAGGCTTGGCTTTTCCAAATGGAGTTCAGTTGTCTAAAGACCAGTCTTTTCTTCTCTTCACTGAGACAACCAATTGCAGGTAATTAGTTTTATAAGTCACAAACAACTTCATAAAAACAATAGTTACATACGATAATCATATATAACTTACATATATATACAATGTTTGTGCAGGGTGATGAAGTACTGGTTGGAAGGTCCGAAAAGAGGGAAGGTGGAGTTGTTTGCAAACTTGCCAGGGTTCCCAGACAATGTGAGGATGAATGAGAAGGGACAGTTCTGGGTGGCCATAGATTGCTGCAGAACTGCAGCACAAGAAGTCCTATCAAAGAAGCCATGGCTGAGGAGCATCTACTTCAAGCTTCCACTGAAGATGAACTTTCTGGCAAGGATGATGGCCATGGAGATGTTCACAGTCATATCTCTCTTCAGTGAAGATGGTGAGGTTCTGGAAGTGCTTGAAGATAGAGGAGGTGAAGTGGTGAAGTTGGTCAGTGAAGTCAGGGAAGTGGATGGGAAGCTTTGGATTGGAACTGTGGCTCATAATCATATTGCTACACTTCCTTTTCCTTTCAGACTTACAGAGGAAGTGACCAGTTCATGAGTTGCATGTAGTAGTAGCTAGCTCTTCATCTTTATGTTTGAGCTTTATTATCACTTCATATAAGTTTTTGTGTTTAATGTTTTGACTTTAATGTCTTCAGTTTTTTTTTTTTTTGAAAAATGTGATAAACCACTTTTTATTTATGATAATGTATGTTAACGTTAATAAAAAATATCGGGGATGATTGTCTTGTTAGCTGTATTGTAGAGATCACCCAGAGTACTCAGGGGCTTCGCGGCTCCCCGATCTCTACGTCTTGATCTCCTATGTGAATTGTAGACTTTGTTTTCAGTTCTTAGTTTTATTTTTATTTTGTTTTATTATTTAGAAGTTTTGTTAATGAATAATCATATAGGTTGGTTATCATTATCAAATGATCAAATTATGCATAGGCAGTTCGAGTTCAACTCAGTCTCAAGTCTGACTAAAGTCGGTTCAAGTTTTAATTTTTTTTTTTAACATAGAGGATAAACCCCTCTACAGAGAGACATCAAGGGACGTGGCCTTAGGTGATGAGCACCCTTGACCCCTCACCATGTTCATACAGATGGGAGGACTCCAACCTGAAACTTGTACACACTAAACGAATTACACAAACTGCTCCCCATTTATGAAGTGAGTTTAAATTTGAGAAAGACGCTTCAAATCAAGTGAATTACCCAATACGTGGGACCTGAGTTCAAGCTTGTATTTTTTAGCTTGAAATTAATTTTGACTTCAGTTCAAGCTCAACTAAAATACTTGCAATTTATTTTTTAAAAAATTTAAAAAATAAAAATTTATTTATTAAAAAATTATATTATATTATTTATTTTTATTGTATAGAAGTATAGAAAAACTCTAGTTATTTTGGGTCGTCTGAGAGGCCGGGAGCGCCCGATCCTCGTCACTCCCCAGAGCTCGAGGTTTTGCTCCCCGCCGGCGACCACGCAACGGCTGCCGCCGCACCGATCTGAACGTGGTATCTCCTCGTTTCCCTCCGCATCAAGCGTCATGCTTGAGTTTCGTTTTCCTTTAAAACTTCTATCTTTAGTCGATTGTCCGTCACTCTTTCTTTCCTCTAGGGTTTGCCTTTTATTCTTGGTTGGAGCTAGGGTTTTGCTTTAATTCATGAACTTTTAAGGTTATTTATTTATTTATTTTTATTTATTTTTGCTCTATTGGGTTATTCTTGGTTTTGATTTGGTTGTCTTTACGTCATTCTGAATTCTTGCTGTTGAAATTTTGATGTGCCATGGTTGTCGAATTTGTTTCTCAGCGTGAAGATAGATTGCTAGTTGATGGCTGGTTCCGAGTTCTTGTTTTGATAGTTGAAAATAGATTGTTCTTATATGTCATGGTTTAAATTTTAATGGTCTCGGGAATATGATTTGTTGTGTTGATTTTTGATTGAATTTTATGAGTAATTGGGTAATTTAGTGTTCTGGATGGTGAGTTTTCATTTATTTTTGTTGTTCTTAATTGATTCTGATTCTTTGTTGTTGTAAATTGATTAGCTATAGTCTAATATCATCAATTTGGTAACATGTATGTTGAATTTGTTTTTATTATATTTTATTTTAACGTCAGCGGAAATACTTTTTAATCTAGCATCACTCAAACAGTATTGAATTTCTTATCATAGAATGTAACCATGTATTACTTCTTGATGAATATAGTACCTGTGCAGTGCTCACTAATAAGTAAATAGTTATACCTTACTGCCAAAGTTGACAATTTTTTTATATTCTTTTTTTGATGATTTATTCTGTAAGTATTGATCGCATTAGCATGTGTTCTGAAGATCCAAAGTATTGCTTATTGTTTGAGAGCTTCTATCCTGCAAGCTATACTGTCCGCAATTGTGGAGCTTTAGTAGACTTGTATTCACTATAAATGGTTGAAACTTATGATGAATTAGCATCATTGAAGCATCTTAGTTCTCCTTCTATCTTCTTGCTTAGTTTTTAGCTTATGTGTTGGAAGAACCATCATCTATGAGGATAAATTAACCACCACATTACCATGGTTAACAGCAACAACAAAAGGCAGTGCCCACATCATGGAAGTATAGATGGGGCCTTCACATAACCATTTGTTTAACATCAAAATAATAGGTTTTATGGGTTTAATTGTGCTATAGAGTGTCCACGTTAATAATGCTTCAATGAAGATGAGCCAATGAACACTGCGTTTGTTGGTTTAGAAAATTATAACTTATATTTCAAGAAGTAAATGTTAATTTATTTTGAACAAGATGAAGCAAACATGTTATTGAAACTAACATTTAAATAACTTCAAGTGAGATCAACAGATGCAAGATATCATTTAAGATAATTTTGTAATTAAACTATAATGCAGATCATGACTTTGAGACCACAGATTGATCATCAACTCAGCAACACCCTATGCACTATTTGTTTATTTATTTAGTTTTGAATTATGTATCTTTATTTAATAGTTTCAAATTTTCTATATAACAGAATATGGTGTTTGACTCATAAGCTATTATCATTTATTGGTAACCTACACGGAAGCTTAATAGAAACCTTCACAATTCAGAACTTTGAGTAGATTGAGGCTAGGGCTAACCTCTTGATAAGTTGTTATAGGAGGAAAATGTTGGGCAGCCCATCTACCGCAGTTTGTGTCTGTCCTTTCTAGTTCATTACTGATACTATTGTTTGCCATTATTTTTGACCCTTCAAAGTGAAACCCTGACACTTCTAGGCTGATTATTTGTTTTTGGAAACTTCGCATTGTTTTTTAGAATACATTAATGTCAAAATCTGCATATGTTTTGTTAATCATTTCCTGTCTTCATTCTAACTCTTTTCTTCAGAGATCGAATATTGTGAGTGGTTAGAAAAATGATAGAAGGAGCACGCGTCCATCTGAAGGGATGGCAGCAAGCAGCTGTTGCTGTTGGTTCTGCTCTTGGTGCTCTCATGGACCCCAGAAGAGCAGATTTAATAGCTGCTCTTGGGGAGACAACTGGAAAACCAGCTTTCCAAAGAGTGCTTGAGCGAATGAAGAAGAATCCTGAGGGAAGAGTAAGTTTATTTAATATGTATGCAGGTACTTAATTCAAGTAGAGTTTTCTTTTTTGTAGTAATTTGGAGCAAAACATTACAAGAAGTATTTTATCAACGACTGGATCAAAAGTCTTCGGTTATAGAGCCAATCCAACTTCCATATGAAATATAGGATTGTATAAAACATGGATGGTAAATGGGTTTTTTGTGCACTCTGAAGTACTATATATATATATATATATATATATATGAAAATGTTAGAGTTCGGCGGGCCGCAAGTGCGGCCGGCCCACTCTAACACTCATGCACAGAAGGGTGGGTTTGTTGTTTTTTTTTTTTTTTGGGTGTTAGAGTGGGCCGGCCGGCCGCCAGTGCGGCCGGCTGGACTCTAGCACGTCTGTACACACACACACACACACACACACACACACACACACACACACACACACACACACACACTTGGCGCAGTTCACTTATCTTCTCAAGCCTTGAAGAAGACTCCTGAGGGTAGAATAAGTTTATTTAATATGTATGCAAGTACTTAATTCAAGTAGAGTTTTTTTTTTGTGTTTGGTAATTTGGAGCATAACATTGCAATAAGCATTTTATCGATGACTGAATCAGAAGTCTTCAGATATAGAGCCAATCCAACTTCCATATGGAATATAGGATAGTTATGAAAAGTGGATGGTAAATAGGTATTTTTTGTGCATTCTGAAGTACTATATAGATGTATACAAACTTGACACAGCTCACTTATCTTCTCAAGTCTTGAACCTGGTAAAGAATGGTAATCCAACCTCAACCCTGTGAGATATCGCCAGCTTCTGAAATTAGGCATTTTATCTGAGTGGTTTCATTAGGTTGTATTTTCTGATCTTTAGTTAAGAAGATGTTGAAGTACATATCTTGTACATTATGTTTTTTCTCTTTCCATTTGGAGTATTTCACACTTCACAGTATATGCAGATTCTCTTTGATTATGGCATTGTTTAGAGGTAAACTCTGGATTTTATTTGGGCCTTTTGCTGAGTGCTCTAGAGGGCCATATTTGTGAACACTTAACTGGATGATGTATTTCACAGTATATGCAGATTCTCTTTGATTATCCCATTGTTTAGAGGTAAACTCTGGATTTTATTTGGGCAACATTATTTTTAAATTTTCTTTTGCTGAAAGCTCTAGAGGACCATATTTCTGAACACTTAACCGGATGATGTAAATTTCCCTAGATCATCATTGCTGACATCCACTTGTCTCAAATGCCTAAAGTAATTGAGCTATTCCATTTATCTTTCTCACGCCTGCTCTTTCTCCTGCTAGAGAGACTAATCAGTCTAATTTACATGACAACCATCTCCCTTGGATCTTCTTATGATTAACTTTTTCATTTGTTCTCCATGTTCAGGTATATCATGGGATGAATATTATAAACCGTAGTTAATGCTTTTGGCAACTCTTAGATTTATAGCACATTTACTCCTTATTTTGAATCTCAGAGTAGATTGATAAAGATAGATAAAGGAAGATGTTGTCAAGCAAGCAAAATTGATACTTGGAAATATGATTTCTTTGCATTTTTGGGGAAATTTCACTAAACTACACTGTGGTATACCTCTATATCATTTTGGGATTTGTGGTTTGACTTGTGACAATTTAGTACCCTGTGGTGGAATCCGTGAGCATACTGGTGCCAAAACACATAACCCCGTTAACACTTGCTGACGTTGTAAAAAAAAACATGAAATGACCTTGTTACCTTGTGAAATGATCTTTTTATATAAGGGTAAAAATGTCATTTCATGTTTTTTTTTTGTCACGTCAGCAAGTGTTGACAAGATTATATGTTTTGGCACCAGTATGCTCATGGATTCCACCACATGGTATTAAATTGTCACAAGTCAAACCACAGGCCCAGAAATGATACAGAGACATATCACATGGTAGTTTAGTGAAATTTCCTCTAAGAAAAAATATCTACTTCGAAAATGTAGTGGGAGTATACCAATTAAAAATTTTGCAGCATAGGGTATAGAACATCAAAAGGTATAATGATTTGTAAATCACGCACATTTTGCATCTTTCTTTATACCTGTACGTAAGCGTAAAACATACCAAAAGCACTAATGATAATTCTCACATAAGCTGCTTGTGATTGATTCCTTGATTTTCTGTCCTTTTTTTTTTTGGTTCAGGATGTTCTTTTGTGCCAGCCCCGAGTTGTGTCTGCGCAAGTCTCCCATGCATGGGACATGCCAGAAAACACCTTTGGTTGGGCTTATGCTAGGTTCATGGGAACAAGAAACTTTTCCCCAGATGATCGGCCACCAGTTCGGTTTATGGACTCCGAAGAACTAGCATACGTCGCCACACGTGCTCGTGAAGTGCATGATTTCTGGCACGTCCTATTCAATCTTCCAACAAATTTGATCGGTGAGTCAGCCCTTAAGGTGATAGAATTTGAGCAAATGCTTCTCCCAATGTGTCTGCTTTCCGTGATCGGTGGTTCCGCGAGGTTCAACGAGAAGCAGAGGGCTCTATTCTTCAGACATTATTTCCCATGGGCCACACGCGCCGGAATAAATTGCACCGACTTAATATGTGTTTACTATGAGAATCATTTCCACGAGAACCTTGATGATGTGCGAAAGAATTGGGGAATCATTCCTTGCCCTGATCCGAAATTGAAGACTTAATTTCATTGATGTCATGTTCTAGTTTTATCATCCAGATCAAAAGATAGTATGAAGCATTGAAACAATGTACCAGCTTCTCATGTAATTTGTCTTCTGTGCAAATAGAAATAAGTTTATATCTAGTTTTTTTCTCAGATTGAAATTCCTGGTTTTAATTTATGTGAACTTCTTCTTGTTGATTGTGTTGAACACTAGATGTGAACTTCTGCCAAAATTGTCCGGTAGTGAACAAAAATGGGTGAAAGTCTTACCTTCTCAAAGTGCTTGGAAATGGGGATAAAGTTACACTTGAAAATAGATTTTTATATGTTAAAGCTCATTTTACTTGTTTCGGTGATTAAAAAAAAAAAAAACTGAGGTGGATCTAAGTCAAATTAGGGAAGGGTTGAAGTGAGAAAGTTTGCGGTGATTTTTTTGGCCGCTATGAACGCTCTAATGAAAGGGAGTTTTGGCGCAATGGTATTTGGAAATCTTTTTCCGGACCCCGCGTATAGCGGTAGTTTTGTAGCACTATGTTGCCCAATTGTTACCCAAAACTATGACTTTATTTTACAATTATAACCTTGAAAATAAGTATTGCAAACCATATACTACATGTAAATAATAGAGATTTTTAGGATGAAACTACAAATTTAAACTATTTTTTTGAAATAAAATATTTTCAGGGTTATGTGCACAAAAAATCACAAATCCCTAAACCCTTTATAAGCCTCACTCGCATTCTCGAATCTCTATCACGAGGAGCAAAATGGCGATCATCTACGCTTCGCGCCGCCGCCACTCGCTGCTCCACCACCTCCGCCGCCTGATGACCACCACCTCCTCCGGCACCGGTGCCGGACAGTCTCCGGATCCTCAATCGCCACCCACCATCTCCGTCTCCGCCGCCAAATCTCGCCTCCGCCGCGAGTTCGATCCGGATAAGGCCCTCTCGATCCTCTCCTCTCTCCCCTCCAACCCCTCTCCCTCCTCCCGCTTCGCCTTCGATCTCGCCGTCCGCCGCCTGGCTCGAACCCGCCGCCTCTCCGACGTCCAGTCCCTACTCCGCTCCCGCTTGCTCGCCTCCTCCTCCTCCTCCCATGAACCCTTCATCTCCTCCCTCATCCTCTCCTATGGCACCGCCGGCATGCTCGACGACGCCCTCTCCCTCTTCGAGGAACTCCCCTCTCTCGGCTCTCCCCGCACCGTCGTCTCCTTCAACGCCATCCTCTCCGCCTGCCTCAAAGCCAAGCTCCCCGCTCGCGTCCCCGCCTTCTTCTCCGATCTCCGAGAAACACTCCATAGTCCCCGACAAGATCTCCTACTCCATCCTCATCAAGTCCCTCTTCCTCTCTGGCAACTCCGACAAAGCTCTGGAAACCCTCAGGGTAATGGAAGACAAAGGCCTCGAGATCACAGCAATCACCTACACTACTGTTCTCGATTCTCTCTATAAAGCAGGGATGTCTGAAGAAGCCGAGAAGCTCTGGACCACAATGGCGGAGAAAGGATGTGTGCCAGACTTACCAGCGTACAACGTGAAGGCTTCTCACTGTGCGCTCCATGGGAAGCCTGATGACGTTCAATTGTTGATAAAGGAGATCGAGGCTGCGGGATTGAAGCCTGACATCATCACCCTAAACTATCTTCTTACAAGCTTTTGCAAGGCTAAGGAGTACAAGGAAGCGAAGAAGATTTATGAGAGCATGAAGGGGAAGACCCGCAGGCCAAATGCGGCTACATATAAGAATTTGTTGGCATGTTTGTGTGGTAATGGGGACTTGGATTGGGGTTTGGTGGTGTTCAAGGATAGTGTGAGAAGTAACAAGATTCCCGATTTTCGGACAATGAGGAGCTTTGTGGAGGGATTGGTGAAGGCTTCAAGGATTGATGATGCAAAGAGTGTGATTAATGAAGTAAGGAAGAGGTTTCCTGAGAGTTTGGTTGGTGGTTGGAAGCTGCTTGAGAAAGAGCTTGGGTTGGATGTGGAGGGAGAAGTATCTGTTGAAGTAGAGGCTGCATGATCTGAAAAAGAATACCTTTGAGAGAAATTTTGGCCCTTTGCAATCTTGATGGGTTATCTGAGGAGAAGGGAGTGTGTGACATGTTAATGTATCCATGAACTGAGTTGGCCACAGAGGTATGAATTATGTAAGCTTTGTCTAGCTATTTTTCTCTCTGAGAAGGAATTAAGTCTTCAAGGTGCAAAATTTGATAGTTTTTCTTCTCATGCTTTGATGTTAGTTATATGGTTTCTTTGTAGACTAGTTGTTACTTGATATTCAATTGAATTAGTTGGCTAATAATCTCTAGGAGCTTTTCATCTTCATGTTGAATGTTTTGGTTCCTTGCAATCATCTGCCCATTTTTTTGCTGTGCCGTATGATTCATTCCAAAGAAGTCTTCATTAATGTTTAATCCACACCAATATGGCTTTCCAACAAGTATTCAAGTGTTCAAAGCACTAAATTTGATAGCTTTTTCTTATGCTTTTATGCTGCCGATATGGTTTCTATCTAGACTAGTTGTTACATGATATTCAATTGAGTTAGTTGGTTAATGAGATCTTGGAACTTTTATCTTCATGTTGAATGTTTTGGTTTCTTGCAATCATCTGCTCATTTTTTCGGTGTGCCATATGATTCATTTCATCTCATTAATCTTTAATCCGCACTAGTATGGCTTTCCAACAAGTATTCCTGTATTCAAAGCACTAAATTTGACAGTGTTTCCTCATGTTTTGATGCTGGTGATATGGTTTCTTTCTAGACTAGTTACTTGATACTCAATTGAATTAGTTGGCTAATAATCTCTTGGAGCTTTTCATCTTCATGTTGAATGTTTTGTTTGGTTCCTTGCAATCATCTGCTCATTTTTTTGGTGTGCCATATGATTCATTTCAAAGAACTCTTCAGTAATCTTTAATCCACGCCAATATGGCTTTCCAACAAGTATTCAAGTGTTCTAAGCACTAAATTTGATAACTTTTCCTCAGAGGCTTTGATGCTGGAGATATGGTTTCTTTCTAGACTAGTTGTTACTTGATATTCAATTGAATTAGTTAGTTAATGATCTCATGGAACTTTTCATCTTCATGTTGAATGTTTTGATTCCTTGCGCAATTATCCACTCATGTTTTCAAGTGTCTAATGATTTACTTCGAAGTGCTCTTCATTAACCTTTAATCAGCACCAATATGGCTGTATAATTGAAGCATGAATCAATTGACTTGCCATGTTTAATTTTAATAATCTGCGAAGGCATTTAAATACTGTTCCAGATTAATTTTTTTTAAGAAAATTTTTATTTTTCACCATTGACTCATGTCTCTTGTTTCATATATTAGAGAAACCTTGTTTGCTAACATGGATCCTAAGCAGACTGATGAGTTCAGAGTGGAGGCTGTTTGATGGTGGCCATTTCTTCCCAGATGTCTGAAAAAACAGAGTTGTTGGTCTCCCTTAATTGTACTGGTTTTGAATTGATGATAAAACTGTTTAAGCCTATTCTGTAATTTTGTGGAGAATGATAAAGGCCTACTAAAACACTGGTTTATAAGATGTAAATTTCTTGTAATGATTGTTACCTTGTATTTCTAGTTAGTAGCATCACATGTGATTTCAACACAAGTGGTCTTTTTTTTAAAAAAAAAAGTTTGTCAAACCTATTATCTATAGGAATTTTCTGTTTTTTTTTTTTTATAAAAAAAACTTTACATCTTGAGATAAATAGGAAATAAGATCAATAAACAAATGAATTCTTTTGATCAATTTTCAATTCCCTCCAATATTCATCAATCCAAAGATTTGGTTAAATATCAACCAGACCAAGAGACTAGATACTAATTGATACACAAACTCCTGATCTGCTTGTTCACATACAGTTTTTATCACTTTGACTGAGGATGGTATTGATTCAAAGAAAATTACAGAGAATCTAACTATTATATGTTAATTTGAGCTAGCAAACACTATTCTCAGATTTTTTTTTTTTAAGTTCTTGGAACAATATTTGGAATAAACAAAACTCTTCTGAAGCTACCTCCAGCCATGTGACCTTCGAGAATAGTCACTGCCGCTGTTCTGCTTCTTCCTTCAGCATCAGGCTTCTTTTGATCAGATGTCGCTGTTTTCTGTTTTCGCAGGATATCTTCTGTATATTGAGACCACAAGGACTCCCTGTCTTTTCTGGGCATCTTGGAATACCTTGGATCAGGCTTCATGACTTGTTTTGCTTCAGACCAAGAATTAAGGACCGTCTTCTTACCCTCTGTCGTCTGGGTGATGGCAGCCTCCGGGGTTATAACTTCAGCCAATAGATTGCGGAATTCACGAACACAGCGCTGGAGAGTAGAGTTAGGTGTCAGATTCCCTTGGTAAAAAAGTAACTCACTCTTTTAAAGACCAGAGGTTGACAAATTTAAGATGGCCAACATCCTCTGGGCAAGACATGTCTAAATTCAAATATTATGTGCGACACGTTTTAATGATGTTATAAGAACTAAATCATAATAGAGTAAAAAACAATCAAGCAGAATTTCAGCAGTTGTTAAACATTCCTTGTCTAAATTCAAATATTATCACAACAACAAAGTTCAGGTACATCAGTAGAAACTTTGAAATTATTTCTTCTGTGATGGTTGACATAAGCAAAATATACCATCAATAAGGAAAATATCCAGGTATGCGCAAACCAGGCAACTGGAATATATATAAATAAGGAGTCTTATTGCTGACATTGGTTGGCTTAGAACATGTAATACCAAAAAGGAAACCATAGAGGAAGGCCAGATGCAATAGGATTTTCAGAACCTTGAATTGCAGACCTCACATAATAGCAAGCAAAGCTATCACAATGGCGAAGGAATATCAGCAAAGGATGATTCCCATAGAGAAAGTAGGACTGAGTGCAGAGAAGTTGGTACAGAGGAGCATACAAACACCTCCTCTACACTGACTCCTATGGAATGCTGAGGTAAGGAGGGCAGGTTTAGGATTTATAACCTTAACTAGCTTGGAAAATTTTTGCATTTCCGGAGCTAGAAGCTGGAGGGCCAACTCAGTAGTTGAGGGAGACTGGGAGAGTTACAAACCATGATGGAAGGAATGAAAAGCTTAATTAAGTTGGGCAGCAGGAGAGCTATGATATACACTGACAACCAGGGGTTGGCTAGATGCTTACAACTAGACATGGCAGAGATAAACTGGAGCGCAAGGAGAAGCATTGATGAATGCAACGATATGTTAAGCCAAATCCAATATTGGGAGCTGGAATACATCCCTAGAGAGCCTAATACATGTGCTGATGCATTGGTCACTATGGCAAGAGATTCAGGGACAAACATGGTGTTTACAGACAAACAAAGCATGCCGGATTCACTGAAGCAACTATATTTTGAGTTGAAGTCTAATGTAAATGTTTAGCTAGTCAGCTCTTTCAATTACCAAAAAAAAAAAAAGGAAACCATAGAGCAATGCAATCAAGTTCCACTAAGAGCCAGAGAAACACCCTATGTACTGGATTTGACAAAATGTTAGAACACCATACAAGCAATGTCAGAAGATCATCTGTATTGGGTCTAAGAAATAGCCATACAGTGCTATAACTTAGGCCACTGATCCAGTAGTATTAACATTGGGACATATCTAGAAAGATACTGCATATGCAGAAAAGTTCACAAGTATATGAATGAGCAGAAGTTATTTATCTGAAGCATATATTGATAAATATTCTCTCTATCATGTTCAGCTGTTATGTATTAGTTTCATCCTTGTCAAGTACAGCACTTGTTTCATTACTTTTTGATACTTGTGCAAGAAAATAAAAAGAGTTGTGAAAGCAGCTCATAGTATATTTGCCACTAATTATTCAATGCTGAGATCTGTAATGAAATCCTGAATTATTCAAATGACTATTGAAAGACAAGTCTAATGCTTACTTTTAGTTAGGGCATGCAGGCAAAATATACATCGAATAAATCTCTACGCAATCATGGGATGTATTTATCTGACAAGCAAATCATTTCTTGTATCAAATAAAAAGCAGGACATCACCTCATACAAATCCTTAACATGTTCACGGAAGAGTTTCTCAGCATCGGTTTGGCCAAGTTCTGGGTTTATTGCACGGCCCTGGGGATCTTTATCTAGTTTAGGCTTAGATTCAGTCCAAGATGCCTGCAAAGTGAAAGATAGTATTTTAGGTGAAGTTGTAACAGCAAAATTTTTCAATAAAATAAAAACTTGACAAAAAAGGGAGACGCCCTAAAGCAACATTGTGTAACTTATCACGGGTGCTGATGTAAACCTTGAAATGTTAGCATAGGAGCAAAGAATTGAAAACTTGCAATTTTTAACAGAGACCAAAGTATGAAGTATGCCAATTTTGATATAACACCCTACACGGACTATCCTGTCACTCCAGATATTAGTGATCAGCCAAACTGAGATTTATAAACCAACAGATACAACTAACACTTAAGAACTGACTTAAAATACATAATTAGAAAGGCAAGCACAAATTAAGCACAATTTCCTACTAAAATTAAAAGTTGAAAAGGGTAACCTTCGGGTCTTTGATTGTTTCAACAAGTAAGGCCTGATAAGAAGCCACTGCTTCCTTCTTACGAATCTTCAATTTCACTCTTTCCATTTCTTGCTCTTCTCTTTCTTTCCTTTTTCGCAATTCCCTCTCCCTTTCCTTTAGTTTCTCCTACAAAAGTTACAGAATGGTAAGATAGCTGTTACATCAGTAGATGCATGGATCAAAATATTAACACTCTGAAACATATTTCCATTATAGTCACAATATAGCAGTTCATAAAAATTTAAAAATAGTACCTGCTCATCCTTTTTGGCTTTAGCAGCTTGTTCTTGTTCCTCTTCCGCAGATTTAAGTTCAGATATATATTCATTGAACAAAATTTCTCTATCTTCATGTTTTACAGTCTTGTATCTCGGATCATTCCTCAAGCTGTCTTTTACCTACCAAACATCAGAAGTCCATCTTACCATCAAAATTAAATACTTCATGTTAAAACATGATATCAAACTTTGCAAGTACCCTAGCAACAGAAGCTTACTTCATCAAAGACAATAACTTACCCAGCAGTAACTTTCCCTATCTACATGTATTACAGTCTTGTAAATTGCCAGCTGAAATATTTAAAATTGACTATAACTTACCCTAGACCACCGACTATTTGGCGTAATATCTCCTCTGTCACGAAGCATAGATTTAAAACTAGAAGTTGCAGCCATACGTATGGCTTGAATTTTTTCTTCAGCTGCCTTCTTCAGAGGAAGTATTCTGCCAATAAACCACAATAGATCTTTACTTGATCTATCATGTATCAAAGGAATATATAGAAAGAATATTTTTGAATTAAGTGGTTTTAAGGATCCACAACATTCATTTCATTAAGGAATCAACTCCAACTGAGATAATTGAGAAACAAATGCCAATGATAAATATTCACCACAGGATATTCAGTAACACTTACTTTTCATTCAAGAGAAGTTCTTGCTCCTTGCGCTTCAAAACAATGAATCGTGGATCATTGCCCCATTTTTTCTTAAATGTTTCATAGTCAGTTCTGTGATCAATATCCTGAATCACAGAAGGAAATTCTTGTAAACAGTTGGTTGTTTTAATAGGACATTGACAACAAGTATTCTAATTACAAAAACACAAGCGGCTGAGCCATGGAAAAAAAAAAAAAAAATCATATTTTGTAACCTCTGAAGCTTCTTCTAGAAGTTGTTTGAAACCATCTATAGCAGCCTTTTGTGCTGCTCGTTCTTCCTTGCGTACTTCTTCAGCTCGTGTGCGGACAAACTGTTCAAACACGGCCCTTCGTGTAGAATAACCAGGAACAGCCTACAAAAATAATCACTCAAATAAGAGGACCAGACAAGCACAAATAAACAACTTTTTCACAATCATGCAATCGTGACTCAAATTGTATGATTTAATACAAATTTGATGCCAACCAATTCAAGTCAGACCATAATTCATAATCAAAGCAAAACATCTTAATCATACAAACGGATTTGTGACTCAGTAAAGTTGAGACAATTCAAAAGCAGCAACCTTGTTTACCTATATATTATAGCTTTGTTAACCCAAGCCCTGTTAGATTATAGCCATGGTCTCAAAACCGCAAAGCAATCTAATTCAAGTCTTTTGCAATTCACATTTCTAATCATGACCTTACCTCACCAAGGGGGCCAAATTTTATTTTAGTTTTAGTTCTATTTCTCACCTTCAGATAATTTATATAATGGCCTCAACCTCAATACATATGATACTTGTATACAACAACTTGATAGCAACTTTGTCACAACAACCACCCCAATCCAGATAAAGGGAATAGAATTCTCTTCATGAAGCTTGTTACAGGGGAGAGGTGATAAACATAATCTACGGCACCTCAAACAGAGTTAGATGAAAGAATCTAGATAAAATTGTAGGTAGAGAAACGGTTTTTATTTATGGAGAATTTAATGAACATGTAGAACATAGTTGTTTCAAATTTGAAGGTGTCCACGAAGGTTTTGAATGCTGATAGAAGTACGGAATGCTCTTCTAGATTTAGCATTGGCGTATGATATCATTTTCAGAAAACACGTCTAGCAAAATAAGTTCATTTAGTTACTTGAAGACTCAATTTGAATGGTAGCCAAACATTTTTCATCCTTCTTTGGATAGTAAATAGAAAATATTAAAAGAATTAAGTTATGATAACAGATCACAATGTAACAATTTTTTTAGGTAAACAACAGAATAAAGATTGGTAGCATTAAATATATGAATTAGAAGATGGCACAGAAATAGATTGATCAAAAACCCCAAGATAGTTTGTGGAATCTCAAACACATAAAGGCAATCAAAGAAAAGGATAGATTGTTAAAAAATTAAAAAATTAAAAAATTTATAAAAAAACACCCAACAATTTCAGTTAATCCAATCAGCTTATCGCTTATCCCCCCTGTGCATATTAAGGGCCATATTTCAGAATAAGATAATACTCCTTGACTGATACTAGTTGCCAAACATAACGAAAGAATAAGGGAGCATAAGCCAAGTTTGTTTATGACTTGTTTATTCGTTAATAAAATTTATGATATAATTATAAAAATAAATTTAATATATTACTAATTGTATACAAAATCACATATTGTGGAATTAATCAGAAGTTAGAATTGTGGAGAAACACTCTTGAGAATAGAGGTTTTAGGCTTAGTAGAAGTAAAATAGAATATATGCATTGTAATTTTAGTCAAAGTAGGAAGGACGAAGGGAAAGTGACACTAGGTGGGGTAGTAATGCTAACCATTTTGAGTATCTAGGTTCCATTTTCCAGGAGAATGGGATAATCGATGAAGATATATCTCATAGAATCAGAACAGAACAAGATAACTAAAATGGAAAAGTGATACGAGTGTGCTATGTGATAAGAAGATGCCTAATAAAGTGAAAGGAAAGTTTTATCAAATGACAGTTAGATCGGCCATGTTATACGAGAGCGAGTGTTGAGCAATGAAGTTCAACATATTCATAAGATGGATGTGGCAAAAATGAGGATATTAAGGTGGATGTGTGGTCATACAAGATTGGATAAGATTAGAAATGAAAACATCTGACAGAAAGTGCATGTTGCACCAATTGAAGATAAAATAAGAGAAGGCGTTTAAGATGGTTTGGACGTGTGTCATAAACCCCTAGGTGCCCTAGTTTGAAAATGTGATAGTTTAGTAATAGAAGATAAAAAGAGGGGTAAAGGTAGACCGATGATTACATGGATAGAGGCAGTGTCTAAGGACATACGTTTAATAGATATTGATCCGAATCTTGTCTTTGATAGATCTACATGGAGACAGGGAATTCATATAGCTGACCTCATCTAGCATGGGATTAAGGCTTAGTTATTGTTATTGTTGTTGTATACAAAATCACATCTATCTAAATCTTTGTTAAATAAAATCATATAATAAATACTAATGAAATTCAATGCCAAGAGAAATAATCTTTTTATAGGGTTTAAATAAAATTTTCAAATGTAAATGACTGCATTCAAGAAATCCTTCACAACCTTGTTTAGAAAACACACCAGAAATTTTCACAAGCCTTTTGACAAGCTTGCTTGCTAGCTCCTCTAGTTTCTCCTTAAGCCCAAAAACAAACTCCTCAAAAGCATGATCATAAGCTATAATAAGGTTGTTCATGCGCCCATAAATTTATGTGTGCTAGCTCCCCTAGTTTCGCCTCAAGCCTGTCAACAAACTCCTCAAAAGCATGTTCATAAGCTATAATAAGGTTGCTCATGCACCCATAAATTTGCCAATGTGCTCCTCAACAAGCATGTGCACAAGTTCATTACCAAGCCTATTCGCAGGCCTATATCAAAATGTCACGAGCCTGAATAAGCCAAGCTTAGACTCATTAGGTCTAATTTGTTTTCTAAACAGCTTTAAAATAGAGCTTGACTTTGTTCAACATGATTAATAGACAAACGATAAAGGAGCTTTGAGGCAGTTTGTGAACAGATTGGTCCATTTACAGTCCTGATAATAAGTTGGAGGCAGGAAAATATAACCAGTGTTTAAACTGCTCAAGTTAAGGCCTTTCGCACAATGTATACTCTAACTTAACCCAAAAAAGGTGGGCTGTTCCTACTAAGTGATAACCTGAAAGATGCTACGTCAATTTCAATCACAGTACTCGCAACCAAGAACAAGCAAACTACCTTCATTCTCTTGAAACATTTATGGTTAGCTAAGTTATTCAGAAAACATGGGATCAAATTATCATAATGTAATTTGTTGATAATGTGGGAATTTCTAATTGTTCATGAATCATAATAAACATATCAAATGTTTGATGGGGCATCAATGTAAAAAATTGCAGCATCATAAAAACACATTCCTGAGCAAACTATAGAAGAAACTTTCACCACATGAAAAATATACATTAAGTCTAACACACCTGCACCACGGAGTTGTGGTAGGAAAGGCCCAAAATTCATAATCTTTAGACTCAACAAACCTTAAAGCGTGGATCGAAAACTATCTTTGGTAATTCTTTGTCCCATTTTGAGAAAGGTGCTATTCCTCGTTCTTTAAGCATTTCCTTCAAAATTAAGCAGGCAAGAAAAGGGTTAGATGACAATTTCAAACTTCGGTAAAATCAAGTTGCAGGGATGAATGACCGTGATTCAATTAGAACCGTGAAAATTTGTCAGACCTGGTTTTAACAACTATTACAGAAAAACATTATGGCATAAACACCCGACATCAGTAGTCAAAGAATCAAAAGGATTGAAGTTATATCATCATATGAACTTGATTTAAAGAGCTAACATATCTTTGGGTGATGTAACATTACCTTGAACTGAATAATGCACTCCTCCTTACTGGGTCCACTTTCCACATCTGAATCAGATAATGAATCTGACACATTGTCATCACCGTTGGGATCTTTTACTTTATCTTTACTAGTTGTGCTTTGTGCTCCCTTAACTGCAGCTTCAACCACTCTTGAGCCATTTAAGTCAGCAGCAGAAGGCCCAGAAGAAGCTGGCAGAGGTGAGGCCACAACTGGAGTACCAGCATCTTGCAGCTTCTTCTTGATCAAATCAAGAGCAGATGAAGAGACTGGTGCAGCTGAAGTCCGAAGAACCAAAGAATCACGGCCACCAGTTTGCAAAGCGGGGGCATTCAAACTCACTGGAGTAGATCCCTTATCTGATACAACGGCAACATTTTGCACTGGAGATGCATTTCCTTTTAAGGGACCACTATCTTGATTCCTTCTCAACTCTGCAACCTCCACTGGAAGTTGCCAGCTGCTAACCTGAAATTGGAAACACAACTTTAATGCAAGTTGAGGAGGCAGTGGGACAGTAGTACTGATATTAAGAGAGAGAGAGAGAGAAAGAGAGAGAGAGAGAGAGAGAGAGAGAGAGAGAGAGAGAGAGAGAGAGAAGGGTATGAAGAATAGAAGTTATTTTAATAAGTCAAAAAAACAAGAACAACCTGGTAGATCCTTTCGACGACTCATTCTCCATCAGAACACATTGTATTGTAATCAGAGACCATGTTGCACATATGATAACCTCAAGGAAAAGTATAACTCTAAAGCAAATGTGAGGCATGCCAAGGTTGAATATGAAGAATAGCACACGATTGTACCATTGTATGAATCATAACTAACAATAAGGCAAGATATAAGTTCAAATCCAATAATGGTGATTATAACAACAAATCCCAGTCAATCTATCAGTTTGCATCAATTCATTTGAAATAAGTTCAAAACAACTACCTTGTTCTTGGTGTCATAATAGTACTTCTTTCCATCATTTGTTGTAACTAATGTCCAATCAGTACCATCTAACTTCTCCCTGAAAAAGAAAATTCAAAAATTTATTATCTTTCCATAAAACTCAACACTCTGATTTCAGCAAGGCAAAAGAATTATAATGGTAGCTATTATTTTAATGTCACTACCATGTATAGTGGTGTTTGATGATTCAGTCACTCAAGCAATCAGATACTTGAGGTATGAATGATCTTTGTTGATAATAAACAGTGACATCTGGCAGTCCAGAATTCATGTATTGATTAAAATATGTAAGCACAAAATATTTATATGCAGAAGTAATTTCTGAATCTGGAACTACTGTGAAGTCTCAAAAAAGTAATAAATAAATAAAATAAAATAAAATAATAAACATCCTCAGTTTATGATGTTAGTTTTAAGTATTCATAAACAGATCTCAACAAGGCTGCAGATATCACATAAAGTGAAGAATGAGAGAAAAGGTACATATAGGTATGAACATACTGAACAGTGAGCGAAATGACCAAAGTTAATAGCAGACAGAATGAACATAGTGAGTGGCGTATATATATATAGGATTTTGATAGTATAAGATCGGTTGAATACTATTCATCTTAGGTCACCTCCCATTTCGGCCCCTGGAGCATGTTTGAAGAATTTCCAACCGTATGGATGGGAAGATCATAGAAAAATAAACTAGCATCTCCATTTTTATATAATTTGGTTACCGTTTGGTTCTCCCACTTAACGGTTCTTATTTTATAGAAATTTTAACGGTTCAGAAATTCAATCATTAAGTGGGAGGACCAAACGATCACCAAATTATATGAAAATGGACATGCTAGCTTATTTTTCGATGATCTTCCCATCCGTATGGTTTAAAATCCTTCAAACATGCTTCAGGGGCCAAAATGGGAGGTGAACAATGTTCCGGCCGGTCTCACACTAACAGGTCTATATATATATATATATATATATATATATACACGACATTTTTATGCTAAATGCAACTTTTAAGTTTACGGAACAAACACACAAAGAAAGTGGCATATATAATAAAGTTCAAAGTTCAAATTTATTGATAAATTTCACATTATCTTGGATTCGTACTTTTCACTCTGATAGACCCATGCCATCGATTCATACAGCACTTTTATGCTAAATGCAACTTTTAAGTTTACAAAACAAACACGCAAAGAAAGTGACATATATAATAAAGTTCAAAGTTCAAATTTATTGATAAATTTCACATTATCTTGGATTCGTACTTTTCACCTCGATAGACTCCATGCCACCGATTCATTTCCTTTTGTTTCTCCGGGACTCGAGTATTCACTTAGATCAACCTATTGAAGTTGATTACCGCCATGATCATGATCTATTTGAATGGCAAGTATCAAAACTTAAGTTGACCTAGAGCAGAAGAGGTCGTCCTTAGTGAAGAAGGTGACAATCCTATGGAGTCTTTATCTTGTCAAAAGGAAATAATCCACAAACTTCACCATATTTGGCGCATATAACTAGCTTGAATAATAAATCTCTAAATTCCTAGAGACTTAAACAAGAAACATAAAAACCGGTATACACTAGGGTAACCCAGGCTATTGCCAGATAAATCACACAACCCCAGTTTGAGCCCTCCATTACAGCTACAAGATAATGAGGTTGACTGCCAATAAAGGGTTAAATACAGATACACCATGTTGGAGAACAGGATAAGTTAAACAAGCATCACCTAGTTTTTAATTGTTATTGTGAGATTATTTTCAGTGTTCTGATAACCTGTTTGAATACTAAATCTCTAAATTCCTAGAGGTTCAAGCAAAAAACAGAAAAACCTGTACACGCTAGGGTAACACAGACCATAGCTAGATAAATCGCACAACCCCATTTTGAGCCCTCCATTACAGCTTCAATCTAATGAGGTTGACTGCCAATAAAGGCACCATGTTGACGAACGGGATAAGTTAAACAAGCATCACTCAGTTCTATTGTGTGATTATTTTCAGTGTTCTGATAATGTTTAATATATGGCAAGTCAACATCTGTTGGCAGAAAGGGGTCATCCATCAACAGGAAGGTTTGCAGCTGTGAAATGGCATATTTTGACTAAATTTGTTAATTAAATACCAGCACAGTTAATGTGTTTGCATAGAGTGTGTCCCCAAAAAGAAGTGCATGGGGAGACCAAAACGTGGTAATGCATTAACAAGAAAGATTACTCAAATTTGTCCGAGAAGAAACATTTGACTGAATTTGTTAGCTATAATGACAGAAGAATTTTTTTCATGATCAACTGTGCATGCCTGTAGCTTAAAGTGCAGCATAAAATTTACTAATTTCAGTATGATTTGAATTTATATGAAAAAAATAGTCCAAAACCCAAGGCAACTAAATAAAACACACTGTATATTCAGTTTGACACTATGATTATACAACTATGAGCTAATAAATCGTCCAGGGGCAGTTCTTATGATTCAACCTCTTACACCAATCAGCTAGACTATGGAAGTCAAACAAATAATATATGCTAACAAGCTATACTTCCAAATTATGTCTATGACTGAGCACAGTAAAGTAAGAGCATGGAAATGCATACCAAGAAACAGGATTGGGCTGATCATTGGCTTTCTCGGGCTACATAAGTAAGGAGAAGGAAAAATATTTATTAAAATAAAGAATAGTGCAGAATAAAAATTGCATAAGTTTAGCAAACAAACTCTCTTTACCCGCGACCTTCTCTTTAAAGTTCAAAGGTTTTTCATATGTTGACTTTCCTGTAAGACAATTGTAGTAATATATTGTACCAGTCTCTGTCTTGTGAGCTGTCCATGCATCTATCTCTTCATTCCTAGCGACTCCTCCCTTGGATGGTTCACTACCTTGTCTTTCATGCTCTGTCAGGCGATAAAATGATAGGATCACTGTTTTAATCATTTGATAAACAAGAATCACAACCATACAACTACCTGGATGAAGTAATGCTGAACCCGAATTGCCCCCAATGTCGGAAGATGACAAGTTGAATGGAATTGTTCCTCCATGAGCTACTGCACTCGGAACACCTGGTGGCTGAACAGTCTGTGATGGAACTGACGGAAGAGGCATGCCACGATTCGGTTGAGGAAAAGTAGGAAGAACACCAAGATGCGGAAGAAAAGGAGCACGAGGCAACCCACCATGTAATGGGGGATGAAACCAAGGAGCCTGTGGGGATGGAGTAACAGTAGGCAATGAGGCATAAGGTGGATAATTTTGCTGCTGTACATTTTGTGCAATTGGAATTGGAATGGGAGCAGGATTTGATGGTGCAGGAATAGGAGATGGCACTGCAGACCCAAGAGATGGAGAAGAACCCATGTTTGTTCGAACAGTTGCACCATTAGGAGAGAATGGCATTGAATTAAGCATGCCTAGTTGCCCTGGTGTTCCAGCAATCCCTGTTGTCACAGAATGCACAGGAAAAGATGAGGCTGTTTCCATCAAAACAGTGGAAGGGTTCATACTAGGACCAGCAACTGGGTGCATAGCGGAGCTTGAGGCTAAAGTAGCAGATGACTGTGTGGACTGGGAACTGACTGATGTTGCCAAACTATTACCAGCTTCAGGCACAGCAGAATCTGAAGTGCTCTGTATCAATCCAATAGAACAGAAAATCATTTATTACAGTCAAATCTTTCAAAATTATAGTATGCATGATGTGGTGATTAACATACTGTGTTGGCAAAGACATTAGGAGCTGCTGGCATTGGTGGTTGGGAGACCCCGCCAAAGGAATAACTTGTTGATGTTGGTGCATGCCCTTTAGAGATAGAGAAAGGCATCCGTATCTGAGGCAAAAGATTGGGTGTGCTTGTCCCAGGAACACTTGAACTAGGGCGCATAATTTGCCCCGGAACAGGAGGTTGCAAGGATGCAGCAGTCATTGCTGCAGTAAATTTCCCACCCTGCAAGTGAGACAAATTTGTAGCCTGAAGATTAGAACAAAAATAGTTACTTCAAAATCTTTAAACTTTCAAGGGCATTCATAGATATAGAAACAATAATGATACAGTAACAAACTACACTTAAGAAAAGACTCGTAATTACAATGGCAGGTTGAAACTGCTGACCAATTGCAGAGCCAACATTAGCCTGTGAAACGATGTTATAGGAAAAGGATGGTCTGTTTCCAAAAGACTGCCCAGGAACTGGAGGTTGAAGAGCTGCTGCAGATACAGATGGAGTCAGCTTTAAAACCTGCATGGATCACAAAAACTGCCATTTTAGAACACCAAAATCTAAATTTAATGAAAGGGCACACATGTGAGCAGAGAAGGAAATTGAAAACTAACAGGATTGTTTGAGGACTGTTGAGAACTTCCTGAAACAGAATTCGGCGGTGGAAGTACACCATAAGAAAATGATGATGCAGGAACAACATAACCATGGGGGACTCCTGTTGGGGTAGATGGACCTGCAGCAGGGGTAACTGAACCAGTGACTGTTGTGGATATTCCATTACCTGCACATGAAGGAGATGTAGTTGGCATGCCAGCTTCAGCGGCTGATCCACAACCAGGTGAAACTGATGTTGAAGAAGCAGAAACTGGATCTCGAGGAATTGGTAGGGGTCCCTCCGATCGGTGATTCTGAAGCTTGCTGTTGCAGTGCAACCCCTGGAGTTGAAGTTTGTGTTTCCTGTGCTGACCAAGGCGGTGATGACATAGTTACCTGTTCGATTGAAAAATAATTAAATATATAAATAGCAAAAGTGAAGTACAGATATTTATAAAGTGGCAAACGACAGAAGTGCTTCCTTCTAGGTCCACACAAATATAGTAAGTGCCAATCATCTTTAGCAGTCAGAAGACTTGAAAGTAGAAACTAGAGAGCAGCACAGCAGTCTCAACTCCCACCATGATTATATCATTAAAAACAAAATCATCTACAAACTTGTCGTTTGTCAGCAAGAAGAAATATTCCATGATTTCATTGACAAATGTGAATGCATGGGACAGTGGGGATGGTGTCTGGATTATGGAAACAATCTAAAATGCTGAAAGCTCCATTAGAGCAAACACCACTCAAATAAATTAATAAGACTGCAATTAAAGCAGAACATCAGCATCATTGGAAAAATATGCCAATGTCAGGGTACACAAATGGGTGGGATAGGGTTCTGAAACGAGGTATTACCTATTAGTGAGCAGGTACTAAATTTATCCAAAAGTAATACATGGTTACATTCTATGATAAGAAATTCAATACTGTTTGAGTGATGCTAGATTAAAAAGTATTTCCACTGATGTTAAATTAAAATAAAATAACAACAAATTCAACATACATGTTACCAAATTGATGCTATTGGACTATAGCTAATCAATTTACAACAACAAAGGATCAAAACCAATTAAGAACAACAAAAATAAATGAAAACTCACCATCCAGAACACTGAATTACCCAATTACTCGTAAAACTCAATCAAAAATCAACGCAACAAATCATATTCCCGAGACCATTAAACCATGACATATAAGAAGAATCTATTTTCAACTATCAAAACAAGAACTCCGAACCAGCCATCAACTATAAATCCATCTTCACGCTGAGAAACAAATTCGACAACCATGGCACATCAAAAATTCAACAAAAAATTAAAACACATAGAAACCTTAAAAGTTCATGGATTAAAGCAAAACCCAAACTCAAACCAAGAATAAAAAGGCAAACCCTAAAGGAAAGAAACAGTGACGGACATGCGACTAAAGTTTGAAGTTTTAAAGGAAAACGAAGCTCAATCAGGACGCTTGCTGCGGGGGAAACGAGGAGATACCACTTCGAGATCGGTGCGGCGTCGGTGCGTGGTCGTGGTCGTGGTCGTGGTCGTGGTCGCCGGCGGGGAGCAAAACCTCGAGCTCTGGCCTCTGTGAAGTAACGAGGATCGCGCGAACTCTCGGCCTCTCAGACGACCCAAAAGAGTGCCCTAACCCTTGAGCCCACTCGAACCTGGTTAAGTGCGAACTAGTTACTTAGAATGGGCTCCGTTGATTTTTTACTTGGATTTTTTTTTTTTACTCTGCAAAATAAAATTATAATTAAGTTATTTATGAGTAATTTTTATTTACTTTATTAATTGGTGATAAATTTTATGTTTTTTTTTGTAAATTTTTTAAATTAAAATGATTATAAATGTTGTGGGGTAAAATGGTCAACCCTTAGGATGTTGACACGTGACGTAGCCCTAGGAGAAGCTAAAAGAAACACTTTTCTTCATGCTAAGGGGAAACTTTTGGATACTGAGACAAGGAAGACAATTCATGCAACTCGAAGCCTGACCTAAAGGAAAGCACGAGGCCCAAGAAGCACATGGGCTCTCTTTGACTTCAGGAAAAGAGAGAACATAAGAGGTGGAGAAAAAGCAGGAAGGGAGGGGAGATCCGCTAAAAAAAGGCTCCAAGCACCCTCCAAGCGACCAAGGTGGTCGGATCTCACCAAGGCTACCAAGCCATCAACATGGCCCGGATTTCATCAAGGTCACCAAGTGGAATTCCAAGTATAAAGAAGATGAAGGTCTAAGCAAGCTCTATGGCCAACTCCTTCAAGCTCTCTTAAAGGCTCATGGCATCCCACTCTAATTAGTGGATCTCCTTCAAGGTCCATACTAATGAATGACTTCATAGGTGATTATCACTAGATGTTATACTATTTTCATGATTGTACTCACTCCTACTGTCCTATATAGTGGATCGCCCCAATTGCTAGGCTCGTGGTTTTTCCCCTGATTCATGGGGTTTTTCACGTATATTGTGTGCATGCTTTCATTTACACTTGAATGTCTTCTCTTCTGCTAATGATTTGATCCCTCCAATATAAATATTGACCGTTAGCCAAAACCAGTGCCGATCCATAGGTGACACCAAGTTTACAAGCTAACAATAACCATTTCACTCTCGCTTAATAATATAGATAGATAGATGTATTTATTTATTTATTTTAATAAAAATTAGTAAAATGAATCAACTATTTGTTGATTTATTAAAAATTGAATAAATTCAATATTTTTTTACCTGATTAATTGGTGATAAATTCATGGCAAATAATTTTATGGATTACTAAACATAAATGTTAAATAAAGGTTTGGGGAATAATTAGTTGATAAAAAATAGTTAATTGGAGTTTTTTTTGGGATTTGATACAAATTAATGAATTCAACATTGCAATGAACCAATAAATCACAATATAAACAATTTTAAATGATAAAAAATTCAAAACAATAACATAATAGTTTGTGTACAAGCAAATGGCCCTCGCGTTGCTCAGGTTTTTTTAATAATATTATTTAAATATTATTATTTTTTTAAATATAATATTAATTTTTTGGTATTGATATATAAGGGACATTGTAATTTTTTATATGTATATGTGTAGATCTCTCAGAAATTACATTTAAGCAATAAAACTATAAAAAATATAATTTTTTACATATATAAACCCCAAGAATTGCATATTTTAAATTTACTCAAAAAATGTGTAAATTAGATTAAACAAAATACACAAACATCATATACTTGCAAATAAATCATTATGCGGTCTGTCTGAAATGCATGTGAAACAAATAACATTAAAAATTACATGCTTCTATCTTCTCTATTTGAGCTTGTCATTGTTCTTCATTCCTTAAGCCTGTAAATTTGTAAGATGTTAGTTTTTTAAAAAACATTTAGGTGTATGGTGAACATGAAATATTAAATATAAATAAAGTTGTACCTTTTTTGTTTGATTGTCATTTGATAGGCTGCTTCCAAATGACTATATTTATCTTCTTCATTTAATTGAAATTACACATGATAGGCTGATAATACTCCAATTCGTTTAATCCTCCTAATAAGTCATTCTTGGATATGACAAAATATATACTTTCATACATGCGTGAAGCCAAATATTCCTCAACGCTCATATCTCCATTTTTATGTTATTTACCGATATAATTTAATATAAAATAGAAAAATGTTTAAGATATATTATGAAAATAATTTTTGATTACACTGCTCCATGTTGCAAAACTCTTCAAGTGTTTTCCTAATATAATTCAAAGCATCTTTGCCATATAAAGTAAGATCTGCAACTCCCCAAGCATCACATATTTGTATATGTATGACATACGCCAAATTTAATAATGATGTAAGATAACACATGCCTCAACTAAGACTACTGATTATGAACATGAAAACTTTTTATTGTTTTATGTTTTTTACATCCCTAAAGAATAAATGATGCTTAAAATAAATCATTCATTTCTTTTTCATATATAGTTTTGATTACCTTCATTTTTACTTGAGGGTTAACGACATCGCAACCATTGCATCTATTATTGTTTTACGGATCTAATTTTGGTGACACCTATTACATGCAGTATATTGGTAGCCTTTATTGATGTAAATAAATGAGACATACCGCATCATCAATCTTTGAAAAAAATTTCTGCATGAAATTTAAAAAACATATTGTTAGTTGTCCTAAGGATATAAACACATATAATTAACATACCCCAGATATTGAATCATCTTTGGTGTATCTTAATCGGTGTGAGATATTCTTGTTGATCTATCAATTAGATCAAAGATAGAGTCCGAATTTTGCATAAAAAGGAATGCCGTATTGAGCTCTTGAGTCATTTTCAGACCTGAAATTCACAAAGTACAAATTAAAATATACCTCTATATATTTTTAAATATCAATATTTATTAATTTGAATTAGAAATCTACCAGTGATATAACTCAATGCTCTCCTTGATAGATGGATTGATGTGGAATTTACTGAACATAATGGAGGACAATCCATAACCTGCAAATAATTTTTGTGATTAAAGTATCAATATAAAGTATAAACTATAAGTGAAAATATCAAATTAGAAATTATGTTATACCCTTATACTTTGTTGCTTTTACTCTGAGGCCAAGTAAAATTTGCTTAGTTTTGGAACTATCAGCAAGTTTTTCTCCTTCTACTTGTGCATGTTGACCCCAAAGAGTCAGAGTGATGGGAGTATAGTTGTAAGTTACAATAATTAGATTGTAAATTCAATTAATAAAATCATAATATATTTTAGTTATTAATTTACCTTTTATCAAGTAAAATAATGTCCCTCTTTAGTGACCTGTGAGATGTTGATATTTCCAAGTCTATCACATTCCCTACGTGGATGACGATTCCCATTACATCTGCCAAGTTAAGTAAAACCAAATTTTAGAAGAATTAACATTGGTGAATTGAATCATTATTCTATAAGTAATTATTTAGATAAGTACCTATCAATTAAAAAATCTCTTGTTGCATAAGCTTCCATATCGCTAAAAGGGATAAGATGGTAGTTGTATTTTTGGGATACGTGGCCATGAATCACTTATTTGTATAATTTCATTCTTGGCCGTGAGGTGCAAAACATATTCATTGTTAATCAACCTATTTTTCATTTTGAGATCTTCTTGCATTCACACCCTAGAAATTTGATAAATCTTTCCTTCTTGAAGTATATCCTTTAATAATTGTATACATTCATTTCTTACCATGGCCTCCATCTCGAACCCTAAATTGAAAATATAACAAAGAATAGAAAATATTGTTAAACACAAAATGCAAACTTTTGAAATAAGTTGTAATATTTTACATACCTCAATATCCATAAACAATTCATCTTCCATACTTGATTAATGCCCCATTTCTTCTCTCGTTTTGTGAGGATTCAAAGATTTTGACAATTCTTCCTTTAATTAAACCCGAGATCCTTCATTTGCAAATCAACTTTGAAGGGTGTATATTCCAATCGGCTCATCCTATAAAATATTTGATTAGTTCTTTTTATTTAAAATAATAATTACATATCAATAGACACTTCATTCCCTGTAATATTTTAGTATTTTATCAATCATTTATGAAACATCATTTTTTTTAAAACATGATTAAGTTAATCATAAATTTAAAATAGTCAGTATACTATAGACAATAAACATACATGTTTTACAATAATAAAGCGAGGCATACCTTTGCACATTGTTGTACATATATCGTAGTTTCTCAAGCTCATTGTCATATGTGGAGACATCTATAACATGTTTCCATCTATTAAAAGGAATATATAGTATAATATAATGAATTTATTGATTACATGGCTAATAAGATGAAAATTGGTTTTTACATACCTGTGTTGAAACGCATCAATGTCAATTTTATATTCTGTGGCTAGAAATCCTTGTACCTACATTAAGAAAATATCTTTTATAATATTATTGTTTGGGATATGTTTTAAAAGATGTGTTTATTTTTTACCTCTCGTATGATGTACGTGCAAAATGCCTCTGGTGTACTTTTCACCGTAGATGAAAATGAAGGTGAACTCACTTGTATTTTGAACTTGTCGCTCATTCGTGCATTTGATATTTCAGGAGGCCAAAATAAATCATTACTCCCATGAATATTTCTTAGCACACCACTTGTCTTTTACTATTATCCATGTCCGTATCAAACCTGTAAATTGTATATGTAAGTTAAGTGCTGACAAATAAATATATCATTTTAAAAGTACACAACACAAAATTCATACTATCTTACCTCATTTGCATTGTGACATAAACTTTTCATTTCTTTTAAAACCTCTTTGTACACAATATTTTTTGTATAGACAACGGGACAATTGTTATTGTCCAATATAAGTACCTTTATATCTTTTTTACTTGTATATCTTGACAATGCAACATATAACTGGCCATGGCTAAAAGGAGGTTTAGGTAAATATAAACCGACATTGTCAAGTGTTTGTCCTTGACTTTTATTTATTGTCATTGCAAATGCCAATCTTAGGGCGTGTTCACTTGCAGGTAAGTGCAGGGAAGTGTGAAGTGGGCTGAAGTGCAGGGAAGTGCCAGTTCCCGAAGTGGGCTGAAGTGAGCACTTCTGGTGTTCATTTGCACCGAAGTGAGGGGGTACCGAAGTGCCCACTTCTCCACTTCTGGTGTTCTTGTTCACGAAGTGGCAAGGGGAAGTGGGGAAGTGGTCCTCTTCTGCCACTTCGGGCGTTCACTTTGGGGGAAGTGGCAGTTCGGCCCACTTCTCCAAACTGACCACTTCCCCAAATTTACACTGTGGCTACTTCGGCCCAAATTATACCGAAGTGGCCGAAGTGGACTTATTATAAAAGCCCATTTCGGCCACTTCCCCACCCCACGCGAACTCCAAGCCCCAAGTCCCGATTCTCCATCGCGAAAGCATCCCTTGCCACAGAAGCCATTTCGCTTGCCGGTCTTCTCGCAAGGCGACTCACCGGCCGCCATCTCTCGCCGGTCTTCTCCGTGGCCAGGTCATCATCATCCTTCCCTCTCCCCCTTTCTCCTTTTCTCATTCTCTCTCTCTCTCCCTCTCTCCTCTACTCTCTCTAATGGACTGTTTTCTCCTTCAGTGAGTTTTGGGGCGATCTCTCCTGCGTTTGCAACCATCGTGCAATTCCTTTCCATCAAGAAGGCCCTACGGCTCCATCACAGCCTCCCTCCCTCCATCACATCTTTCAATTCCTTTGAGATTTGAACTTTAGTTGATTTTTAAGTTAGATATGACTTTAAAATCAAAGGAGTCTGAGGATGTTAAATCAAGAAGAAGATAGAAGAGTACTTGCCATGTTTTTATTTTTATTTTTTAATACATGCTTTGAAATAGAATTGAGAATGGCCATGACAAGGTGATGTTGTTTATGAATATTAATCCCTTGTTAATTGTTTGATTGTAGAATAGTCTTGGCATGATTTATATGCATTCATACTTCACCTCATTATAATTTAAGTTTTTTGTTTGGATTGGGTCCTTTTTAAGTTTTTAAATGTATTCTTTGTGGATGATGAAGGAAAAACAGTCCATTGCAATTTTAATTGAATACATAATCCCAAGTATAATAATTTGAATGGTTTTAAATGTATTCTTTGTGGATGATGAAGGAAAAACAGTCCATTGCAAATGATGATGAATGTATTTATCTCATATTAACTTAAACAAAATACATGTATGTGACAATCTTTGAATTTATGGTTAACATTGGCATGGAATCTAGTACTTGGATCTGGATCTAATTAGGAAATATCAATATAGTGGCAAGATTTTCTTCTAACTAAAGTATAAGTTTTGAAGGAAGTTAGCTGCTTGAAAATGGAATTACTATGGATTTGGTAAAGTATTGGCTTCAAAAACAACAGGCTTTGATGCAAACATAACTTGAGTGGCCTATTAGTCCAAACTCCATCAAATCTATATGAAAATTGAATTACTGTGAATTTTACATTATGGAGGGATGAAGTGAGCTTTAACTTCAAAATCAACAAATGCAGTTGCAAGGAAAGTTTTGAATGAACAAATTGTCTGAACATGAGCCTATTTTATAATCACGTGTTTGGGCTTGTCATTGAGGTACGTATTTGCCATGCTAGTAAATTTTTCAAAGATGTAAGAGAACATTTAAGAAGAATATTATGGTAGCAATCTGACTTATGGAAGTTCCTCCCATGGAAGAAAGAAGATTGAGCAGTTGGAGTGTAAATAGTAGATAGGTTCGAAAGAAATATGTCCTTTTGACTGCTATCTACTCTTTAGGGAGTATTATGGAATACACTGAGCAGTGTCTTACCTACCTTTCACCCATATCCAAGCTTTATTATTTTATAGCTATGGCAAACTCGAGATATAATGTTTGACAAGTAGCCAAGAAGAGCTTTTTCTCTCAATGCCACTTAGACCTCGGTACTTTGATTCACACTTCCTATACATTTTCTTCTTACATATGGTGGGCAATTTTCTATTGGTTTATGTAGTTTATGAATACACATGGACTTGCCCATTGTGAGAATTTAACTCCATTGAAACAAATTTTACTTCTACATGTCTTTTCAAATCAGTTCATCCCTGTTTGCAACCTCAGTAGAGATAGGGAACATGTTGAACTCTGGACGGCAAAGAATTTATATTGGTACATTACATGTATTTACCTCTCATTATAATTTATGATTGCAATTTCAACATTAAATACATGTTCAAATATGCATGACTCGTGCATTTTTTACCACTGTCAAAATTAAATATGCAAGTGTTGTTCTGCGGTCATAGCGATTAAAGCTCCTTATTGTCCTGCTTTACTGTCCCCTGCTGCTTGTTTTTCAAAATAAAATTATTTTATTGCTCCTCAATCAACTCTAATGGTCTCTTTAACGGATGTGAAAAAATTAATTATAAAAGGATGCATCATTATAGGATGGCTGTAAGCGATGTGAACATATCGCCGGTGCCATTCCCATATCGCAGGCACCCGCATCGTAATTACGCTTATCGTAAATCGGTGTTAATACTCACTTGGTTGCTCGACTTACCTAATGCGGCAATTTTAACGCAAGCTATTCGAGACGCCTCTTCACCTATTTAGGGATATCCATAGGAGTGGGCATATGACCGAATATTGGATGGAGGCATCCATAACCGCGTGTGGAGTACATACTGGATTTTACGGAAGAAGGAGACATTCTTAATACTTATGCTCTTTATATATTACGTGGAGCGCGGGCCATCTAGGAGATACTATTCATGTGTCCGTGGAGGAGCAGGTGTGTCGCTATGTTCTTGCATATAGTAGGCCACCATGCAAAAACCGACTCAATGAAAATTGATTTCATTAGATCAAAGTGCTACGGGTGGAGCCAGCTATTTTAATGCCCAAAGCTCTCCTGAAGCCATTTGTTCTATCGTGAGATGAATTTGTGAAACAACCCGGCACTTGCAAATGAATCCCTAAATAGAATCCAACCCACTCTACTATCCATACTTCAAGGTAATATCCTCTGGTAACCTAATATTCTAATGGATAATACAAATGTATAGAAAATAATATGCTATTTATTTTGATTATTATATAGGATTGCATTGATTCCCTTTGATGGGACTCCACATACAAGCAAGGGCTGCTAATTGAGCTACAAGGAAAATTTCTGTGGGTCGCAAGGGCATCAC